>CM060962.1:306807200-307059700 GCA_030765045.1 Tenodera sinensis
TTGTATCCGTTGTACAAAGTGTTCATACAGAAGCTTATTGTTCTATGTACCTCAAATTATTTGAGTTAAACGTTTAGAGATATAGTTTTATTAGACATTTTCTTGTAGGTGCAAAAGGAATACAGGACACTTAAATAATCGTCGAATGTTTAAAGTTGGTTCAATATATTATGCAGGCTTACTCGTTTCATGGCATCACCAGAAAGAAACAAATTATGCCTTATCAAAAATGTATCTTAAAATACTGAAAGTTACAAAGAATGATAACAATTATGTGGGAAATGGTTGCTATAAAGGTCTATTTGATAATACATTTTGTTGAATAATTAGATCTGTATTTGTCTATCGTTTTCCAGTTGGTATTTCTGACAAGCTTATAAAATAAAAATGTAATAGGATTAGTATTTAACAATATGTATCAATTTTTCATTACTATTACTCACGTAGACTTGATAGAGATATTATAAAACATGAGTTATTGATCCATAACAAGAGGTATAACCTTTTGTAGTATTAATATAGTTCACAGGGATCTGGAAAGTCAGGGGAAGGTCAGGAAAAGTTCCAGAAATTATTTATGGTATGATGAACGTCAGAGAAATCAATTCCGGTTGACTTGAAGGTCAGGGGTTTTTATGTGTCATGCTCTAAAAATTAGGCAACTGTAGGTATATAATGTAAATCAATATTTCAATACTGCTCAGTCATTTAGACGCTGGAATAACAAAAGTTCAACAAACATTAACTTTTGAGCTGATATTCTTCTTGCATTAGTGCATTGTGTGTATTGACTTATAATGTGTACTAATATGAGGGAAAATATGTATTGTATGCAGAGTAATCTGAAAAACTACTCAAATGATGTTGGTGTATTCACCATTGGAAAGAGCAATTCCTTCTGATGGACATGGGACTATATAACACTTCCTAGTAACATTTCATAACCAGCAACCGAGCACCAGGAGAAGGTTCTATAGCAGCAGAGCATATTAAACATAGCGAACATAGACTCACCGGAGTAATACACTATATAGCAGTGACCATTTGGGAAAATGAAAGAATACCTACATACTGGTACTCTACATAGCCAGGATGAACCAGGTCAGATGAACCTAGGTCACAACATTATAAGACAGACCAAATGGTGCTGGGCAGCCAAGATGAACCAGGATGAACCAACAGTATGGACCCGCGGATGGGGAAAAAGGAGCACAGAACGCCCGCAGCACAGATGGTCACAAGACTTCCAAAAGGTCGCTGGTGTCCAATGAACCAGGGCCGCAAGAGGTAGAGAAAAATGGAAATATATATCACCAGGTGTAGGCCAAAAAGAGTGATCAGACTAGAGGGAGCAGTTTTATAACTTCAGTGTAAGTGAAGTGTACAAAGACTACCCAAGGCGCAAAAGCTGATGTTGACAGAAGTGAAGAGTTACTGATAAAATAACATAAACCTTAACCAAAGACAAACATTAAGAAATAAGAAATATACATTAATATAATCGTAGTTCTAGTGCTTCTATAGAAGCAAGCTTACAGGATTATAATGTTCGCAAAAGTTAAAGGCATATGGAAGCGGGGCGTACTGCAGACTCCAGCGAATCCTTGGCTTGCCCCTCCTACCAGCGCTGCCGAATGTGGTGCATGCATCTCACACACTCTTATGTACAGACCCTCTGCCGGTACACGCACTACGCTTGGCAACAGCGCTCTGCTTAAGCACTGGCCAGTGTTCACATGCCTTTAACTTTTGCGAGCATTTTAGTAGCTCACTCTATAACTAGCTCGCCCTACCGGTAGATAGGAGGCCCTTTCCCTTCAAAGGGAAACTACGAGATATCTTTATCTGTTTATTCATTAGGGCGTATTCTTAGCGCGGTGGTAGCGCTGCTGCTTATCAAGCGGAAGATCCGGGTGCACTGAGCCTATTTAGGCCCCTGAGGAACTACTTGATTAAGAAGACCGTAGGAGGGGAACCGAGCGGTGACTACGTCCCACCCTCCAGTACCGCATCCCGCTAGTGATGCCTGTGGTGCGCAGAGATGGGGGACGCAGCGGCCGCTCCGCATGTTGTTGCTCCACCGGGTTGGTTAGATGTTTGTAGTGATTTTTATGAATCCCAAATCTTTTTACGCAAGAATATTTTCCTTTATTGCCTGTCTATTTATGTTGCAATAAAGTTCTTTAGGAGAACGTTCTAAATAATTGTATAAAGACAAAAAAGTGCTAACATTAGAATTGAGTAAACCAATTTTATATCAAAAGCATTTCTCTTCAGTGTAACTTTCCCAAAGAGATTATCGCACTGGGACTGTAGTGTTCAGCTTTTCTATACTCTTTGAACATTTTACAAATTTGTAGCTTTTGTGTTAATGAAACCAACGAGATAGTATAGAGTTTTAAAATGTCACCTATTATAGTTCTGTAAAACAGTATTCATCCATTCCAACAAAGGATACCTCCACTACCAAAGTGTACTTGTGTTATGTAACAATACCACAACTTGGAAGAGTGTCAGGGAGAGGTTAAGGAAGTCACGTTTCGTCCATGTTTGACATCCTTTTGTGTGAATATCAGAGCATTTTCAATCCTTATTTGGAATATTTGGGACACTAATAAATTATAATTATAAGGGTTAAAGAGGAGGATTCGTTATAAAACCCCTCGAAATCAGGGGAAAGCCTTACCTAATGAGCGGCTATTTCCCCACTCCACCCCTTCAGTCGGACGGACAGATCAGTGGCGGACACAAGCAGGCGATTCCATGGCAGTTTCTAAGTAAGAGACAGACATAATCTTACTCATTAAAAGCGTGGATATCATTAAAACACAATTTATGTCAAATATGTTTTCATTTGGAGTCAACCATTTCCGAAATATTCTTTCTTATTTGTTTCAATTTACTAATTCGTATACTTCTTGAAATAGGAATCTGTTATTCGTTTTTTCATTCCTTGGTTTTGCAAAGAGAACAGAATTTCAAAGGCATCGCATAGCAACCAGCTCTTAAAACATTTCAGTGTCACTTAAAGCCTACTGTATTCCCATATTCCCCTTGTACCTACAAAAAATTAGCATTAAGATAATTTCTGAAAATGCTTATGTATATTAAAATGTAGTATATAGAGAAATAAACATTTACAAGTATAATAGTGTGTAGATATAAGAGTGAGTATAACTCTACATATATTTGTGAACAGAGTTTCTCCAAATTGAACTATATTAAAAGTCTGTAGGTATATATCACAATATGTTACGTGACGACGATCACTTGGTGTATCTTCTAAGACTATGTCAAATATTGATATACTTCTTAAACGTAAGCACTACCAAACAAGTCACTAATGAACACATGTTTATCACATAAGATTTGAAAATGCTTTCGTACATGTAACCAAACCGCCACTGCAACACAGGCACGGTAGAGGTTAAAGAGAGGCAATGTCAAGGTACAGTGGAAGGGGATAACTCCTTCCTTTCACCAACGTTGGACAACGATTCTCTAGATTATTGTACAATAATTCCATTAAGAACGTGGGAGATGAATGAAATTAATTAATACGTTGAAAGAGCCAGTCGTGGAATGCAGGCTAAGCAGGTATTTGCTTTATATAACTTGAAATACCTTTACTGCTAAAAGCAATGCTTTAAATGCCGCTAGGTTCATAAGCTTTGTTATTTGTACTGCTTTATTAGGTCATTTGTATATGCGTAATAATATTTTTAAAAATAAGATGGTAGAGCCAAATAAAAAAAGCTGATGTGTTGCACTCACATGACCTTCTCTACTCTTGTACTAACCATTCTTACAAACTCTTAAACCTATATCTTCTTCATGATTCTCATCTCCTGCACTCACATGACTTTCTCTACTCTTGTACTAACCATTCCTACAAACTCTTACTCCTATATCTTCTTCATGATTCTGATCTCCTGCACTCACATGACTTTCTCTACTCTTGTACTAACCATTCTTACAAACTCTTACTCCTATATCTTCTTCATGATTCTGATCTCCTGCACTCACATGACTTTCTCTACTCTTGTACTAACCATTCTTACAAACTCTTACTTCTATATCTTCTTCATGATTCTGATCTCCTGCACTCACATGACTTTCTCTACTCTTGTACTAACCATTCTTACAAACTCTTATTCCTATATCTTCTTCATGATTCTGATCTCCTGCACTCGCATGACTTTCCCTACTCTTGTTCTAACCATTCTTACAAACTCTTACTCCTATATCTTCTTCATGATTCTGATCTCCTGCATTCACATGACTTTCTCTACTCTTGTACTAACCATTCTTACAAACTCTTACTCCTATATCTTCTTCATGATTCTGATCTCCTGCACTCACATGACTTTCTCTACTCTTGTACTAACCATTCTTACAAACTCTTACTCCTATATCTTCTTCATGATTCTCATCTCCTGCACTCACATGACTTTCTCTACTCTTGTACTAACCATTCTTACAAACTCTTACTCCTATATCTTCTTCATGATTCGGATCTCCTGCACTCACATGACTTTCTCTACTCTTGTACTAACCATTCTTACAAACTCTTAGTCCTATATCTTCTTCATGATTCTGATCTCCTGCACTCACATGACTTTCTCTACTCTTGTACTAACCATTCTTACAAACTCTTACTCCTATATCTTCTTCATGATTCGGATCTCCTGCACTCACATGACTTTCTCTACTCTTGTACTAACCATTCTTACAAACTCTTAGTCCTATATCTTCTTCATGATTCTGATCTCCTGCACTCACATGACTTTCTCTACTCTTGTACTAACCATTCTTACAAACTCTTACTCCTATATCTTCTTCATGATTCGGATCTCCTGCACTCACATGACTTTCTCTACTCTTGTACTAACCATTCTTACAAACTCTTACTCCTATATCTTCTTCATGATTCGGATCTCCTGCACTCACATGACTTTCTCTACTCTTGTACTAACCATTCTTACAAACTCTTAGTCCTATATCTTCTTCATGATTCGGATCTCCTGCACTCACATGACTTTCTCTACTCTTGTACTAACCATTCTTACAAACTCTTACTCCTATATCTTCTTCATGATTCGGATCTCCTGCACTCACATGACTTTCTCTACTCTTGTACTAACCATTCTTACAAACTCTTAGTCCTATATCTTCTTCATGATTCGGATCTCCTGCACTCACATGACTTTCTCTACTCTTGTACTAACCATTCTTACAAACTCTTATTCCTATATCTTCTTCATGATTCTCATCTCCTGCACTCACATGACTTTCTCTACTCTTGTACTAACCATTCTTACAAACTCTTACTCCTATATCTTCTTCATGATTCTGATCTCCTACACTCACATGACTTTCTTTACTCTTGTACTAACCATTCTTACAAACTCATATTCCTATATCTTCTTCATGATTCTGATCTCCTGCACTCACATGACTTTCTCTACTCTTGTACTAACCATTCTTACAAACTCTTATTCCTATATCTTCTTCATAATTCTGATCTCCTGCACTCACATGACTTTCTCTACTCTTGTACTAACCATTCTTACAAACTCTTATTCCTATATCTTCTTCATAATTCTGATCTCCTGCACTCACATGACTTTCTCTACTCTTGTACTAACCATTCTTACAAACTCTTATTCCTATATCTTCTTCATAATTCTGATCTCCTGCACTCACATGACTTTCTCTACTCTTGTACTAACCATTCTTACAAACTCTTATTCCTATATCTTCTTCATAATTCTGATCTCCTGCACTCACATGACTTTCTCTACTCTTGTACTAACCATTCTTACAAACTCTTATTCCTATATCTTCTTCATAATTCTGATCTCCTGCACTCACATGACTTTCTCTACTCTTGTACTAACCATTCTTACAAACTCTTATTCCTATATCTTCTTCATGATTCTCATCTCCTGCGCTCACATGACTTTCTCTACTCTTGTACTAACCATTCTTACAAACTCTTATTCCTATATCTTCTTCATAATTCTGTTCTCCTGCACTCACATGACTTTCTCTACTCTAGTACTAAACATTCTTACAAACTCTTACTCCTATATCTTCTTCATGATTCTCATCTCCTGCACTCACATGACTTTCTCTACTCTTGTACTAACCATTCTTACAAACCCTTATTCCTATATCTTCTTCATGATTCTGATCTCCTGCACTCACATGACTTTCTCTACTCTTGTACTAACCATTCTTACAAACCCTTATTCCTATATCTTCTTCATGATTCTGATCTCCTGCACTCACATGACTTTCTCTACTCTTGTACTAACCATTCTTACAAACCCTTATTCCTATATCTTCTTCATGATTCTGATCTCCTGCACTCACATGACTTTCTCTACTCTTGTACTAACCATTCTTACAAACTCTTACTCCTATATCTTCTTCATGATTCGGATCTCCTGCACTCACATGACTTTCTCTACTCTTGTACTAACCATTCTTACAAACCCTTATTCCTATATCTTCTTCATGATTCTGATCTCCTGCACTCACATGACTTTCTCTACTCTTGTACTAACCATTCTTACAAACTCTTACTCCTATATCTTCTTCATGATTCTCATCTCCTGCACTCACATGACTTTCTCTACTCTTGTACTAACCATTCTTACAAACTCTTACTCCTATATCTTCTTCATGATTCGGATCTCCTGCACTCACATGACTTTCTCTACTCTTGTACTAACCATTCTTACAAACTCTTACTCCTATATCTTCTTCATGATTCGGATCTCCTGCACTCACATGACTTTCTCTACTCTTGTACTAACCATTCTTACAAACTCTTAGTCCTATATCTTCTTCATGATTCGGATCTCCTGCACTCACATGACTTTCTCTACTCTTGTACTAACCATTCTTACAAACTCTTACTCCTATATCTTCTTTATGATTCGGATCTCCTGCACTCACATGACTTTCTCTACTCTTGTACTAACCATTCTTACAAACTCTTAGTCCTATATCTTCTTCATGATTCGGATCTCCTGCACTCACATGACTTTCTCTACTCTTGTACTAACCATTCTTACAAACTCTTATTCCTATATCTTCTTCATGATTCTCATCTCCTGCACTCACATGACTTTCTCTACTCTTGTACTAACCATTCTTACAAACTCTTACTCCTATATCTTCTTCATGATTCTGATCTCCTACACTCACATGACTTTCTTTACTCTTGTACTAACCATTCTTACAAACTCTTATTCCTATATCTTCTTCATGATTCTGATCTCCTGCACTCACATGACTTTCTCTACTCTTGTACTAACTATTCTTACAAACTCTTATTCCTATATCTTCTTCATAATTCTGATCTCCTGCACTCACATGACTTTCTCTACTCTTGTACTAACCATTCTTACAAACTCTTATTCCTATATCTTCTTCATAATTCTGATCTCCTGCACTCACATGACTTTCTCTACTCTTGTACTAACCATTCTTACAAACTCTTATTCCTATATCTTCTTCATAATTCTGATCTCCTGCACTCACATGACTTTCTCTACTCTTGTACTAACCATTCTTACAAACTCTTATTCGTATATCTTCTTGATAATTCTGATCTCCTGCACTCACATGACTTTCTCTACTCATGTACTAACCATTCTTACAAACTCTTATTCCTATATCTTCTTCATAATTCTGATCTCCTGCACTCACATGACTTTCTCTACTCTTGTACTAACCATTCTTACAAACTCTTATTCCTATATCTTCTTCATGATTCTCATCTCCTGCGCTCACATGACTTTCTCTACTCTTGTACTAACCATTCTTACAAACTCTTATTCCTATATCTTCTTCATAATTCTGTTCTCCTGCACTCACATGACTTTCTCTACTCTAGTACTAAACATTCTTACAAACTCTTACTCCTATATCTTCTTCATGATTCTCATCTCCTGCACTCACATGACTTTCTCTACTCTTGTACTAACCATTCTTACAAACCCTTATTCCTATATCTTCTTCATGATTCTGATCTCCTGCACTCACATGACTTTCTCTACTCTTGTACTAACCATTCTTACAAACCCTTATTCCTATATCTTCTTCATGATTCTGATCTCCTGCACTCACATGACTTTCTCTACTCTTGTACTAACCATTCTTACAAACCCTTATTCCTATATCTTCTTCATGATTCTGATCTCCTGCACTCACATGACTTTCTCTACTCTTGTACTAACCATTCTTACAAACTCTTACTCCTATATCTTCTTCATGATTCGGATCTCCTGCACTCACATGACTTTCTCTACTCTTGTACTAACCATTCTTACAAACCCTTATTCCTATATCTTCTTCATGATTCTGATCTCCTGCACTCACATGACTTTCTCTACTCTTGTACTAACCATTCTTACAAACTCTTACTCCTATATCTTCTTCATGATTCGGATCTCCTGCACTCACATGACTTTCTCTACTCTTGTACTAACCATTCTTACAAACCCTTATTCCTATATCTTCTTCATGATTCTGATCTCCTGCACTCACATGACTTTCTCTACTCTTGTACTAACCATTCTTACAAACTCTTACTCCTATATCTTCTTCATGATTCGGATCTCCTGCACTCACATGACTTTCTCTACTCTTGTACTAACCATTCTTACAAACCCTTATTCCTATATCTTCTTCATGATTCTGATCTCCTGCACTCACATGACTTTCTCTACTCTTGTACTAACCATTCTTACAAACTCTTACTCCTATATGTTCTTCATGATTCTCATCTCCTGCACTCACATGACTTTCTCTACTCTTGTACTAACCATTCTTACAAACCCTTATTCCTATATCTTCTTCATGATTCTGATCTCCTGCACTCACATGACTTTCTCTACTCTTGTACTAACCATTCTTACAAACTCTTACTGCTATATGTTCTTCATGATTCTCATCTCCTGCACTCACATGACTTTCTCTACTCTTGTACTAACCATTCTTACAAACTCTTATTCCTATATCTTCTTCATGATTCTGATCTCCTGCACTCACATGACTTTCTCTACTCTTGTACTAACCATTCTTACAAACTCTTATTCCTATATCTTCTTCATAATTCTGATCTCCTGCACTCACATGACTTTCTCTACTCTTGTACTAACCATTCTTACAAACTCTTATTCCTATATCTTCTTCATAATTCTGATCTCCTGCACTCACATGACTTTCTCTACTCTTGTACTAACCATTCTTACAAACTCTTATTCCTATATCTTCTTCATAATTCTGATCTCCTGCACTCACATGACTTTCTCTACTCTTGTACTAACCATTCTTACAAACTCTTATTCCTATATCTTCTTCATAATTCTGATCTCCTGCACTCACATGACTTTCTCTACTCTTGTACTAACCATTCTTACAAACTCTTATTCCTATATCTTCTTCATGATTCTCATCTCCTGCGCTCACATGACTTTCTCTACTCTTGTACTAACCATTCTTACAAACTCTTATTCCTATATCTTCTTCATAATTCTGTTCTCCTGCACTCACATGACTTTCTCTACTCTAGTACTAAACATTCTTACAAACTCTTACTCCTATATCTTCTTCATGATTCTCATCTCCTGCACTCACATGACTTTCTCTACTCTTGTACTAACCATTCTTACAAACCCTTATTCCTATATCTTCTTCATGATTCTGATCTCCTGCACTCACATGACTTTCTCTACTCTTGTACTAACCATTCTTACAAACCCTTATTCCTATATCTTCTTCATGATTCTGATCTCCTGCACTCACATGACTTTCTCTACTCTTGTACTAACCATTCTTACAAACCCTTATTCCTATATCTTCTTCATGATTCTGATCTCCTGCACTCACATGACTTTCTCTACTCTTGTACTAACCATTCTTACAAACTCTTACTCCTATATCTTCTTCATGATTCGGATCTCCTGCACTCACATGACTTTCTCTACTCTTGTACTAACCATTCTTACAAACCCTTATTCCTATATCTTCTTCATGATTCTGATCTCCTGCACTCACATGACTTTCTCTACTCTTGTACTAACCATTCTTACAAACTCTTACTCCTATATCTTCTTCATGATTCTCATCTCCTGCACTCACATGACTTTCTCTACTCTTGTACTAACCATTCTTACAAACCCTTATTCCTATATCTTCTTCATGATTCTGATCTCCTGCACTCACATGACTTTCTCTACTCTTGTACTAACCATTCTTACAAACTCTTACTCCTATATCTTCTTCATGATTCGGATCTCCTGCACTCACATGACTTTCTCTACTCTTGTACTAACCATTCTTACAAACCCTTATTCCTATATCTTCTTCATGATTCTGATCTCCTGCACTCACATGACTTTCTCTACTCTTGTACTAACCATTCTTACAAACTCTTACTCCTATATGTTCTTCATGATTCTCATCTCCTGCACTCACATGACTTTCTCTACTCTTGTACTAACCATTCTTACAAACCCTTATTCCAATATCTTCTTCATGATTCTGATCTCCTGCACTCACATGACTTTCTCTACTCTTGTACTAACCATTCTTACAAACTCTTACTCCTATATGTTCTTCATGATTCTCATCTCCTGCACTCACATGACTTTCTCTACTCTTGTACTAACCATTCTTACAAACCCTTATTCCTATATCTTCTTCATGATTCTGATCTCCTGCACTCACATGACTTTCTCTACTCTTGTACTAACCATTCTTACAAACTCTTACTCCTATATGTTCTTCATGATTCTCATCTCCTGCACTCACATGACTTTCTCTACTCTTGTACTAACCATTCTTACAAACTCTTATTCCTATATCTTCTTCATGATTCTGATCTCCTGCACTCATATGACTTTCTCTACTCTTGTACTAACCATTCTAACAAACTCTTATTCCTATATCTTCTTCATGATTCTGATCTCCTGCACTCACATGACTTTCTCTACTCTTGTACTAACCATTCTTACAAACTCTTATTCCTATATCTTCTTCATGATTCTGATCTCCTGCACTCACATGACTTTCTCTACTCTTGTACTAACCATTCTAACAAACTCTTATTCCTATATCTTCTGCATGATTCTCATCTCCTGCACTCACATGACTTTCTCTACTCTTGTACTAACCATTCTTACAAACTCTTATTCCTATATCTTCTTCATGATTCTGATCTCCTGCACTCACATGACTTTCTCTACTCCGGTACTAACCATTCTTACAAACTCTTATTCCTATATCTTCTTCATGATTCTGATCTCCTGCACTCACATGACTTTCTCTACTCTTGTACTAACCATTCTTACAAACTCTTAGTCCTATATCTTCTTCATGATTCTCATCTCCTGCACTCACATGACTTTCTCTACTCTTGTACTAACCATTCTTACAAACTCTTAGTCCTATATCTTCTTCATGATTCTCATCTCCTGCACTCACATGACTTTCTCTACTCTTGTACTAACCATTCTTACAAACCCTTATTCCTATATCTCCTATAAGTCTTCCGTAAAGGATAATTTAGGGTGGAGGGATTTTCCTCAAAACTTCGTGCCGCATCCTTGAAAGATTATTAAAGTTAAATGCCATCTTTGGTTTTTAACCGATTTTCCTTTTTTGAGTGCTATTCACAGACACACAGACGGACATTTTTCTAAAAATGTTTTTTTTTTGGGGGGGGGGCGGATTCTGGGCGCCTCAAAACATAGAAGGTGGAAGGGAAGTCATTACATTCCTTCTAATATGTGGTTCATAGTAGCATTAGAAACAAAGAAGGTCTAACGACATTTTGTTCTTTGATCAAACGATTTCGAAAAAATAAATGTTTTTTATCGAGAACTGGATGCGTAATTCCACAAGAATGTAGGAAGATAACAGTTTGTTACTTGTCAGATGCGTAGAGTAACTTATTTCTGACATAGCTTCAGTAGTAATTATGGGACATCACACAGGGTTTCGGAATAATTAATCACTTAAAAGAATTGAAAGAATATTCCAAGTAGCTTTTTCATACGTGCAGTAAGTCGACAACGTTACGTCGAGGTTGGTCAGCGAATTGACCTGATTTGTGGATGTAAACGGATCTGGCACTTTCGGCTTCGTGTTATGTTTTGGGAGTTAACGCTTATGATTGCCCTACACTCGCGCAGTAAACACGGAAGGACAAGACAGGGTATTTGTTTGTGTTCTCAAGGAGCACCGTTACTGTGTTTGTTTATGTACTGAGCTAGGGAAAGTGACACCCACACAATCTGCGGTGTTGCCAGTTCGAACATCTCCCTACCAAGGAGCAGATTTCTATCGCTGAGGCATTAAATGACTGGTAGGACATCCATACTGTTGTCTAGAGAGACTTGGTGACTATGTTGAAAGATAGTGTCGCGTATCTATGCCACTTTACAGTGTAGTGCAGCATTCAACAAAAGTTACTTGGCCTGTCATAATCATGTGTACCTTACTTTTAGAACTTCCCTCGTATAATGCATGCACATCTCATATATTGGGCATCACAGGATATGTCTATCCGTAAACCGCAGTATGGCTGAATGAATTATTTGCAATAATTTTTCCTTGATATGATGGATAGTTTGAAAAGCACCCTGAGACTGCAGTTTCTCACTGCAACTTGCTGACTTGGGAGATATTGGTTACACTGCAAAAGGCGGGAAGTCTGGACTCCTTCGGTAGGCATTCTGCCAACGTATTGGAGCAACTTTTTCCTGCAGCTCCAGTAGCAATTAAGTTTATGTATTCTGCGAAGTGCTCACCAATGAAAATGTAGTACCCACTTCATGTCTATAAAATTGGCGCCTTTTTCTCATTAGAGAGCTTCTCGTGTAGCTATGAGAAAAATCTAATATGTTGTACTCGCATGAATTTTTATACTCTTGTAGAAAATATTCTTACAAACGTTTACTACTCTACTTCAAGTTCATCGGGATCAACAATTTCCTTGTAGGTACAACGGGAATATGGGAATACTGTAGACTGAAGTAATAGTCGAATCTTTTAAGGGCTGGCCGCTATCTGATTGACTTTATTCTATTTGCGTTACATGCCTGAACATAAAAAACGTGATGTGTTGCGCTCACATGACTTTCTCTACTATTGTGCCAATCATTCTTACAAACTCTTATTCCTATATCTTATTCGTGTTAGTTGAAATAAACATTAGCAAAAATTAACTTATTGTTTATCTTCTTGTAGGTATAAGTAAAATATGAGAATACAGTAGGCTTTGAGTGATAGTCAACTATTTTAAGGCTTTCGAATTCCGTTCTTTTTGCATGGTTAACATAAAAAAATTAATAACGATGTTGCATTTGACAGAAGCATGTTCTCCAAAACTCACACAAGTAACAAGGAATGTCTCTGAAATGGTTCACTCCACAAAAAATTACTTAGATATAAATTGTGTGTTTTAGCCAGATCTACATTTTTCCTATACTAAGAGTTTTACTGTTTACCAGTTATTCACAAGTCATCCAGCGTAAACAGGACTACATAGGATATAGCCAGAAAATTCAAAATATAAATTTCATTTGCCATAAAAATATCTCAAACATATGACATTTTAAACAAAAACGTTAGAGGCATTTTCAAGAAAATCAAAATTTTCGAAAAATTTTCCATGCAAAGATGAGTTTAGCGTGGAGGAATTTTCTTCAAATTCTTCGTGTCGTATCCTTGAAAGACACTAAACTTAAATACCAACTTTGATTTTTAACCAACTTTTCATTTTTTAGTTATACTGTCCAAAGACTGACAGACAGACACACACACACACACACACACACACACACACACACACACACACACACACACACACACACATGGACCTTTTTCTGAAAATCCCTTTTTGGATTCAGGGGGCTTCAAAACACATTTCCGGTGAAATCTCGACATGGAATTTTTGGGTGGAGTACTTCACTATGCGTAGTAGAGAAAATAAAAATAATGGCTTTCTATTCGAGAAAAACGGAAATACAGAAAAAATACAAGAGAATAACAAATACCATGTCACAGAAATTGCGTTAATGAGATTTACATTTCGGAAATATTTTGTCTATCTCTTTCGGTTGTCAGCTATGCAAAAGTCATTCAGAATGTAGAGGAACTCACGGATTATTCCCAGAAAATTCGACATTTGCATTCATTTGTCTTTAAAATATGTTAAACATGTGGCATTTTAATTATAATTGTTAAAGCCATTTTTGGGAAATTCAAAATTTTCACGATAGAATGTAGATCCAGTTAGAACACAACTTGTCAAATACACATTTGTGGATTGAACTATTTGGGGATAACTCTTATTTGTCTGAATTGTTCAATACTTTCTCACACGGGAAGCCGTTATTTGCTTTTTTGTGATAGATAATCTCTGCAAATGTTATTCTAGATTAACATAAAGAAGATATAGGAATAAGAGTTTGTAAGAATAGTTCGTACAACAGTAGAGAAAGTCATGTGAGTGCAACTCATCAGTTTTGTATACATACCATCTATTACTAGCGAAAGTATAATATTTCACAAACAAATTTAAATCAGTATTGAATTGGAAGTATGTTTTAGCTTCTCTTGAACTGCTAAAAGAAGAAAGAATGGAATGAAATTACTGCTAGAAAATGATATGTGTGTGCGTGTGCGTGTGTGTGTGTGTGTGTAGCATAACTCAAAAATGAAACGCTGGATGAAAGTCAAATTTGGTGTTTAGTTCAACATCTTCAAAGCATGCAACATAAAATCCTCTCACACTAAAATAGCCTTTATATGAAAAATGTGTTGTTGCTTTTTATTTTCTGTAACAATTTAGTTTAAAATACTTACAATGTGTTTTAAGATATTCACTACATAACTCGTACAAGAATAATAAACCCATATCTTCAATTTGTTGGGAATATTGTGAAGTATTCATTTGGAATAAATTCTGTATAATGGTAAATTGTAAGAGATAAATAAAAGCTTGCCACACCAAAAACATGGCTTCCTAAAACGCTCAGTTTAAGGAATATTTTCGTGGAGTTGCCATTCACGAGATATTTATCATTGGTTAGAAGTTTTAAATCTTTGTGTTTTTCTGCTTCTAAAGTTATTCAGTTCCTTCTAGTGGTCACACAAAACAGTGATTTCAAAGATAACATGGAAAAACACGTGGCTATTACTTCAGCCTCCTATATTCCTCTAGGATCTACAACGAAGTTGTTTGTGGAAACTCTGCATTGTAACAATTTTCAGCCTTGTCTTCCTAATTTTCACTATCGCCAAGTAATGAAATCTTCCTGTCGCTTGTTTATTTCTATTAGAGTTAAGTGGCACGTGTAATGAAGATCTGACGAGACTAAAGTGTGTTCAGCGTCATTTTAGTGTGCAACGTAGGCATGGGCAAAATCAGCTCATCTGGGCCACTCCACTCTTGCCTCACTCCACCTGCCATCCCTTCCCTTCACAACTGTCCAGGTTCCGACACGCCTCATTCAGTGGCGAGTATGGCTGTTTCATGAACAATGGTAGATACACGGATTTCAATTTACAAATATAAAGTGTTACAATGTTAAACGCCACTTTGATCAGAAGCACGAATCAAACTTACAGATATTTATTTACAATTTCAAAAAGTACTTTCTGAATACTCGTATTTGTAAACTTATAAAAGGAATGATATTATTCCACTTTTTACTTTCTCTACTGGTAAGTAGGGGAAGTATTGTATTCCACCCAAAAATTCGATGTCCAGATTTCACCGGAAATATATGTTTTGAGACCCCTGAATCCAAAAAAAGCATTTTTAGAAAAAGGTCCGTGTGTGTCTGTGTGTGTGTGTCAGTCTGTGGACAGCATCGCTCAAAAAGTTAAAAACCAAACTTGCTATTTAAGTTTAATGTGTTTCAAGGATGCGACACGAAGATTTTGAAGGAAATAGCTCCACCCTAAACTGCCCTTTACATGGAAAATTTTTCGAAAATTTTGATTTTCTTGAAAATGGCTCTGACGATTTTGATTAAAATGTCATATGTTTGAGATATATTTATGACAAATTAAATGTATATCTTGAATTTTCTGGCTATAGCCCCTGTAGTCGTATTTACTCTGGACGACTTTTGCATAACTGGTAAACCGTTAGAGATAGACCAAATTATACTATTCAAAAAATGTAGATCTTGCTAAAATACACAATTTATGTCTCAATAAATTTTCTTGTAGGGTGAGCCATTTCGGAGATATTCCCTGTTATGTGTGTGAATTTCGGAAAACTTAGAACTTTCGTGAAATGAATCATCGTTGTTCATCTTTTTTATATGTTAAGTCTGCAAAGACAACAGAATCTCAAACATTTGACTATCGCACAAAGCCTACTGTATTCTAACATTCCCCTTGTTAGGGATTTAGCTTCTTATTAGTTCATTTTCTATAACCTTGTATTTGGTGTTTCAAACTTTGAACATAATATTAAGTTTAAAACCAAAGAATTTATTATGTTGATCAAATAGTTTTAAAATATTTTAAGGCAAAATAGTAATGTAACTTGACTGCTTTATTTATTGTGAAAGAGAAACAATTTGGTATTTTAATCATAAGGCAGTGTAAGGATATTACGTGCATAAGATTAAAAGAAGATTATGTAATTTGCCTAACCACAGTAGGCGGCTGTAATAATTACTGTATGTAAAATATGTTTAATATAAGCCAAATAGTTAATAACAGTGTAGAATTTAGTACTACCGCGCAGGTGGAACGAACCCACCACTGCACGTGTTGTATCCAAACAACCTTTGTCACTCGGTAAGAAAATGTGCGGTGGATAGAGCAAGTTCAATCGCTATCTCTTCTCTCATGTCCATTCCTGGTGTACCACAATAATCACTCAGATTATTGGGCAAAACACTAGTATTTTATCATATTAGACAGTCAGCACTTTACAAGAATTAATTGTGTATTCAGTTAGATAGAAGGTATTTACAGGTAAATAATTAATAAGCCTAAAGACAAACTAAGTAACGCACTCGTTAGGTTAAGCAAGCCGCAACTTAGAAGACTTATAAGTTAAGACCGGAAACGTGTGCGTTTTTCCATAGGTATACTGCACATTGACTTTACTGTTATCACTCGCGCATGTAAACAACTGCAGCTTGACCATGAAAACCGCCTCGCAACCTACTCACTGTGAGAAGAAACAAAACAGTCGCGTTATACTACACCTTGACCTTGCGTCTGTATACATTTGCAAGGCAATACTTCTCTAGTTCACAGAGTACTACGTTACGTTGTTTTTAACTCTTGCTTCTAATGGCAGTTGTTTGTACATTTGATGGCCGTACTGCACTTCTGATGTCATTCATACTCTGCGTCCAGCTAACCTGTATTGCACGCGAGTGCACATCCCTCCGGCCTTTAATTATCAGCTAACGAGTATTTCCCACACATACCGCCATATTCATATTGAGAATGATATCTGCTGTCAAGTTTACGTAATTTCATAAACGCAGTTGATTGCACATTAAAAGTGTACTCCCTCGTAGTGACATCTAGAAATGGAGGAATCTGTTCGGGTCATGGCAAACCCAGTACAGGAACACTGTCCTTCAATAACAATGTCTCATCACAATAGCATCCAGGGAAACAGAATAAACGCCGGAAACTAAACCGCTGTACTCAAATTTAGCGTGACCTTTATCTCGGCCGTAATGGCCCATTCTACCTCGGATACAAATGGCAGGCCATGTGCCAAATTCGACATTGCATAACTGAAAAACCTTGAAGTATCAAACAATGATGTTAATTAAAACTTACAATAAAATTATAAACTCGAGAATAATTAACAATTTCAATAAACCTTAAAAGATAAACTGCAAGAATATAACCAACCCTACTAAACTCAAATGTCGAATAACACAATGTACCAGAGTGGCTAATAAATAATGCCCCATAATTTTTTCTCCAAAAGTATTTATTCCAGAAAATTGAACTTTACATGTGTGAAGGAATGTTTTGTCTGGTCGCTGTATTTTTCTACATAATCACCTTCAAGTTTCATGGCATTTGTCAGTGAGACACGAGGGCATGTAAAGATCTTTTACTCTGACTGCGGAGTGAGGTTTTCACTGCGTGCATCACCTCTGAAATATCTTCCACAAGTGGCATTCTTCAGTGGCCCAAACAAGTGGAAATGTGAGAGAGCCAACACTGTGTATGCAAGATGTTTCATCACCTGTCACAATCTGGAACAAGAAAACCTCCCTTCAAAGTGTTGCAACAAATCAGAAGCAAAGTCTTTTCTTTGGGATTTGTGATCGACAGAAAGACACTGAGGAACCCATCTTGCATACACTTGGAGTCAAAGGGACTTGGACAGTGTTAACCCATCCACCCTATAGTCCTAATTTGGCTCCCTCACATTTCTACTTGTTTGGGCCATTGAAGAATGTCATTCGTGGAAGAGATTTCGAAGAGGTGTATAGGGGGAATACATATCCTCGTGTCTCGCTGGAGAAAGGCTGTGGAACTTGACGATTATCTAGAAAAATACAGTGATCAGACAAAGCATAATTATTTTGTATATATCAAGTTAAATTTTGTGGAATAAATGCCTTTGGAGAAAAAAATATGGGGCATTATTTATTGGGCAGCCTTCATACAAAATTCCAAACTGGCTGAATACAAAGAATTCAGAGATGGAGTGCCGTCTGTGGCTCTGTGTACCCAGTAATACGTTATATTAAAATTTAAAAAATTGATGGAGTAAACTTGAGTAGGGATAACGCCCAGTAAAGACAAGGAACACAATGCAAGTCAGAAACTATGGAATTAATTGAAGCTTAGTCCGAGTTTCGTGCACTTCGTCTGGAGAAAACTCCATTATCTCGTGCAAAACAAATCGGACTTCCATCAACCGAAATATGCAACTGTAGCATAACAAACGACTCAAAGAAGAACACAAATATACAACGCCGCGGACTTTCCCGACTATTGATCAATTATGTGCACATCAGCCCAAAACTAGGGTTAGCAGACGTCCGGAATATTCCGGACATGCCCTATATTTTAACAATTTGTCCGGCGTCCAGGAGGAAATTTTTGAAAAGTCTCTAATGTCCTACATTTTCAGAAACAAGCAATTATCGTTAGAAAATGGACTGGCAACTGCGAAAATAGAAATGAATAATTGGTTACTAGCTGCAACTGCAACTCGCTATGGCAACATTGCTACAGTCAAAGAGTATATTCATGTATTGAACGAGAGATTGGCAACGCAGCATTTACACTCCGAGACAAAAGGTTGGTATTCTGTGGAGGTAAAGCAACACAATGCTATTGTTGAAAGAGTAACACTAACTAGAACACAGTGGACAGATGAAAGAAAGGGACCTAAATAGAGATATTGTTTTAGTGAAGTACAATTTCAAAGCTTCAGTTGTGTGGAGCTTATTGATTATATTTCAAACAAGCTAGAAGATGTAGAGAAGTATAACTGACTGCTCATGATCACGTGTTTTAGGATTTTAAGAAAATATAACTATACATGCCTACGGGTATAAATAAATAACGTCTAAATTATAAATTTACACTATTTTTGCATTGATCGACAATGTCCTATATTTTGTCCTACATATTCTACCATTGCCTTCTACATCTTCATAAAATAATCTGGTAACCGTACCCAAAACATTCAACTGTTTTTTTTAATAACGGGCACAGATTACCGACAGCGAAGGGGGGCGGGGAATCTAATGTTACGGTCACATTAAGTTTCTCTACCCACCCACTATCGCTATCATTTATATGTTATTCCTACAAAACTCAAGATAAACGTTTGCAGAAATAGGTTTCCTGTACGTTTCGTTGTTGGTACAAGAGAGACAGCAGACTTAAGTGAGACACTAAGTTCTTATTTACGGATGCTCTATCACTGTTAAGGTTTTTCAGCCTCCATTCTATATTACACATGAAAGAACACTTAATTTTGCTGAGAGGCCTCTTTATCAGGCTTGAGGTTCTTTAACGTGTCATAAATCTACAACTTGAGACCACCAGCTTTACTTCCCCTGCGAAGGAAGCCATGCTAAGGAGTTTTACGTCCCAAAAGAGGTCTATCTCCCTTCGTGGGGTTTGAACCTGGGACTACCATATTACCCCTAGACCACAGACGACGTTTCTCACTCTTTCCATAACATGTGAATAATAACAGCATTTCAGATAATGACAGAGTAATAATACAGTCAAATCAATAACGACGAACATCTCGGAAATAGCTGATGGCGCAAGAAATGATATTTGAAATAAATACTGTATGTTTTAAAGATATAACATATACATAGTGATCCTGGGCGTGGTGCAAAACGAAGTACTATCAGCGGTAAGCTACTTCAAACCATATAGTAGGGTAGCGAGCAAGCAAAGGCGCCCAAGTTCTGACTGCCTCGCGCGACTGCTTACGTACACGTTACCAACAATCGAGCGGCAGAGCCGAAAGGAGTTGTTTTCTGGAACCTTCGAGATAGATCTGGCTAGGTGATCGCCGGCGTGTTTGAAGTTCGCGAAAGGTCCGTTTGACGTCATCCTGTCTATATAAGGAGGCGAGGAAATAGTTACAGTTTTGAGTCTGTCAGTGTGTCAGTGGCGCGGTCGTCGTGAAAAAGATTTAACGAGCGTCGAGTAATCGTAGCTTTCAAGTTAGTGTATGAGAGACAGAGAAACTGAAGAAAGGCGCTGAAAGGACTGAGTCAATGCTAGAGAAAAAAGCAATTGTGAGCCGTGATTTCACATGATGAAAGGAAAACAGTATATTTGTGTAAAAGTTTAGAAAACAATGAAATTATAGAGCAGTAACTGGACTGGATTTTGTCCTTTTGTTACTCTGTGTGTGGGTGGGTGTGGGTATGTGTGCGTGCGTGCGTGCGTGCGTGGGTGTCTGTGTGTTTAAAAGTTTGCCATTTTTTCTTACGGTTCTTCATTCAGAATTAAGAGCATCACAAAATCTCATAGGTTTATTTTGTCTTGTAAATACCTAGGAAATATTTTAATCAGAATTTTTGAGAAAATCAAAACTAACGAAAAGGTTTCATATGAAGGGTAGTAAGGGAGGTGGCTACATTTTAAACAAGTTCATGCTAGATCTAATGAATGCGTCGAACTCAAAACACCAAGTTTGGTATTTAATTTCTTTCTTTACCATGTACAACCTAAGACAAAATAAATTAGCAAAAGCCAAAGAAAGAGTTTAGTTGGGAAAACATCGGGAGCATTCGCTGACGCTGCGTTCACAATACACGGTTTAATAGCATCCTGGATAAGAAGGAAAATGTGTGCATGGTAGCCTAGCGGTGAAACGCATATATCTCACAATAGCTAGAACACAATATGAAAGGTGACAACAGAACAACACTAAACACTCGCGTATCGAAACACAATTGTAAACAGACGGTAAACACGATTTGACTTTCAATAAATGTACGCTTTAAGAGTCTACTTATTTCATTACTTCCCCCTTTCTTTCCTTTGTTTACTAGGGACTACCTAGTAGGTAATCTATTATATCCTATCCAACAATTCGATAAGTTAATTTTGCCGGAAATAGATGTCTCTCTGAGTCAAAAAAGAAAGAAATTAGAAAACGCTTTCTGTGGGTAGCGTGGTAGAGTGTTTAAAAAGTGATATTGCTGCAGGAGTTGGAATTGGGCATATTCCTGTAAACCTATGTCCAAAAACAAATAGCTGTTGAGAAATTAAACCATTTTATTTGTGTTGAATATTTACACCTGACAATGGACTTCATCCAACGGGTGGATTGGTCAAGGAGGCCCGGTAGCATGGCCTCCCCGTTGACTGTGTATGATTGAACAAAGAGTTGTGGATTCTTTGACAAGAGTTGAAGCATGTGTAACAATAGATCTCCAGTAGTAGTATCGACATAATGTGCAGATGTTACCAGAGGACAGGAATCATCACAACACCTAAAAACTGCCTACTAGAGTTCGCTTGTTGGACGAACTCCATTGTCTGCTGTAAATACTCAACACAAGTAAAATAGCAAACAACGCGTATTTGTTTTCGGACATATCTTTATAGCAACATTTCTTATTCTATTTTCGACCAATCCCAACTCCTGTTGCAATATCACACATTTTTAAACACCTGGTATTTGTTTCTTGGTCTGTGTGTATGAACGTAACATAACTGTAAAACTAATAGCCAGTTCCATACTACGGTTAGAATGAGTGGTTTGACCGGCCCGGGTTCGAGGATTTGTGGTGGACAAAGTAGCATCTGGGCAAGTTTTCTCCAGGTTCTCCAGTTTCCCCCACCATTCCTGTCACCATTTGCTACGTAATCGTCTTTCCTTTCATCATTTCACACATTCCATACTAGCCCTTCTTTCACTCTCATACCCGTATCGGGCTCATCCCCCATTCTAAGTATTCTCTTTGATTCAGTATTTGTCTGCTCCCCAAGCCTACGCCTACGCCAAGCCTACACCAAGCCTACACCAAGCCTACGCCAAGCCTACACCAAGCCTACACCAAGCCTACGCCAAGTCTACACCAAGCCTACACCAAGCCTACGCCAAGCCTACACCAAGCCTACGCCAAGCCTACGCCAAGCCTACACCAAGCCTACACCAAGCCTACGCCAAGCCTACGCCAAGTCTACACCAAGCCTACACCAAGCCTACGCCAAGCCTACACCAAGCCTACGCCAAGTCTACGCCAAGCCTACACCAAGCCTACACCAAGCCTACACCAAGCCTACACCAAGCCTACGCCAAGCCTACACCAAGCCTACACCAAGCCTACGCCAAGTCTACGCCAAGCCTACACCAAGCCTACACCAAGCCTACACCAAGCCTACGCCAAGCCTACGCCAAGTCTACACCAAGCCTACACCAAGCCTACACCAAGCCTACACCAAGCCTACGCCAAGCCTACGCCAAGTCTACACCAAGCCTACACCAAGCCTACACCAAGCCTACACCAAGCCTACGCCAAGCCTACGCCAAGCCTACACCAAGCCTACACCAAGCCTACGCCAAGTCTACACCAAGCCTACACCAAGCCTACGCCAAGTCTACACCAAGCCTACACCAAGCCTACGCCAAGTCTACGCCAAGCCTACGCCAAGCCTACACCAAGCCTACACCAAGCCTACACCAAGCCTACGCCAAGCCTACGCCAAGTCTACACCAAGCCTACACCAAGCCTACACCAAGCCTACGCCAAGTCTACGCCAAGCCTACACCAAGCCTACACCAAGCCTACACCAAGCCTACGCCAAGCCTACGCCAAGTCTACACCAAGCCTACACCAAGCCTACACCAAGCCTACACCAAGCCTACGCCAAGCCTACGCCAAGTCTACACCAAGCCTACACCAAGCCTACACCAAGCCTACACCAAGCCTACGCCAAGCCTACACCAAGCCTACACCAAGCCTACGCCAAGCCTACACCAAGCCTACACCAAGCCTACGCCAAGTCTACACCAAGCCTACACCAAGCCTACGCCAAGCCTACACCAAGCCTACGCCAAGCCTACGCCAAGCCTACACCAAGCCTACACCAAGCCTACGCCAAGCCTACGCCAAGTCTACACCAAGCCTACACCAAGCCTACGCCAAGCCTACACCAAGCCTACACCAAGCCTACGCCAAGTCTACACCAAGCCTACACCAAGCCTACGCCAAGCCTACACCAAGCCTACGCCAAGCCTACGCCAAGCCTACACCAAGCCTACACCAAGTCTACGCCAAGCCTACGCCAAGTCTACACCAAGCCTACGCCAAGCCTACGCCAAGCCTACGCCAAGCCCACACCAAGCCTACGCCAAGTCTACACCAAGCCTACGCCAAGTCTACACCAAGCCTACGCCAAGTCTACACCAAGCCTACGCCAAGCCTACGCCAAGCCTACGCCAAGCCTACACCAAGCCTACGCCAAGCCTACACCAAGCCTACACCAAGCCTACGCCAAGCCTACGCCAAGCCGACACCAAGCCTACACCAAGCCTACACCAAGCCTACGCCAAGCCTACGCCAAGCCTACGCCAAGCCTACACCAAGCCTACACCAAGCCTACACCAAGCCTACACCAAGCCTACGCCAAGCCTACACCAAGCCTACACCAAGCCTACGCCAAGCCTACGCCAAGCCTACACCAAGCCTACGCCAAGCCTACGCTAAGCCTACGCCAAGCCTACGCCAAGCCTACGCCAAGCCTACACCAAGCCTACACCAAGCCTACACCAAGCCTACGCCAAGCCTACGCCAAGCCTACACCAAGCCTACACCAAGCCTACGCCAAGCCTACGCCAAGCCTACGCCAAGCCTACGCCCACGCCAAGCCTACGCCAAGCCTACACCAAGCCTAAGCCTACGCCAAGCCTACGCCCACGCCAAGCCTACGCCAAGCCTACGCCAAGCCTACGCCCACGCCAAGCCTACGCCAAGCCTAAGCCTACGCCAAGCCTACGCCCACGCCAAGCCTACGCCAAGCCTAAGCCTACGCCAAGCCTACGCCCACGCCAAGCCTACGCCAAGCCTACGCCCACGCCAAGCCTACGCCAAGCCTACGCCCACGCCAAGCCTACGCCAAGCCTACGCCCACGCCAAGCCTACGCCAAGCCTACGCCCACGCCAAGCCTACGCCAAGCCTACGCCAAGCCTACGCCCACGCCAAGCCTACGCCAAGCCTACGCCCACGCCAAGCCTACGCCAAGCCTACGCCCACGCCAAGCCTACGCCAAGCCTACGCCCACGCCAAGCCTACGCCAAGCCTACGCCAAGCCTACGCCAAGCCTACGCCAAGCCTACGCCCACGCCAAGCCTACGCCAAGCCTACGCCCACGCCAAGCCTACGCCAAGCCTAAGCCTACGCCAAGCCTACGCCCACGCCAAGCCTACGCCAAGCCTACGCCCACGCAGAGCCTACGCCAAGCCTACGCCCACGCCAAGCCTACGCCAAGCCTAAGCCTACGCCAAGCCTACGCCTACGCCAAGCCTACGCCAAGCCTACGCCCACGCCAAGCCTACGCCAAGCCTAAGCCTATGCCT
This sequence comes from Tenodera sinensis, assembly GCA_030765045.1. Lineage (NCBI taxonomy): Eukaryota > Metazoa > Arthropoda > Insecta > Mantodea > Mantidae > Tenodera > Tenodera sinensis. The sequence goes on from CM060962.1 coordinate 306,832,301, forward strand.
TTGCCTATGCCTATGCCTATGCCTATGCCTATGTCTATGCCTACGCCAAGCCTAAGCCTACGTCTACGTCTACGCCAAGCCTAAGCCTACGTCTACGTCTACGCCTACGCCTACGTCTACGCCAAGTCTAAGCCTACGTCTACGTCTACGCCTACGCCTACGCCTACGCCTACGCCAAGTCTAAGTCTACGCCTTTCCCTATGCCTATGCCTATGCCTATGCCTATGCCTACGTCTACGCCAAGTCTAAGCCTACGTCTACGCCTACGCCTACGCCTACGCCAAGCCTAAGCCTATGCCTTTCCCTATGCCTATGCCTATGCCTATGCCTACGCCAAGCCTACGTCTACGTCTACGTCTACGTCTACGCCAAGCTAAAGCCTACGCCTACGCCTACGCCTACGTCTACGCCAAGTCTAAGCCTACGTCTACGTCTACGTCTACGTCTACGTCTACGCCTACGCCTACGCCTACGCCTATGCCTTTCCCTATGCCTATGCCTATGCCTATGCCTATGCCTATGCCTATGCCTACGCCAAGCCTAAGCCTACGTCTACGTCTACGCCTACGCCTACACTTCTACATCCTCCACAGGAGAAGGCTAAACCGAGAATTAGTCTTCCAAGGATGCGACGCAAATATCTTCAAGAAAACCTCCCACCCCAAATTACACTTTACAAGGGTAATATTTTAAAGTTTTAATGGCTTCAACTATTTTGATTAAAATACATCATATACATTTCCTTTGGCATTAAAATACATTCATCTTGAATTTTTTGGGAATAGTCTCTGAAATAGTCTCATCCTGGATGACTTATCTAGCTGTAAACCGTAAGAGACACAAAACATGTAATGTAGATCTCACTAAAGCACAGAATTAATATCAAAGACTATATTTTACTTTCACTAGGTACTATGTTCCTACACCAAACAGGCGAAGTATTGTATTCCACCTAAAACTTCCATAGCGACATTTCCGTGGAAATGCATGTTTTGAGACTCCCTGAATCCAAAAAGGCAATTTTAGAAAAGTCTGCGTGTGTGTGTGGGTGCGTGTGGGTGTGTGTGGATGTGGGTGGAGCTGTGTGTATGTGGGTGTGCGTGTGGGCGCGTGTGAGTGTTTGAGAGAACAGCATAACTCAAAAACGAAAAGTTGCCTAAATACCAAATTTGATATTTAAATTCAGTATCTTCCAAGGATTTGAAGTGAGATTTTCAAAAAAAAATCCTTACAAAAATTGTTGTAACCAATTTGACCACAATATCACATGTTTAAAATAGTTTTATGCCAAATTTAATGCATATCTTGAATTTTCTGGGAGAGTCTTTGAAGCGCTCTTCATTCTGAATGACGTTTGTATAACCGGTAAACCATAAGAGTCATTTCAAAAAGTTGTACACCTCGTTAATACACACAACTTATGTCAAACACAATTTTCTAGCGAACCCTTTCCGAGATATTCCTGTTATTGTTATTTGTTTCAATTTTCGAATGCGTATATTTCCTTCAAATAAGAACACGTTTTACGTTTACCTACTGGCCATGCAAAGAGAATGGAATTCCAAAGGCATCACATAGCAACCAAATCTCATTTTAAAATATCTGACTACCGCTTAAAACGTACTGCATTCCCTTATCCCAGTTGTACCTAAAAGAACCTTAGGAAGAAGATAACTTGTGCAAAGGTTTATCTTGATTAACCTGAAGTAGATAGAGGAATGGGCGTTTGAAAGATATTTGTAAATGAGACAAAAGCTGATGCGAATACGTTCTCTTTTGCTCTTTGTTCTTTCATTTGGAGCTAACAAATTTCGAAACTTTACTTATTAGTTTCAGTGTTAAAATACTTGTACCTTTCTCAAATGGGACGTTGTTACTGGTTTTTGATATTATTATTATTATTATTATTATTATTATTATTATTATTATTATTATTATTATTATTATTATTATTATTATTATTATTATTATTATTATTATTATTATTATTATTATTATTATTATTATTATTATTATTATTATTATTATTATTATTATTATTATTATTATTATTATTATTATTATTATTATTATTATTATTATTATTATTATTATTATTATTATTATTATTATTATTATTATTATTATTATTATTATCATTATTATTATTATTATTATCATTATTATTATTATTATCATTATTATTATTATTATCATTATTATTATTATTATCATTATTATTATTATCATTATCATTATTATTATTATCATTATCATTATTAGTATCATCATTATTAGTGTTATTGTTAGTGTTATTATTATTAGTGTTATTAGTGTTATTGGTGTTGTTATTATTATTATTATTATTATTATTATTATTATTATTATTATTATTATTATTATTATTATTATTATTATTATTATTATCATTATTATTATTATTATTATCATTATTATTATCATTATTATTATCATTATTATTATCATTATTATCATTATTATCATTATTATCATTATTATCATTATTATCATTATTATCATTATTATCATTATTATCATTATTATCATCATTATCATCATTATCATCATTATCATCATTATCAGTATCATTATCAGTATCATTATCATTATCATTATCATTATCATTATCATTATCATCATTATCAGTATCATCATTATCAGTATCATCATTATCAGTATCATCAGTATCAGTATCAGTATCAGTATCATTATCAGTATTAGTATTAGTATCATTATTATTAGTGTTATTATTAGTGTTATTGTTATTATTAGTATTATTATTAGTATCATCATTATTAGTATTAGCAGAGCGAGTAGAAAGACAAAGTGTGATCACTCCACTGCTCTTCCATATGATTATACAAGAGCTACCTGGCGCCTCCGTCAGGTGGCAGCAAAGTCGTTAGTGTGGCTATTTACAGCGCGTTTCACTGGATATTGCATTGGAGTATTGTTGTGTATGGTTGCTATGTTTGTTACAGTGTGATGAATTGTGGTTAATTTTTATGAAACTGTGAATTTATAGAAATAATCGACATGCCTATGTGTTTCGTGCCTGGTTGTAGATCTGGATATAACAAATCTAAACATAAACATTTTTTTACACCTCCAAAATATAAACTACTGTTTTCTAAATGGGAGAGGACCATGCCAAGAAAGGGCAAGTACCTATCATCTAATATTTACGTGTGTGATTCACATTTTTCAGAAGAACTTTTGATAAAGGTAGACAAGTTTCTAGTTAACGGAGAAAATGTAGAGATTGCTTTTTCCTAATCTTCCTAAATACTTATCACACCCAATACATTCCCGTAAACTTCCTTCACAGAGACCATCAAAAAGGGCTGAAAGAGATACCAAGTTAGAAGACAGTGGGAATCATGCAGAAAGCTTTCAAAATACGACTGTCAATTTTCCTCTCGCAGGGGATACCAGTAGACATTTTAGTAATAAAGTAGGCCTACTTAAGAAAAGGTCAAATCAACAACACCGTAATATAATTAGACTAAAATGCCAAATGAAAGTATCCAATGCCAAGATTCAAGTACTTGAAAGGAAAGTAAAGTAAATGGAAGTAGTAGCAATATCGATGAATGTGATGGAACAAAATACCTAAGTAAACACAAAAAATTGTTGATACAATTTTGAAAATATCAAAGGCAACTAAAAAGAAAGGCATGAAATATTATGAAGAATTTCCTTTAGATAGCCTGCTTTTAAAAATCAAGTCATCCGAAGGATACATACATTGTTTAAATCACAATCTTCTTCAACTTCCATCAAAATCACATTTAAGAAAGTTAATCAAAGGTAAAAAATGTCTGGAAATGCAGTATCTGAATTTTTAAAGGATAAGAATGAAAACGAACGATATGGAATTTTAATTTTTAAGAAGTAAAGATAAAAGAAGTTCGATTTGATTCTAATTCTTTGAAAGTGGATGGGTTTGTAGATTTGGGGGATTTGATCCCCGAAAAAAGTTAACTCTTCATTCACAGAAAAATATATTTTACTTCATTCCTTTAATGCCATTTTGCATTCTAGTGGTAACATTATTGTCTTGAATTTCTGTGAATGGCTGTCAGAATGTGCATGCGTGAATTAGTTATTGTTAAACGACACTATTCTTCTCCTTTGCTACTTTTCCAGCTGAATCTCCTGCTAAACGCTAGTGTTCGTATTAGCATTGTACCGCACTAGCAGTTGCACTGCCATCTGTGTGGCGGAGCACATGAACTACAGCAGTGATCACACTTCTCCTTCTAAACGCTCTGGTATTGGTATTATTATTATTATTATTATTATTATTATTATTATTATTATTATTATTATTATTATTATTATTATTATTATTATTATTATTATTATTATTATTATTATTATTATTATTATTATTATTATTATTATTATTATTATTATTATTATTATTATTATTATTATTATTATTATTATTATTATTATTATTATTATTATTATTATTATTATTATTATTATTATTATTATTATTATTATTATTATTATTATTATTATTATTATTATTATTATTATTATTATTATTATTATTATTATTATTATTATTATTATTATTATTATTATTATTATTATTATTATTATTATTATTATTATTATTATTATTATTATTATTATTATTCTCGTTATGATCGTTATTCTCGTTATGATCGTTATGATCGTTATGATCGTTATGATCGTTATGATCGTTATGATCGTTATGATCGTTATGATCGTTATGATCGTTATGATCGTTATGATCGTTATGATCGTTGTTATCATTATCATCACTATTATCATTATTATTGTCCTGGACATACATAGAGAGCGGAATTTCAAAGGCACCACATAGTGACCAGCTCTTAAAACATTTGTCTACAGTTTAAGCCTTGTACCTACAAGGAAATCTACAAAAACAGGCGTTTCTATAAATATATATCTGGATTGTCATGAAGATAGGAGAATAGGTTCAGTTAAGAATAACTGGTCTTTTAAACATGAGAAAAGCAACTCATAAAAAATGGATCATAAAAATGTTTTTCAATCCTCTTTCTATCGATTGAGATAAGCATTTGCAGATATAGCTTCTTACAATCGCTTTTTAGATACAAGGTGGACAGAGAGGAAACCGAATAGTTGACAGTCGGGTGTTAAACAGCTGAACACTACCGCCTTCAAACTCCATACTCTTTGCATAATATCGCGAGATAAAATGAATAGAGACAAGACTTTAAAAAATGCGAAGTAATGAACAAATGTAAAAACATTAGAGGATATCTAGGAAGTGGTAGGTACATCTCACAAGAGTTATTTGAAATAAATTGTGTTTTAAGCATACGTACATTTTGTGTAGTGTATTTGTGTGTTTCAGCGTTTACAGTTATACAAAATGCCTTCCTCATGAAGGCGGCTTTTTAGGACAACTCCCAAAAAATCTGATGTGTTACACTCACATGACTTTCTCTACTCTTGTACTAACCATTCTTACAAACTCTTATTTCTATATCTTCTTCATGATTCTCATCTCCTGCACTCACATGACTTTCTCTACTCTTGTACTAACCATTCTTACAAACTCTTATTCCTATATCTTCTTCATTATTCTGTTCTCCTGCACTCACATGACTTTCTCTACTCTTGTACTAACCATTCTTACAAACTCTTATTCCTATATCTTCTTCATGATTCTCATCTCCTGCACTCACATGACTTTCTCTACTCTTGTACTAACCATTCTTACAAACTCTTATTCCTATATCTTCTTCATGATTCTCATCTCCTGCACTCACATGACTTTCTCCACTCTTGTACTAACCATTCTTACAAACTCTTATTCCTATATCTCTTCATGATTCTCATCTCCTGCACTCACATGACTTTCTCTACTCTTGTACTAACCATCCTTACAAACTCTTATTCCTATATCTTCTTCATGATTCTGATCTCCTGCACTCACATGACTTTCTCTACTCTTGTACTAACCATTCTTACAAACTCTTATTCCTATATCTTCTTCATGATTCTGATCTCCTGCACTCACATGACTTTCTCTACTCTTGTACTAACCATCCTTACAAACTCTTATTCCTATATCTTCTTCATGATTCTGATCTCCTGCACTCACATGACTTTCTCTACTCTTGTACTAACCATCCTTACAAACTCTTATTCCTATATCTCTTCATGATTCTCATCTCCTGCACTCACATGACTTTCTCTACTCTTGTACTAACCATCCTTACAAACTCTTATTCCTATATCTTCTTCATGATTCTCATCTCCTGCACTCACATGACTTTCTCTACTCTTGTACTAACCATTCTTACAAACTCTTATTACTATATCTTCTTCATGATTCTGATCTCCTGCACTCACATGACTTTTCTACTCTTGTACTAACCATTCTTACAAACTCTTATTCCTATATCTTCTTCATGATTCTGATCTCCTACACTCACATGACTTTCTCTACTCTTGTACTAACCATTCTTACAAACTCTTATTCCTATATCTCTTCATGATTCTCATCTCCTGCACTCACATGACTTTCTCTACTCTTGTACTAACCATTCTTACAAACTCTTATTCCTATATCTTCTTCATGATTCTCATCTCCTGCACTCACATGACTTTCTCTCCTCTTGTACTAACCATTCTTACAAACTCTTATTCCCATTTCTTCTTCGTGTTAGTTGAGATAAACATTTGTACAAATTTTTCTTATTCCTTATTTCCTTGTAGGTGCAAGAAATAGAGTAGGCTTTGAACGATAGTCAAATAGTTTAAAGCTTTCAGATCCCGTTCTCTTTGCATGGTTAACATATAAAAGAAGGAATAACGATATTCCACTTCACAGAAGTATAACTTCTCTAAATCTGACACAAATAACAAGGAATATATCCGTCATTCAGTGTACAAAAAATTACTTAGACATAAATTGTGTGTTTTAGTGAGATCTGCATTTTTGTATAGTAAGACTTTGTCTATTTCTTATGGTTTACCAGTTATTCAAAAGTCATCGAGAGTAAACACGACTACATAGGCTATAGCCAGAAAATTCAAAATATACATTTCATTTGTCATACAAACATTCCAAACATTTGGCATTTTAATGAAAATCGTTTGAGCCATTTTCGAGAAAATAAATTTTCTAAAAATACTCCATGTAAATGGTAGTTTAGGGTGGAGGACTTTTCTTCAAAATCTTCGTGTCGCATCTTTGAAGAACATTAAACTTAAATAGTAACTTTCGTTTATAAGCGACTTTTCGTTTTTGAGTTATGCTGTCCACAGACCAACACACTGCCACACAGACAGACAGACACTCACACGCACACACGCAAACACACGGACCTTTATCTAAAAATGCTTTTTTTTGGATCCAGGGGACTCAAAACATATATTTCCGGTGAAATCTTGACATCAAATTTTTGGGTGGAGTACAATACTTCCTCTACTTACTATACGTAGTAGAGAAAGTAAAAATACTGGCGTGCTTCGTTTGAAATCTCGCTATCGAATTTGTGGTTGGAATGGAGTAACCTCTCTGCCTTTCGGGCATGCGATAGAGAAAATAATAATGAGTTTTACTATGATGTGTGTGAAATACTTAGCCGATGTCAGTCACCTATGAAATAGTTATTTCAGATAAACTTCAAAGCTTGAAGGATATTGGTGTCTACCTGGGAGGATAACGAAGTTGAATTTGAAAGCAGTTTGGATATCCCTGTGAGCACGATTGCTGTTTCAAAATGTGGGACGTGTAGTCAACGCCAAGCAGAGTTTGATGGAATCCGTTCTGGATGGATTCCAACCCATTTGGCTCGCTATTGCAGTCGTCTCCCGGTTTGTGGGTGTCACTTCAAATCTTTCTTTTCTCTTAATTCTCCTGCATGTCCTTATGCAAACCCATTATTTCAAGTGGCTACAAAGTCTCGCAGGCTTATTTCCAAACTCAAAACTGCACTTAAACTGAAATGTTACGCTTTCACACTGGAATACTTCAACATGAAAATATGAAAAAAAAGTATTTGTACTCTACTTAAGAATTTTATGTTTTCATAATTACTTTACAAAGACGAATTTTATGATAGAAAAGTTTATTTGCTCTTTCACAACTTCCTCTATTACAAATCCACATACATGGGTTATACAATGGAGGGGACTCGGTATATTCTGGGCAACACCCCCCTCCACCGCAGGAGGAAGGGATGAAATAAAGAACCACGGGAGGATACAGGCCACAGGCAGATAGACCACTGAGACGCGCGGAAGTCCCAGGACCCAAAGACCCGTCGCACTGCTGGAGCTGCCTATACAGGGCAATGAACTACCGGTTCTTCTCTAGTGTCCATAACTAGTGCTGCTTTCATTGAGCAAACTGTCACGGCACCACCAAACGCCACTAAATCTACAAGCACACTTGACATAATATGAGAAGGAAACTGAATGAAAGGGAAATGATGGAAAGAAAATCGGGGTAGATTACCACTCCTGCATTCGTCTACCTTCCGGGAAGAGCTACTAAAAACATGACAATAATCGTATTGGACATGTTTGTTATTCTCGTCACATAGAATACCTAAGCAGTACCTTACACTTGGTATAAATACAGCATCTTACAAGGATGCGGCACGAAAATCCCCTCACCCCAAACTACAGTTCACATGGAAAACATTTCAAAAATGGATCTCGCGACTTTAACAATACTGTATGTTAAGGTATTTTCATGACACATGGAATGTATATCTTGTATTTTAGAGGCATATATCTTAAAATATTTGGCTATAGCTTGACTACTGTATTGTCCTATTCCCGCTGTACATACATGGAAAAGTAATTGATCGCATTAGGAGAGCAGAATATTCAAAGTAAATGTTGGAACGCACGCCCATTGCGATTAACACAAAGAGTGCACCGACGTGCCCTATTCTGTCGTACTGTCGCAAACACACCAGCCATTTCTCTGGTTTAAAAGTTTATCGGTCTAATTTTGAATAGTAAAACTGTGATTAACTGTCAACAATGACATGTTTGTGTTTTGCTTAAGGGGACAGGGTAGTGATTTGGGCTCAAAAAGTCAATTTTTTGTTTTTCATCTTTAAAAAAATGTAGAAACCTTCCTCTTCAAAATGATATATATTGTAAGGGTACCGGCACATTTAAGGCTTTAAATTACCCCATTTAAATATGGCGTAGTGCTGGGCCACACTGGGTTAAGAGGGCTTCAGAGATGACACACTTTTCTTTAAATGTAGTTTTCTGTAACTTGACATTCTTCAAACTCAGGTACTTTTTTTTTCAAAACCACTGAACCTATTTGAATGAAAATTTTACAGTAGTTCCATAAGCATGTACTCTACAGACGTAACCCATTGTTATTGGAAAAATCCAAAACAGAAAATTTAAAAAATATATATTTGTGCAAAAAAATGTACTTTTTTTTACAAAAGTTAAATATTTTTTCTTTGGAATATAGCCAGAGATATTTAAGTAAATTTAGGTTAACAGTTATGAATACACATAGCGTAGTGCACTACAAAAGTATGAACACATGCTTGAATGTTGTAGAAGGAATTTGTACCGTTAGTAATATATATATATATATATTATATTTTTTCAAAAACATGTTATCAGTTTTTGCCTTATTACATGCCCATTTTAAATAATTGTTTGGATGTTCTTTATATCAATGTAATCACAATGAATCACTAAATATTCATCCCAAATTAAATTTTGATCTGAGCAGTAGGAGCTTAGATATCCTCAACTAAAGTTATGTTTTGAAATACTGAAATGGTGCACGAATCACTACCTTGTCCCCTTAAGTGATCCGTGTTTGTTTCTTGGATGAAGATTGTGTGTGTGTGTGTGTGTGTGTGTGTGTGTGTGTGTGTGTGTGTGTGTGTGTGTGTGTGTGTGTGTGTCTTTCTAAGATAAATGCAGTACTAATTTGCATTGTTGACTATGCTGTAAATACTTAAACTGGGTGGGAGACAGTAATCTGTGAGATTAACTCGTCTAGCACTTAAACGAAACACCGCAACAAAACACTTTCCTGAACAGAAAGTGTTTAAAATGTTATCTATCAGGTCCCAAAGTTTGTCTGTCTTTTTGGGACACTCTGTATAGAGAAAAGCACCAAACGTTTGTAGCTTTAGCTTTGGATAAGGTATTTTGCATTGTTGTTGGGAATGTCCAATATTTCAGACTAGGTACTTCTGAAAGTCTATGTCTGCTCTTTTGTTTCTCAGCAAGCAAGCAATCCAAAAAATGTTCAATATATATATAGTTTAGCAAACGTGTAGCTAACTTCAAGGTGATATTATCCTCTATAGGTAGCTGCAAACTTGGTGGACAGCGCCAAGAAGCAATCAGTCATTTACTATGAAATCGCGGGGTCCCAGGAAGGAAACATCTACACTTCGGGCCTCAACATTGCATATAATAAAAGGTCCTATCTCAGGAAAGGCGTCACTGTCACGTGTTCACAAACAGTAGCGCGAAGCAGCCCGACCTTGAGCGACTTTTATACAGGCACCACCAGTCTCGTACGTGATATGAGGTAGCTTGACCCTGGCCGTCCTTTGATGTGCGCCGCGCGACACAATATGTTACAAAACTCAGTGGTAGGTAGATGGGTACCATATATGTACAAGGGAAATATGGGAATACAGTAGGCTTAGAACGATAGTTAAATCTTTAAAGGTTTGCGATTCCGTTCTTCCATTTGTGGAAAGTATAAATATTATAAAACACAAATAACGAGGAATATCTCAGAAATGGTTCACTCTACAGAATAATTCATTCGGACAGAAATTGTGTGTTTTATCAAGATCTACATTTTGTGTATAGTAAGATTTTGTCTATCTCTTACAGTTTATGAGTTATTCAAAAGTCATTCACAGTAAACAGGACTACATGGGCTATAGCCAGAAAATTCAAAATATTTGTAATAAAAATATCTTAAATACATGTCATTTTAGGAGACACTGAGAGTGAAATTTTGGTCAAAATAGTCAAAAAGTCTTTTTTTTTTTTTTTTTCTTTTTTGGGCCTTAAAATGTTGCTGGAACACCTGTGCATCTGGATCAGCTAACATTTTTCATATCCCCCACTCCATGTGGTCATTGCGGCCCTTTCAAATAGCGCTCTTCCCTTAACGTACACAGGATGCTCCTATATAAAAGCCTGTTTTTCTCAAAACTACATTTCTGTATATTCCAAAAGAAGGTCGCGCCTGAATTTTGCTCCAAATTTAATGAAAATTTCCAAAAGTGTTCATAAATAGCAGCTAAACAATTCTATGATTCAATATTGATGTTATCATTCACATGAATTCTAAAAACTTTCTTTTTTGTATGCAAAATCAATAATTTTAAAATTAAATGTTCTTAGTTGTTAAAAAAAGATGTACACCATAATCCGCAAACATATTTGAAATATCTCTTCATACAATTGTTACCCATGTTTTAGAGTGCCAGTTACGCCAATATAAACCAATTCTGAAAAGTCAGTTTGCACATATCGCATTTTCAAAATGTGCCCTAATAGCACAATTAAATTCATAAAATAATTTATATATAATATACGAATTATCCAATTTTAATGAAATCTGGTGTACATCCTTTTCTCATATAACTTCAAACACAGTAAACATTTCAGAAAAATCTATGAAGAAATGTGGAACTTTCTAGTTTCACTCCCAGTGTCCTTTAATCAAAATCGTTAGAGCAGTTTCCGATAAAATCAAAATTTTCCATGTAAAGGGTAGTTCAGGTTACACGAATTATCATAAAATATTTGTGTCGCATCCTTAAAATATATTAAACTTACATACCAACTTCGGTTTTTAACCTACTTTTCGTTTTTACTTTCTCTACTGATAAGTAGAGGAAGTATTGTGTTCCACCCAAAAATTCGATGTCGAGATTTCACCGGAAATATATGTTTCGAAGCCCCCTGAATCCAAAAAAAGCATTTTTAGAAAAAGGTCCGTGTGTGTGTGTGTGTATGTGTGTGTGTGCGTGCGTGCGTGTGTGTGTGTGTCAGTCTGTGGACAGCATAACTCAAAAACTAAAAGTTGGTAATTAAGTTTAATGTCGTTCAAGGATGCGACACGAAGATTTTGAAGAAAATAGCCCCACTCTAAACTACCCTTTACATGGAAGATTTTTCGAAAATTTTGATTTTCTTCAAAATGCCTCTAACGATTTTGATTAAAATGTTATATGTTTGAGGCATTTTGATGACAAATGAAATGTATATTTTGAATTTTCTGGCTATAGCCCCTGTAGTCGTATTTACTCTGGACGACTTTTGCATAACTGGTAAACTGTTAGAGATAGACCAAATGATACTATACAAAAAATGTAGATCTTGCTAAAATGCACAATATGTGTTACGATAAATTTTCTTGTAGGATGAACCATTTCGGAGATATTCCTTGTTATGTGTGTGAGTTTCGGAAAACTTAGAACTTTAGCGAAATGCAACAATGTTCATTTTTTTATATGTTAATCGCGAGAACGGAATCTTAAAGATCAAAAAGATTTGACTGTCGCACAAAGTCTTCTGTATTCTAATATTTCCCTTTCACCTACAAGGAAATAAGCAATAAGATAATTTGTACGAATGTTTATCTCAACTAACATGGAGATATGGGGATAAGAGTTTATTAGAATGGTTAGTACAAGAGTAGAGAAAGTCATGTGAGTGCAACACATCAGATTTTTAAGTCATGCTGTCCAAAGACTGACATACACACTCGCGCGGGCGCGCGCGGACGTTTTCTAAAACTGCTCCCTTTTTTTATTCAAGGGGATCTCAAAACATATTTTTGCTGAAATCTCGACATATAATTTTTGGCTGGAATACTATACTTCCTCACCCAATCAACGCAGAGAAACTTGTCATTTTAATAGGCACAAAAAGCAAGCAATATTCCAGTTTACTTCTTGCCATCTGTGGAGCCCTTTAAGTTTGTTACTGTTATATATATTTTTAATTTGCAGCAAATACTAAAGTTTTTCATTGTGATATGTTCGTAATTACCTGTATGTGTGTGTGTGTGTGTGTGTGTGTGTGTGTGTGTGTGTGTGTGTGTATATATAAATTGATGTGTATAGGTATATGTTTGTAATGACTAATATCCTAAACCACTGTACCCATCACCTCGAAATTCGGCACCTGGGCATATTTTTTAATGGAGAAGGTTCGTGTCCTATAATTTTACTATACGACGTTCACATGGTTTTCTCTACTTGGTTTTCTTTTCCCTAACACATTCACATATCCTCTACTCACTGTTTAGCATACAATTAATACAATTTTCTATATGTTTGAAACATAAATGCTACGTATTACATTCACGTATTTTCTCTACTTTTGCATTACATACCAGCTTCACATGTCCTTCTCTACTCCCTCTTCTACAAAGTCCATGCATGTTATATGTTTGAAATACAAATTAAACGTGTTGCATTCACACGACTTTCTCTACTCGCCTTTCTTCCTGTAGTATTTGTGATTGCTTAACACTGCGTTTCTATACTGTGTTCCCCAAGTTTTTATTTATCTATGTATTTATTTATTCATTCATTTATTTAGTTATTTATTTTTGTTTATTCTTTATGGTATCCTAAGGCTTTAAGCCTTTGTTTAAGTGCATTAAGAGATACTTTTTTTAAAATATGGATAAATTGTAAAACCCCAGATAACGCCGGATACTTCAGTTAGCTTTATATACATTTATTGAAGCAATTTTTACTTTCTCTACTACGTATAGTAAAGAAGAGGACATGTTGTACGTCATCCAAAAATTCGACCTCGATATTTCGTCGGAAGTATGTTTTGAGGGCCCCTGAACCCAAAAAAAGCATTTTTAAAAAAACGTCCGTATCTGTCTGTCTGTGGACAGCATAACTCAAAAACGAAAAGTCTGTTAAAAACTAAAGTTGGTATTTAAGTTAAGTATCTTTCAAGGATGCGACATGAAGATTTTGAAGAAAATAGCCCCACCCTAAACTACCCGTTACATGGAAAATTGCTAGAAATTTTTGTTTTTCTTGAAAATGACTGCAACGATTTTGATTAAAACGCAGTATGTTTGAGATTTTTTATGACAAACGAAATGTGTATTTTGAATTTTCTGGTCATAGCCTATGTAGTCCTATTTACTCTGGATGACTTTTGAATAACTCCTAAACCGTAAGAGATAGACCAAATCTTACTATACAAAAATGTAGATCTCGCTAAAACACACAATTTATGTCCAAAACATTTTTTTGTATAGTGAACCATTTCAGAGATATTCCTTGTTATTTGTGTTAGTTTTGGGAAACTTTAACCTTGGTCAAATGCAACATCGTTGTTCATTTTTATACGAGTATATTAACCGTGCAAACAGAACTGAATCTCAAAGTATTAAATCATTTGACTATTGCTCAAAGCCTACTGTATTCCCATATTCTCCTTGTACCTACAAATGTTTATCTCAACTAACACGAAGAAGATACAGGAATCAGAGTTTGTAAGAATGGTTGATACAAGAGTAGAGAAAGTCATGTGAGTGCAGGAGAACAGAATCATGAAGAAGATATAGGAATAAGAGTTTGTAAGAATGGTTAGTACAAGAGTAGAGAAAGTCATGTGAGTGCAGGCGATCAGTTTCATGAAGAAGATATAGGAATAAGAGTTTGTAAGAATGGTTAGTACAAGAGTAGAGAAAGTCATGTGAGTGCAAGAGATCAGAATCATGAAGAAGATATAGGAATAAGAGTTCGTAAGAATGGTTAGTACAAGAGTAGAGAAAGTCATGTGAGTGCAGGAGATCAGAATCATGAAGAAGATATAGGAATAAGAGTTCGTAAGAATGGTTAGTACAAGAGTAGAGAAAGTCATGTGAGTGCAGGATATCAGAATCATGAAGAAGATATAGGAATAAGAGTTTGTAAGAATGGTTAGTACAAGAGTAGAGAAAGTCATGTGAGTGCAGGAGATCAGAATCATGAAGAAGATATAGAAATAAGAGTTTGTAAGAATGGTTAGTACAAGAGTAGAGAAAGTCATGTGAGTGCAGGAGATGAGAATCATGAAGATATAGGAATAAGAGTTTGTAAGAATGGTTGATACAAGAGTAGAGAAAGTCATGTGAGTGCAGGAGAACAGAATCATGAAGAAGATATAGGAATAAGAGTTTGTAAGAATGGTTAGTACAAGAGTAGAGAAAGTCATGTGAGTGCAGGCGATCAGTTTCATGAAGAAGATATAGGAATAAGA
Organism: Tenodera sinensis; assembly: GCA_030765045.1. Lineage (NCBI taxonomy): Eukaryota > Metazoa > Arthropoda > Insecta > Mantodea > Mantidae > Tenodera > Tenodera sinensis. Next base: position 306,847,589 of record CM060962.1, read on the forward strand.
GTTTGTAAGAATGGTTAGTACAAGAGTAGAGAAAGTCATGTGAGTGCAAGAGATCAGAATCATGAAGAAGATATAGGAATAAGAGTTCGTAAGAATGGTTAGTACAAGAGTAGAGAAAGTCATGTGAGTGCAGGAGATCAGAATCATGAAGAAGATATAGGAATAAGAGTTCGTAAGAATGGTTAGTACAAGAGTAGAGAAAGTCATGTGAGTGCAGGAGATCAGAATCATGAAGAAGATATAGGAATAAGAGTTTGTAAGAATGGTTAGTGCAAGAGTAGAGAAAGTCATGTGAGTGCAGGAGATCAGAATCATGAAGAAGATATAGAAATAAGAGTTTGTAAGAATGGTTAGTACAAGAGTAGAGAAAGTCATGTGAGTGCAGGAGATGAGAATCATGAAGATATAGGAATAAGAGTTTGTAAGAATGGTTGATACAAGAGTAGAGAAAGTCATGTGAGTGCAGGAGATCAGAATCATGAAGAAGATATAGTAATAAGAGTTTGTAAGAGTGGTTGATACAAGAGTAGAGAAAGTCATGTGAGTGCAACATATCAGATTTTCACTTTTTGTATCACGCGCCTGTGGCCACTAGGACAAGTATTGAATTCCACCCAAAAGTTCGATATCGGAAATAGAAGATTGAAGCCTCACACCCTCCTGAAACCAAGGAGTTCGTTTTTTGAAATAAAAGTTGTCTGAGTTAATTTGCTGGTTGAAACTAAAGATGAAGACCGACTTTGTGTCTAGCCCTGGCAAACGAAGCTGTTGTATCTGCCTTAGAGGACAAGCTGAGCGAACGATATCAGATAAGGAAGGACCCTTCCTGTCAATGCAAAACCCATTCACTCGTATTACACTTCAACACCATTGCCTCGGTCTTCCCCGCAAATACCAGAGTGCAACACAACTTTGTCTACTGCTTTCTTTATCAAGTATTGTATTCATATCAAAAATCTAATGTGTTACGCTCGCATGACTTTCTCTGTACAATTTTCAGACTAATCTTGCCAAAGCGTTTAGGGCGTGAGGTGACACATGAACAATTCCTGCGGATAGGGGAAGGTGCTTTCCATCCCTCCCTCTTTGCAACGGCTGAGAGGAGCGGATAGGCGAGCCAGCTTGCCGTGAATGAATAAACACCACCACAACAGCGTGCAGCTGAAAGAATTGCAGTTTACATGAAAGTAATTGTTGGCATATAATCATAGTTATAACGAAATCATTGTTCATTATAAAGATAATTTTCATACATATACAGGATGTCCCAAAGTTAGACCGACAAACTTTCGGAGCCGATAGATAACATCATTTTAAACACTTTTTGTTAAGGAAAGTTTTTTTTTCCTGCTGTGCTTCGTTTAAGTGCTAGACGAGTTAATGTCATAGATTACTGCCTCCCACTCAGTTTAAGTATTTACGGCAAAATCAACAACGTAAATTAGTATTGCATTTATCTTAGTAAGGCAGACAATCTTAATACAAGAAACAAACACAGAACACACAAACATGTCATTGTTTACAGTTAATCACAGCTTTACTATTCAAAATTAGACTGATAAACTTTTAAACCAGAGAAATGACTAGTGTCTTTGCGAGAGTACGGCAGAATAGGGCACGCCGATCCACTCTTTGTGTTAATCGCAATGGGCGTGCGTTCCAACATTTACTTTGAATAGTAAAGCTATGATAAACTGTAAACAATGAGATGTTTGTGTTGTTTATGTGTTCTGCGTTTGTTTCTTGAATTACGATTGTGTGCTTTACTGAGATAAGTGGAAAATTAATTTGCATGGTTGATTTTGCCGTAAATACTTAAAATGTGTCGGAGGCAGTAATCTATGACACTAACTCGTCTAGCGCTTAAACGAAGCACAGCAACCAAAAACTTTCCTTAATAAAAAGTGTTTAAAATGATGTTATGTATCAGCTTCCAAAGTTTGTCGGTCTAATTTTGGAACATCCTGTATGATCTGATTAATAATATGTAGAGTATGAGATGGCGTATTTTCTCCTTATCTACCTAAATGTCTTGGACTGTTTGTTGCCTTTCCTGCGTTATTTGAATGAAGCAATGTGGATGTTTATTTAAGTACGTGCACCTTCCATGGCAAATGTCACAGAACACAAAACTGCATTAATATTTGCAAAAACACTGAAGAACCCCGCACGAAAGCTATGCTAGCAAACTTCACTCCTTCGTGGACGGATACGTCATGACTTCTGCGCATACATGATTGCGCAACTTCCCCCACCATCAGCCTTTCAGGTGAAAAAGTCCCACTGCGCAGCTAAGGGAATTGCTCTCGTCTTGCCTCACGAACTATATTACTTCCTTACTGCGTATAGTAAGTAGATGAACTATTGTATTCGACTCAAAACTTAGATGTCGAGATTTCTTCACAAATATATGTTCAGCGGACGCCTGAATACAAAAAATAAAAGCGTTTTTAGAAAAAGGTCAGTGTGTGTGTGTATGTGTGTGTGTGTCTGTCTGTCTTGCTCTCTGTCTGTAAACAGCATAACTCAAAAACGAAAAGTCAGTTAAATACCAAAGTTGGTATCTGAGTTTAATATCTTTCAAGGATGTGACACGAAGATTTTGAAGAAAATAGTCCCACCCTAAACTACCCTTTACATGGAAAATTTTTCGAACATTATTTATTTCAAAATGGATTTAACGACTTTTATTAAAATGACATGTTAAAGATATCTCATGACAAATGAAATGTATATTTTGAATTTTCTGGCTATAGCCTATGGAGTCCTGTTTACTCTGGATGACTTGAGTAACTCGTAAACCGTGAGAGATCTGACGTGTTGCATTCATATGACTTTCTCTACTCTTGTACTAACTATTCTTACAAACTCTTATTCCTATATCTTCTTCGTGTTAGTTGAGATAAACATTTGTACAAATTATCTTATCGTTTATTTCCTTGTAGGTACAAGGGGAGTATTGGAATACAGTAGGCTTTGAGCGATAGTCAAATGTTTTTAAGCTTTGAGATCCCGTTCTCTTTGCACGGTTAACAACGATGTTCCATTTCACGAAAGTTTAAAGTTTTCCGTAACTAACACACATAACAAGGAATATCTCTGAAATGGTTCACTCTACAAAAAAATTTATTTGGACATAAATTGTGTTTTAGCGAGATTTACATTTTTTGTGCAGTAAGATTTTCTCTGTCTCTTACGGTTTACGAGTTATTCAAAAGCCATCCAGAGTAAACAGGACTGCATAAGCTATAGCTAGAAAATTCAAAATATACATTTCATTTGTCATAAAAATAGCTTGAGCATATGGCACTTTAATCAAAATCGGTAGCGCCATTTTCAAGAAAATAAACATTTTTGAGAAATTTTCCATGTAAAGGGTGGTTTAGGGTGGGGCTATTTTCTTCAGAATCTTCGTGTCGCATCCTTGAAAGATATTAAACGTAAATACCCACATTGGTTTTTAACCGACTTTTCATTTTTAAGTGCTGTCGACGTACTGGCAGCACGCATGCGCGCACGCACCTACGCGCGCGCACATACACATGCGCGCACGCGCGCGCGCACGCACACGCACACGCACACATAGACACACCAACCTTTTTCTAAGAATACTTTTTTTGGATTCAGGGGGTCTGAAAACATATTTCCGGTGAAATCTAGACATGGAATTTTTGGGTGGCATACAATAATTCTTCTAATTACTAGTAGACTAAGTAAAAAAGCATGTATTTCGAAAATGTATGTATTTCGTGTGTTACAGAAGTGTTTTACTGTGACTGTTTCGCACATAGAGGCCTAGAATTATCGTATACGAATTGTCACCTGGTCATTCTATTGTTTAGTCAGTGTAGCCAATTGTTGGCTGAAAAATGTATTACACATCACAATCTACTAACAATCAAAATAGCATTCCATTTCAATTTGACAACTGTGTGATTAACAATTGTTCTTGTAATAACTACTGTATTTTTTCAGAAGAAAAGTTATTCGTTAATGTTAAAGATAAAGTGGGATGTATTTCATATTATGAAGTGCTTTTCTGTGACAATAACAAGAGAATATCGAAATACATGTAATTCTTGGGTTTAGCTTTCCTCAGTTGGCAGTGCTGATTTACTCGAACTAGAGTAATCAAAATGAGCTTTATATTAGATTTTGTAGAATTTAGCATTTTGCAATAAGTGTTTGCGATGGTCTGAAGTTCGCCTTTCGATGGTCTCAGCTTTCCACATAAATTCTCTCGCTCCGGTCGAGAATTTATCGGTTACGTCACAAGTCTTATATTTCTTGTGATAAATAATTATCGGCAGCCCGTAGCCCTTACCGTGATCGGCTTAGGACATACTTGACGGGATCCGCAAGGGAATTCCCCCTTCGCATTTCAGCGACTTATGGCAACATAAGCCTCTCATTGTTATTAGGGAAGCGGTTACCGTGTATTTACTGAGTTCAGAAGTTAACTGAATAACTGCTACAGTTTCTAGAAACAGTTTAATTCCATATTCTCAAACACTCGACAACTCAGTCATAAGCCTCTATTACATTTATCAGAGGCGTTGTATATTCTCATATACACATACACTTAGAAAAATATCTCATAGTTCATCACTGTAGCAGCCGTCAGCAGATTCATCAAAGACGGAGATATTGGAGATGGCATCCACATTGTAGCACACTGAAAAACACGTTTTTAATGTAAATAGGTTTAATTATTGCAACAAAATAACAGAAGTCCAGTTCAGTTAACTTTTTCTCACTTTGTTTCCAAAACTGAATCCGCAGTATCATAGTTCTCTTTTATTGACATTAACACAGCCTGCAGTCTTTCGTGATATTAAAACTCTCAACTGTTTTCTTCTCGTAAAGTTGACTCTCTCTTTTCTGTCTTTCTTCACTTTCTCTGTCTCTCAAACACTAACTCTGGCGATACAACCACTCGATACTACTAAGACTGCTTCACTGGCTTTACTTCGACTCCAGTATCTTTCACTGCTGCCGCCACCGTCACTGCCACTACTCACTTCTCTCGTCGCCTGGCCTCCTTATATAGCTAGGATGACATAACACGGACTTTTCTAGAACCCCTACAAATACGCCGGGCGCCAGATGCCTCGAAAACACTTTGTACTGCCTCGCTCACTGTCACGTGTTCACAAATAGTGGCGCGAGGCAGTCTAACCTTGAGCGTCTTCGATAGACGCACCAACGGTCTCTGGTTGTCCTTTGAAGTGCGCTGCGCGTCACAATGTGTTACAAGGCTCAGTGGTAGTTAGATGGGTACCACGTACTGATTTTGATTTTAGTAATTACTAAATCCATGTCCAGAAGCGCTTTGTTTGCGTGCTAATATATTTGAAATATGGAGGACGTAGACACTGCGGATCACAAAAGTCAGGAAAGGGGTAAAACAGGCAACTGAAATAACAGAAGTAAACAGATAACGGTTTAATCAACTACTTAAGGTATTCAAAATGTCTGCCTCTAACTTCAATGCATTTTGTGGATCGTCTGGATACGTGATGTTGGACTCCGGAAAATAATTCAAGCTTTAGTATACGCTATCTTCATGTCGTCCTTGGAATACTGTGATCTTAAATTCCAAGTTTGCGTATTTAAATGATCTTCGTTTTTGAAGCGAAACTTCTTATGAAAGGGCCTTGAAGTTCTGGTCCGCAACCTTTTTGTGTGACTTGTGAAAAGTGGTGGGGGTAGTTAAACACTGTGTCGGGTAGAGTGGGAGCAGTGTCTCACTTGCCTTGTCTTCAGGTATCGGAGAAGAGTGAGGTATACGCTCTTCTCGCTTTCTTTCATTCTCGTTGTCCGTGTACTGCGTTCAGGCGGCGTGGCGATCACTGAGTACAGCTGTTATGCATCCGTCGAAACACGTGTGTATAACCAACGCATTTCGAGTATTGTTTAGTGTTCTCATTGTTTATAGTCTATTTTCTTCATTAAAATATACAATTTTGTTGTGGATATGCCTAAGCCAGGCGCGGAAAGAACAAGAACGTGTCGTGAGAGAAAACGTGCGGATAAAGTGACAGTTCAGAATGTGAAATTGAAGGAGATAGTAGAGAAAGGAGGAGAATACGTGCTAGTTAGGACGTGTAGTGTAAATAATGAACCAGCAACTAGCACCTTGGTTCAGTCATCTCCTCTTGCACCTATCAGTGATAATTTACAGTATTCTGATTTTAACAAATTCAACACTGCACATAATATTTTCACTCGAGATTTTGTAAATAATCCATTTGGTTTGAAGTATAATTTTATGTAAATAAATGAATGATAAACACAATCTATGCTCTTCAAAAGTGATTGATGAATAATTAAAGTGTTTACCAGTAACACAAAACTTTCACTTCTATCATATGTCTTTACGACGTACCCTTTCTTTGTTTTCAATTATACTGTTCACAGATATACACAAAGCGCGATTTTTAAAACTGCTTTTTGGATTCAGGGGACGTCAAAACTGGTATTTGTTTTGGTGGAATGCAATACCTTCTCTAGTAACTTCATGGGACATCACACAGGGTTTCGAAATAATTAATCACTTAAAAGATGTGAAGGAATACTCCAAGCAGCTTCTTCACACGTGTAGTAAGTCGACAACGTTGCGTTGAGGTTGGTCAGGGAATTGAGCTGGTTTGAGGATGTAAACAGGTCGGACGCTTGCAGGGTAGTGTATGTTTAGGGATCTAACGTTTGTGATTGGCCTACACTCGCACAGTAAACACAGAAGGACAAGACAGGTTATTTGAGTTCTCAAGAAGCACCGTTACTGTGTTTGTTTGTGTACTGAGCTAGGGAAAGTGACGCCTAAAATCTGCAGTGTTGCCAGCTTGTTTTCGATAAAACTAAAATATCTCTGTAGGAAATGGTCAGATGCAAAAACGTAAGATACAAAATGTGTTCCAAATATCGAGATCTATCACTGGTTTAAGTTAATGTAATGACTTCCCTTCCACTCGGTATTATGCAGGTTGTGACACTTGGTTGGTACATCCACTGTCCCTGCGCCTTTGGGAGGCATTCTGCTGGCCTTTACAGATAGCAAGGAGGTGTGCGTATATGTTTACATTTTCATACACACACAGTGGCGTTTTGTTTTATTGCACAGTTGTACATTATTCACATATGAATATACAAGTTCGAGTAATGTCTTCCAATGACAAATTGTCTTCCTGTATATCCACAATTCTTCCCTGATGTACCTCCGTAATATCTGTATATATCACGTCATCTACAGTTCAGGAACACTGTAGCTGAATTTTCTAACTTTTTCAATCTTACATCTGTTCATTTGAAAACTGGCACACCTAATACGAATAAATAAAGAAATGACTTCATATACTCAATGTCCTAGCTCAAACAACATCTCACATAATAGAATTAAACGTTTTTAATTAGCTACAAGACCACATGTTTACTTTCTCTACTGCGTATATTAAGTAGAGGAGTATCTCCGAAATGGTCTAACCTACAAGAAAATTTATTGAGACATAACTTGTGTATTTTAGCAAGATCTACATTTTTTGTACAGTATGATTTGGTCTATCTCTAACAGTTTACCAGTTATACGAAAGTCGTCCAGAGTAAATATGACTACAGGAGCTATATCCAGAAAATTCAAAATATGCATTTCATTTTTCATAAAAATATCTCAAACATGTGGCATTTTAATCAAAATCGTTAGTCATTTTCAAGAAAATAAAAATTTTCGAAAAATTTTTCATCTAAAGGGTACTTTAGGGTGGGGCTATTTTCTATAAAATCTTCGTGTCACATCCTTGAAAGATATTAAACTTAAATACCAACTTTGGTTTTTAACCGACTTTTCGTTTTTGAGTTATGCTGTCCACAGACGCGCGCGCGCACACACACACACACACACACACACACACACACACACACACGAACCTTTTTCTAAAAATGGCTCTTTTGGATTCAGGGGGTCTCAAAACATATTTCCGGTGAAACCTCGACATCGATTTTTTGGGTGGAATATAATACTTCCCCTACTTACCAGTAGAGAAAGTAAAAAGTAAAGAAAGAAGTATTTGAAGGTCTTGACTGTGCTTGTGTTGTTTTATGGTACAGAAACCTGGACGTCTACTATAAACTAGTATGGAAAGAAAAATTTAAACAGAAGAGATGGAAATGTTAACACCATTGGCAGGTTACCGACCGAAGCAGCACAAGAGCAATTAGATATTATTGCATGATAAAGAACTTTATGAATATTGCAGCTTTGTCCAGCTTATCAACTGTCACTTCAGTAACTTTCAGTATCACTGAGTAACCTAGTTTCGCTGAGACTTGACTCATACAACCACTCCACTAATGTGAAGCAGCACTACCTGTCACTTCACTTGGATACGCACGACGCAGTCTCTTCTTCCGTACGGTCCACTCTCTGGTGACTTGAACACAAGACGTCAGTATTTCCTGTAAGTTTTCACAAACTCGCTCGGAGAATAGAAATTTTAGCCGTTAGAAGCTTCTACAAGAGTTCCAGAATATTCGAGACGGCAAAACACCCAGAAAGTTTTATTTATCCGCCTATAGTTCTTATCCTGTTTGCACTGGGTGAGCGCGTGGCTTATCTGTTTACGGTTCCTGCTGCCCGGCATCGACCTCCCGATCATCTTGCGTCATAACACCTACGTCACAATATGCACGCCATGGGAGTAGAAACATTGGATGTGCTAGAAAGAAATGGTTCGCTTGGTTTCCAAAGAGATAAGTACTATAATTATTATTACTATTATTATCATCAGCATCATTATCTAACTGTGACATCTATGCGTGTTAGTTTAAGAACAAAAACGAGTATTTATAAACAAGTGAAGTAGTTTTTGTGATGAAGTAGGTATTTAATTGAAATTGCTGCTTGCAACCAGGGAATATACACCATGCTGAAATATCTCTAGAGCATTGCTATCCATCTAATTGATTTAATTAGCTAAGTATATAACTAACAGACGTAGTCAAGTGCAACCAATTTCTACACGATAAACTCCCAATCACATTTAGGCAAACAAAACCAGCAAACATTTCCTCTGCTGACGTACTGCATCAATAAGCTTTAAATAAAACACACAGTTCAACTTTAAAATATACTGAATGCAGTTTCACGAGATTTCAAAAAAACTAGAACAACCGTTACACAGCATCCCAGGACGGGTGATGACTATTTTGGAATACATAATATATTTTATTTTCTGTAACGCCTGCTTACAGTAGGTAAAAAGAAAAAGCTTAAAAGTTACATTTACATACGTTTGTATTCCATCCAAAAATTCGATGTCGAGATTTCACTGGAAATATATGGCCTAAGGCCCCTTGAATCCAACAAAAAAATTTTAGAAGAATATCCGTGTTTGTCTGTGTGTGCAGGTGTATGTGCCCATGCTTGCGCGCGCGCTTGTCAATCTGCGGGCAGCATAACTCAAAAACGAAAGGACAGTTCAAAACCAAAATTGGTATTTAAGTTTAATAACTTCTAAGGATGCAACACAAAGATTTTGAAGAAAATTCCTCCACCCTAAACTACCCTTCACATGGAAAATACTTCAAAATCTTTGATTCTCTCGAAATTGGCTTGAACGATTTTGATTAAAATGCCATATGTTTAAGATATTTTTATGTCAAATGATATGTACATTTTGAATATTCCAGCTATAACCTAGTCCTGCTTACTCTGGGTGACTTTTGGATAACTTTTAGCTGTAAGAAATAGACCAAATCTTACGATACAAAAATTATAGATCATGCTAAAACACACGGTTTATGTTCAAATAAATTGTTTTGTGCAGTGAACCATTTTGAAGATATTCCTTGTTATTTGTGTGAGTTTTGGAAAACAAAGTTTCGTCAATTGGAACATCGTTATTTTTTATATGTTAGCCGTACAAGGAGAACAGAATTTCAGAGCTTTAAAAGATTTGACTAACGCTCAAAGCTTACTGTATTCTAATATTCCCCTTGTACCTACAAGGAAATAAGATAGTTTCTGCAAATGTTTGTCTCAACTAACACGAAGAAGATACAGGAATAAGAGTTTGTAAGAATGGTTAGTACAAGAGTAGAGAAAGTCATGTGAGTACAACACATGCGATGTTTGTGGTGTTGTTCACAAGTACACACACACACACACACACACACACACACCAGGGTTGCCAATGTTTAAAAGTAAAATTATTGTACCGGCCACTCAAAACTGTAGATTTTGATTAAAAATTATCGTACATCATAAACCAAATGCTACAACAATGTATCAGCATAACACTTATGAAAATGTAATATTATTGATGTTTATGGTATCCACTTACAAGATTGATGACCTCAATTAGTATTACAACTTTAGTACTTATGTTTCTCGCACTATTCACCTGAAAGTTTCTCATCTTGCTCAACTGTTGCAGCATTAGACAAATTTGTTGTTGAGATAAACTTTAACATCTCGCTTGCAGATTTTCGGATCCGCCACATTCTTTCATAAGTTGAGACAACAGAATAAGTCCATTTACCGTATCTAGTGCCAATCTGTGTCTAACTTTGGTTTTCATTAAACTTAGTTTCGAAAAATAATTATCTTTCACAAGAAGTGTTTCTGTGTTGCAATGAAATCACTGATCATGCAACCTCCGCCAGTTCTGTGAAATCAGTATTTCCACCAAGGTGACATGGTTTAACAGCACTCCACAAACTGCCAGGTTCTTTATTTCACACGCAATATCACGTATTCCGAGTTTTCTACATTGATCATCAATTTTCTGAACAGTGCCTTCTTCATTGAGATTACCAGATCTGGGCACACTGGCAACAAGAGGATAAAGGGTAGAAGGATTAGTAGGATATGAAATGGTTGCCTTAGAGGGGTTGAGACAAGCCATGAGGGCAAAAGTGGTGTTGTTATTTGTAATTAATTTCATTTCGCTGGTGTGACAAACCAGTGAAAATGATATTTCGCGGTATCGAAATTATCGTACTCCCCCATAATTATCGTACGGGTTGGCAACCCTGACACACACACACACACACACACACACACACACACACACACACACACACACACACACACACACACACACACACACACGCACGCACGCACACACACTATATGCTATAAATAGTGGAAATATTGAGTTCCAGCTAAAAAGCTTTGGCTATCGAGAGTTCATCGGAAATACGCCCTTTGAAGTCCACTGAAAACAAATAAGGTAGGTGATGCAAATATGGCCACATTAATTTGAATTTTTATTTACGTGGTTGCTGTACTCACTAAAATAAAAGTGTATAATTAAACATATACTATGTGTAATTGGCTGTACATCGAAATATGCAATGACTTACTTTAAACCCTACTATTTTTAATTTCAAATTTTTAAGAACGTTGCATTCTGCATGTAATATGCCCATCTGAAGGTAATATGGCCAACTTAAATAAGAATGTATTATTGTAGGCAAAACTCATTTATTTTATTCTGATCTGAAATTAAGTGTAGTAGCATTATTTTACATATAATTATTTGTATAATACTGGTCTACTTAGAAATTACTGTGACATGAGTTACAAATAAATTATCATGCACACACAGAGTTGGAATAATTATTAAACTATCAAAGTTACAGCATGACAAACAGAGAAATATTACTTTTGGTCACATGTAGGACATATGAATACGTGTTCAGTAATACCAACACATTTCTCATGAATGTAAACGTCACAAACTGTACGCAAGCGTATATCGAACACTGTCAATTCCACAAAACCAACTGTCCTTGTCATGTCCTTGTACACGATGAAGTATTTTGAAGGATTTTCTTTACTCTGGTCCTTTTTCATGTCAAATGATGCTTTTTATTTTGTAGGCTGAGACTTCTCCGGAAGCTCTGTACATCAGAACACGTTAAATGTCCTTAAAAGATTAAAATCTTACCTTAATTTTGGTAATCCTTGACATACATTAGATTGGAGAGCTTTTTTTAAAAAAAAAACGTACATTAAATATGTTTCTGCAGTGAGCATTAATCACTTCACGTTTGTTAATAGAAAACTCACTTGTCCCAACTGTGATGGACATGTACACACACTCATATCATAAACGAGGGGGAAAATATAATTATGATAATTTTATGATACAGGATGATTAAAAAATACGCTTACAAATTTCGGATATGAATTCCTTACATCAAAATAAGAAAAATAGTGCAAATGAACATATGTCCTATAGTGCTTTGCTTTCTCGCTATTAATGGTAGTTTACATTAAACGGTCTTCCAGGTCCAATCTCACTTTATTTATTCACTCATTCATAGAATGGTTTAACCACTTCGACTCATATTCTGCGTAGTGGTGAAGACTGGTTTTCAGTTGGCATTAGTTTGTCTTAAATGTTTTAATTATATGTATGTATACCTTAGTAGTGTTTCGTTTCAAGCATGACATTATGTGCGAATGGTAATGGACGTGAGGCCAAACAGGTGTAACAGATGGTGTTTCCAAACCGACAACAGCCGAGGGATCCAACATTTGCTGCTGTTGATGTTCGTGTTGCTGAGTCAGGAACCGTTGCACCACAGGTTTTGATCGAGCAAGACCAAGGGTTGCTTGTATGTCAGACTAACAACAAACTGTACACTGTGTTGAGGACGTTCCAGACAGTTGACTGTGGCATCAGATACAGCGTGGAGGGTCTCCATATCATCAACGTGTGCAGGGTCTTTCCCCTGCATATTACCCACCACAGGTAATATCGTACAAGCAGACAATCCATTGTTGTCTCATTAGTTTTGTTTACAGACGAGAAAACATTTAGAAGAAGTGAAACTGTAAACGTTGAAGGCAGACTAATAACTAAAGGCCGGAGGGAGTCGTATGCGTTTTTCCATAGGCATACTGCACATGGACTTTACTGTTATCGCTCACGCATGTAAACAACTGCAGCCTGATGATGAAAACCGCCTCACTGCAGCACAACCTACAAGCATCATGTGAACTATACCACTCGCAAAAGTTAAAGGCATGTGAACGCTGGCCAATGCTCAAGCAGAGCGCTGTTACCAAGCGTAGTGCGTGTACCGGCAGAGGGTCTGTACATAAGGTTGTGTGAGATGCATGTACCACATTCGGCAGCGCTGGTAGGAGGGGCAACCGCAGTACGCCCCGCCTCCATATGCCTTGAAGTTTTGCGAAGATTATAGAGATTCTGGAATTGCTTACACACACGCACGCACGCACATACACACGCACACACACATACACACACACTGCTGTTTATTAATTACATATAATATCGTCACAAAGTGCATTACACTGAGTTACAATGTATATTCGTAAATTATTAAATGTGAAATTACGACGTCGATCACTGAAGCAGTTTTTAAACAGTAAAAAACTTCTTTCTACGTCAGAGTTGCAAATGTAAAGAATTCCACTCTGTCGTCTGGCGTGTTTTCCTTCTTACTCATTTTCAAAATTTCACACATAACTTGATAACCAATATTTTTGTGTAGAACTTCCTGGAATTTATCTTTCACCTTTTCGATACCTGGTACAAGAAGTATCCTATTAATTGAATTAGCTAAGTCTTCTATAATACCAAGTCTTTTATGGACATTTGCAAACCCGATTTTTCTAATTGATTAATAACTTTGGGAAACACTAAAATTCTTGGGTATGAACTGAAGATGTTCAGATAGTTCATGTGATATCAGAGACTTTGCACTTACAATAGCAACAGTCACGTTATACTACACTTTGACCTTGCTTACGTCTGTATACACTTGCAAGACAATGATTCACTAGTTCACACAGTACTATCTACGTTACGTTGTTTTAAACTCTTGCTTCTAGTGGCAGTTGTCTGCACATTTGATGGCCATGCACGACATTCATACTCTGCGTCCAGCTAACCTGTATCGCATGCGAGCGCACATCCCTCCGGCCTTATAAAATAGCGCACCATTACTCTGAAAACGAACTGAACATTAACTCATTCCAATTCAAACTATGTGGTTTGTATTTTCCTAGCATACTGTTTGTTTATACTTGAAGTAAGTGTTGTGAAGAAGGAATAATTGTTGTTCAGCCTCTGAATGTTTCGTGACGATAAACATATGCATAACTCGCGTTCTAGGTATCGTAGAGACAGGAGTCTGGTACAGCCATGATCATAAAATAAAATTATGTATAATTATTAGTATTGACATTACTATTTCTAAAAGAGCGTAATTAATGTAGATGATGTTCCCAGTTCAGGCCCGTAAGATGCGTGTACCACTTCGGCAGCGTTTCTAGGAGGAAGAAGCATATGGGTGTTCAACACTGCCCGCCTTCATCCTACATATTTAAACGAGCAATTGTTGTGTATAAATAGGTATATTTCACACAACTTGGAAACGGCTCTAACGATTTCGATCAAATTTTGCATTCAGACAGGGTTTTGCTTATTATGTTTATCTATATAGGTTTCATTCCCGAAAAAACGCGATTTTACGCGTAACAGACACAATTGGTCTAAACTTTATTGTGGAGATACTTTATCTGTTAATGAGCCAATTTCAACAAACAAGCCAGGATATTAAAGGTCTCGTCAAGGGCTTTCAGGAAACTTAAAGAAAGTTGACTTGGCTATCTTAGTCAACGCGTAACAGTCACAATTAGTGTAAACTTTATTTTGGACATAATTTCTCTGTAAATCAATCGATTTCAACAAACGAGCTAGCGTTTTAAAGTCCTCTTCCAGGGCTATCAGGATACAGTAAGAAAGTTGACCTAGCTATATTAGTTTGTGTTACAGCTTGTCCCGTCTATATGTTTGAAATTGAAATACAACGTATTACGTTTACGACTGAAATGATGGTGCTTATGAAATATTTATATGTATCTCTATATCTCTCGTATCTCGGAAATTACTTAACAATTGGACAAAAATTTATTTAGTTAACGTTTTGTTATTCAAGTTTATCTTAATAAGTATCTTCTCCCAAAAAAGAAATTTTCACAAAAAGGGGGGAAAATGCCGAGCGAACGTTGGTCACCCAGGTACTATACTTTTAACTTAGGCACATAATCTGAAGTCCCATATATTTGCGTTTACCAGCTAGAACAAAATCTGCATTGAAGTCATTCCTCGGGATACTTTTTAAGACTAATATGAGAAGGAATGCCCATTATAAGATAGAAAATATCTATGAATGCAACACATTAAAACTGAATACGTTGTGTGATATTTGGAATCTATGCACCATCAAACTTTAGCTGTACGTCTGAATGAGCCAAAAGTAACAGGTGTGGTTTAATTTGCCCAATCCCTTCCTATGACCTTCATTACAACTGAGCGGAAGTCAGTCTGCCTTTTCAAAACTGACATTCTGTTTACGGTTATATAACCCGCCCAGAATCCAATTGTTTGCAGCAATTTCACGGTATAGCCATGTTACCAACTTAGTGACACGCATGCAGAATCAAACATCTCATCTGTTGCACTCACATGACTTTCTCTACTCTTGTACTAACCATTCTTCCAAACCCTTATTCCTATATCTTCATGATTCTGATCTCCTGCACTCACATGACTTTCTCTACTCTTGTACTAATCATTCTTCCAAACCCTTATACCTATATCTTCTTCATGATTCTGATCTCCTGCACTCACATGACTTTCTCTACTCTTGTACTAACCATTCTTCCAAACCCTTATTCCTATATCTTCTTCATGATTCTGATCTCCTGCACTCACATGACTTTCTCTACTCTTGTACTAACCATTCTTACAAACTCTTATTCCTGCATCTTCTTCATGATTCTGATCTCCTGCACTCACATGACTTTCTCTACTCTTGTACTAACCATTCTTACAAACTCTTATTCCTGCATCTTCTTCATGATTCTGATCTCCAGCACTCACATGACTTTCTCTACTCTTGTACTAACCATTCTTACAAACTCTTATTCCTATATCTTCTTCATGATTCTGATCTCCTGCACTCACATGACTTTCTCTACTCTTGTACTAACCATTCTTCCAAACCCTTATTCCTATATCTTCTTCATGATTCTGATCTCCTGCACTCACATGACTTTCTCTACTCTTGTACTAACCATTCTTACAAACTCTTATTCCTATATCTTCTTCATGATTCTGATCTCCTGCACTCACATGACTTTCTCTACTCTTGTACTAACCATTCTTACAAACTCTTATTCCTATATCTTCTTCATGATTCTCATCTCTTGCACTCGCATGACTTTCGCTACTCTTGTACTAACCATTCTTACAAACTGTTATTCCTATATCTTCTTCATGATTCTGATCTCCTGCACTCACATGACTTTCTCTACTCTTGTACTAACCATTCTTACAAACTCTTATTCCTATATCTTCTTCATGATTCTGATCGCCTGCACTCACATGACTTTCTCTACTCTTGTACTAACCATTCTTACAAACTCTTATTCCTATATCTTCTTCATGATTCTGATCTCCTGCACTCACATGACTTTCTCTACTCTTGTACTAACCATTCTTACAAACTCTTATTCCTATATCTTCTTCATGATTCTGATCTCTTGCACTCACATGACTTTCTCTACTCTTGTACTAACCATTCTTACAAACTCTTATTCCTATATCTTCTTCATGATTCTGATCTCCTGCACTCACATGACTTTCTCTACTCTTGTGCTAACCATTCTTGCAAACTCTTATAGTTATATCTGCTTCGTATTAGTTGAGATAAACATTTGTAGAAATTATCTTATTGTTTATTTCCTTGTAGGTACAAGGGGAAGATGGGAATACAGTAGGCTCTGAGCGATAGCTTTGAGATTCCGTTCTTTTTGCACGCTTAACATATAAAAATGAGCAATGATGTTCCATTTCACGAAAGTTTTAAGTTTTCCGAAACTGACACAAATAACAAGGACCATCTCCGAAATGGTCATTCTACAAAAGAATTCATTTGCACATAAATGGTGTGTTTTACCAAGATCTACATTTTTTTCTATAGTAAGATTTTGTCTATCTCTTACGGTTTACCAGTTACTCGAAAAACATCCAGAGTAAACAGGACTACATAGACTATAGCCATAAAATTCAAAATATACATTTCCTTTGTTATAGAGATATCTTAAACATATGGCATTTTGAAGAAAATAAAAAATTTCGAATCATTTTCCATGTAAAGGGCAGTTTAGGGTGGAGCAGTTTTCTTCAAAATCTTCGTGTCGCATCCTTGAAAGACATTAAACTTAAATACCAACTTCGGTTTTTAACCGACTCTTCGTTTTTGAGTTATGCTGTCCACAGACTGACACAGACACACAGAAAAACACACGAACCTTTTTCTAACATGTACTTTCGGTGAAATCTCGGTATCGAATTTTTGGGTAGAATACAATACATCCTCTACTTCACCATTAGAGAAAGTAAAAAGCTAGGCCTGGTTAACTTTTCTCAAATGAGAAGTGGTTATTCGTTATATTCTTATTGGTTTTCCTTGGATATTTAAGGATAATGGAGTATTAAGGCCATGAAATAGTCACAGCTCTTAGAAGATTTGAATATCCCTTATTTCTACTGTTTTCCCCTATTGCCATTGTACCTACAAGGAAATATGCAGTGAAATAATTTTTATAAATGTTAACATGGAGTAGATAGAAGAATAAGCAAGAGTGAGTAACGAAAGTCATGTAAAGGTAACACCATATTTCTTCATTCTTTTTAGCTATAACAATAACAAAATGTCTATTTGCTACATAAATTAATTGCAAACATTAATACTAGTTAATGTAATTATTATTATCACTATGGGATGCATTTGAAATTCCGTTCTCTTTGCATGGCCAGGAGGAAAAAAACGAATAACGACTTCCCATTTTAGGAAAGTTAAACTACTGGAATATTCGAAGAAATATCTCGCAAATTATTAACTTCGTACAAGAAGTTATGTTACAAAAATTGTTAGCTTGAAAAAGACCTAGGTTAAAAATGTAGAATAAAAATGTTTTTCTTTTAGAAATTTAAGGCTTTTGAAAATTATTTTTCCTCATATTCACTTTTTGAAATACTCCACACGCAGAAGTTTTCATCCAATTCTTATGAAATTTGTCATGTAGAGTCCGAAAATAGAAACAATTGAATCTGTTATGTACTTTTTCTTTCGTTTTAACTGTTTTTGAATTATTAGTTTTTTAAAGCTGTATGAAACATAAACTAAACAAGAATTTAAAATTACAGAATTTAAAAATTGTTTTCCTATCCACTAAAGCTAGTAAAACAAAATTATATAACAGACAAACGTTATAACGTTATATAACGTTATAATCAGATAAATATGATACAATTTTAAACGACAGTACTTCTTTAAAATTGAATCATGTGGAGCATTTGGCATAAAAAAACTAAACCTCCAGCGAAACAGTCCATGAAGGAGCAAGGTTTACCGCCCGGCCGCTGCGTCCGCAACTCTACCCACTACAGGGGTCATGAGTGCGGTGCAGTACTGCAGGATGGAACGTGATGAGTACCCCAACCCTCCCGGCCAGTTATGCTGCCTGGGGTCGCTACTTCTTCGTCAAGTAGCACCTAAATTGGCCCCTCTGGGACCTAACAAGGCTGAGTGCACCCCGTGCTAGACCTTCCAGCAGGGGAAAGATTCCTACGCCGGTGTCGGGGTTCAAACCCGGGTCCTCTGCGCCACTAGTATTTGGCATAGGAAAATAAAATACAGATTTAACAGTTGGTAACTTGGAAACTACGAGAGATATCACGCTGAAATTTAAAACCTCTTGTATTGATAGAAGACAACATTGAAGCTACCTTTTTCAGGTAAATTGGCGGAAAACTTGACAAAATGATATTTTTAGTTGTGTAATTCTCAACCAGTCGTCTGAAATTGTTCATTTATTATTCTTTATTAAATTTATCTGTCAACTTAACTGATGTCTGTTCTCACACACATGCAATAGGAGAAAGATCATATAGCTCACCACTGTAGTAGCTAGTAGCAGACCTAGATTTGGGGATGGCATCAGAAGATGTTTACAGACAAACAAACGTATACAAACACACATTTGTCTCCAAATGCTTTCTTTAGATTCAGGAAATCCCAGCAAGTCTCGGTATCAAATTTTTGGGCGGAGTATATTATTTTCTCTACTTACTGTAAGTAAGAAAATACAACTAAGTGAGACTATTGCTCTGTGGAAGAACGATACAGGAGTGATTCTGCCTCTCCCTATTTAATACACATTAAGTATATACAGGGTGGAAGGGAAGTCATTACATGAATTTAAACCAGTGATAGATCTCGATATTTGGAACACATTTTGTATCTTACATTTTTGTCTCGGACCATTTCCTACGGAGATATTTTAGTTTTGTCGAAAACAAGCTGGCAACACTGCACATTGTGTGGGTGTCACTTTCCCTAGCTCAGCACATAAACAAGCAGCGTAACGCTGCGTTTTAAAAACAAACTCATACCCTGCCTTGTTCTTGTGACAGTGTAGTCCAATCACAGTCGTTAACTCCCAAAACATTACCGAAAGCGAAAGCTGTTTTCATCCACAAACCAGTTCAATTCCCTGACCAACCTCAACGCAACGTTGTCGACATACTTCACGTCTGAACGAGCTGCTCGGAGTATTTCTTCCCATCTTTTAAGTGATTAATTATTTCGAAACCCTGTGTGATGTCCCATAATTACTACCGAAGCTATCTCAGAAATAAGTTACTCTACACATCTTACAAGTAACAAACCGTTACCTTCGTACATTCTTGTGGAACCACGCAGTTGGATAAAACACCATTTGTTTTTTTCGAAATTGGCTGATCAAAGAACAAAACGCCATTATACATTTTTGTTTGTAATGCTTCTATGAAGCACATATTAGAAGGAAAATAATGACTTCCCTTCCACCCTGTAATTAAAAGTTTGCTGGTTTTATAAGTGACTTGTGCTGTGAGTTGGGTGGCCTATTGGATGGCGCCCGATGAGGCTGTAATGTTTTTATGCGAAAGACTCCCAGCATGTGCATATTTCTCTGTTCGCTGGCAGCAATACTCGACTGCGACTCCGGTCGACGAAAGCTCAAGTTTATCTAGCCATTAACTTCATAAGGAAGTGGAGCACATCGTGATGTAGTGTTTATCGTAGTATCTGTCCTGGCAATAATCCAACTTGCTTAATGCTGGACCCGTATGCGTTTGTCCTACTTCGATTATTTGTCGCTCATAACATCATCACTACTTGCAAATTAATTCTTCTTTCACACTAGCCATGTATAGTACAAGGTTTCAAGAGTAGAATTAGACTACAAATTCAGATGTATTGCACTCACATGACTTTCTCTACTCTCGCACTAACTATTCTTGCAAATATTTATCCCTATTCAAAATAAACATTTGTAGAAGTTATCTCATTGTTAATTTTCTTGTAGATGCAAGGAAAATACAATAATCTTTAGGTGATTAGCAAATGTTTTAAGAGTCACTACATGATGACTTTGAAATTCTGTTCTCTTTGCGTGACAAGGAAATAAAAAGTGAATGACCTCGAATTTGAGAATGTCTGTGCATTGCAAAATTCTAAAGAATAACAAGGAATGTCTCCAAAATGGTTCTCTTCACAACAAAGATAATTTAACATAATTTTGTATAGTAGGACTAGTTCTATCTCTTACGGTTTACGCGCTATTTGAAAGTTATCCAAATATATATATTTCATTTGTCATAAAAATACCTTAACCATTTGGCATTTTAATCAAAATCGTTAGCCATTTGTCAGAAAATGAAAATTTTCGAAAAACTTTGCAACTGAAGGGTTGTTTATGGTGGGGAAATTTTGTTCAAAATGTTCTTGTCGTATGCTTCAAAGACATTAAACTTAAACACCAGCTTTGGTTTTTAACCAACTTTCCGTTGTTTACTTTCTCTACTACGTATAGTAAGTAGAGGAAGTATTGTATTCCACCCAAAAATTCGATGTAGAGATTTCACCGGAAATATATGTTTTGAGGCCCCCTGAATCCAAGAAAAATATTTTTACAAAAAGATCCGTATCTGTGTGTGTGTGTGTGTGTGTGTGTGTGTGTGTGTGTGTGTGTGTGTGTGTGTGTGTGTGTGTGTGTCTGCGGACAGCATAACTCAAAAAGTCCTTTAAAAAACCAAAGTTGATATTTAAGTTTAATGTCTTTCAGGGATTGTGACTTGAAGATTTTGAAGAAAATTCCTACACCCTAAACTACCCTTTACATCAAAAAGTTTTCGAAAATTTTGACTTTCCTGGAAATGGCTCTAAATATTTTGATTAAAATGTCATATGTCTGAGATATTTTTATGACAGATAAAATGTATATTTTGAATTTTCTGGCTATAGCCTATGTAGTCGTATTTACTCTGAATGACACTGACATAACTGGTAAAGCATAAGAGATGGACCAACTCTTAGCATCTAAAAATGCAGATCTTGCTAAACAACGTCTTTGTATTTGAGGAAAGTAACGGGTGATCCAAAAGATTGTTAACCGGCCGCGCTTTGTTTTGCCTGTACGCATCCTCGGCGCTCATCGCCGACTGCCGTTGTCATAGAACAGCGCGGATGAAACTATACAACATTTTTAGAACTACTTTTAAACGCTTTACTTACCAATGTTGTTAAAGGAGATGCTGAAACTGGTCACCGTCGTTCATACATTTTTGGTAACTCTTTAGGAAACTATCCATCACTCGCCGTATTCACGTGAGTGAATGCTGGCAATTTCCTGGCGGATATTTTGTTTTAATTCTTCCAGGGTGTGTGTATTTGTCTTTGGCACTTTATGCTTTAAGTTACCACAGAGATAGAAATCGCAGTGAGTTAGGACGTGGGACCGAGGGGTGTACAAATCGTTCTCATAGAAAGATTGGCTGTATGAGCTGTTGTAGTGTTTAACAACCGTACGCCGCCTTTAACACTTCCGAGCCTGAACACTTCTTGTGGTCTGAAACTGATTGCAAAGTTTTACACCTGGAAATCTTTCTCCAAATCGCACTTTCACTTGGCGAGCTGACTGAGTTAACAAGTACGAATTATGAATAAAACACGCTGTGCAGAAGATGAGCCATAATACACTTTGTGATTAACTGCAGGAAAAATTATTAAGACACACTCAATAATAATTCAACCACACGTCAGCTCAATACGGCACTTACAGAGCAGAGAAAAACAAGTCAAACGCGTGACCTTGTGTACAACAGCTGTTGTTATCGTGTTTCCGTCTACGCAGCGGTTCTTATGGTTTTGGCTTTCTCTGTAGTATAACGTCTATATTGCTTATAATTACGCTCATGTTATCGGGATTCACGTCGATTATCATCGCAATCACCATCTTTCATCAGTTCTCGTGAAGGTATTATTGATGTGTTCCAAAACGGCATTCTAGTAGTTGCATCATGTATGTGTATCGCAACATATGGATAAGAATGTCGAACTTGAAGGCACGGAGAGGTCCAAGGTCTCACATCATATACATATTTATAACTGTTGTATTGTAACACAATATAGTTTCACTATTTGTTGGCATTGTGCAAGGAATTTATACCTGTAAATCCGTATCTTTGACTGTATCTTCCGTAGTTGAGGTTCCCTAATGTATGGAAGTTGTTCCCATCAGATGTTTCATCTGAACAGTGAAGAGACAATGTTTGCACTCGATGGGTCGTTGGATCATGTCCGTATTGGTCCTGACGAAAATACACACTTCTCGATGGGAGAGCCAGCAAGACTCTGTGCTCTATTTCGGTTCGAGGTGTAACGCAAACCTCCACGTGTTCGATCCACAAGTTGCATTGCGAACTTTACAAGTGTGATTTAAATTGCAACATTAAAACTTATACTTCAAGCAACTCCGATTAAAAGAAATCTGATATGTTGAAATCACATGACTTTCTCTACTCTAGCGTTAACCATTCTTACAAACCCTTATTCCTATATCTTCTTCCTGTTAGTTGAGATAAAAATTTGTAGAACTTATCTTATTGTTTACTTCCTTTTAGGTACAAGGGGAATATAGGAATGCAGTACGCTTTGAGCGACAGTCAAATCTTTTAAAACCTTCAGACCCCGTTCTCTATGCATGGCTAATATCTAAAACATTGAATAACGATGTTCCATTTTACAGAAATAGAATTTCTACAAAAAAAAAAAAAAAAAGGCATAAATTGTGTATTTTTGCAAGATCTACACTTCTTGCATAGTAAGACTTGGCCTATCTCTTATAGTTTACCAGTTAAGCAAAAGTCATCCAGAGTAAATAGGACTACATGGGCTATAGCCAGAAAATTCAAAATGTCCATTTCATTTTTCACAAAAATATCTCATACGCATAGCATCTTAATCAAAATTACGTGGAGTGACAGTGTTCTTATGGTGCTTGTAGGTTGTGTTACAGTGAGGAGGTAGTACTGTGTGAACTAGTGAATCATTGTCTTGCAAGTGTATACAGACACAAGGTCAAGGTGTAGTATAACGTGACTGTTTTGTTTCTTCTCACAGTGAGTTACAGACGTGGAGTGATAGTGTTCATATGATACTTGTGGTTGTGTTGTAGTGAGGAGGTAGTACTGTGTGAACTAGTGAATCATTGTCCTGCAAGTGTATACAGACACAAGGTCAAGGTGTAGTATAACGTGTCTGTTTTGTTTCTTCTCACAGTGAGTTACAGGCGTGGAGTGATAGTGTTCATATGATACTTGTAGGTTGTGTTGTAGTGAGGAGGTAATACTGTGTGAACTAGTGAACCATTGTCTTGCATGTGTATACAGACACAAGGTCAAGGTGTAGTATCACGTGACTGTTTTGTTTCTTCTCACAGTGAGCTACAGACGTGGAGTGATAGTGTTCATATGATACTTGTAGGTTGTGTTGTAGTGAGGAGGTAGTACTGTGTGAACTAGTGAATCATTGTCTTGCAAGTGTATACAGACACAAGGTCAAGGTGTAGTATAACGTGCCTGTTTTGTTTCTTCTCACAGTGAGTAGCAGACGTGGAGTGATAGTGTTCATATGATACTTGTAGGTTGTGTTACAGTGAGGAGGTAGTACTGTGTGAACTAGTGAATCAATGTCTTGCAAGTGTATACAGACACAAGGTCAAGGTGTAGTATAACGTGACTGTTTTGTTTCTTCTCACAGTGAGTTACACACGTGGAGTGATAGTGTTCATATGATGCTTGTAGGTTGTGTTGTAGTGAGGAGGTAGTACTGTATGAACTAGTGAATCATTGTCTTACAAGTGTATACAGACACAAGGTCAAGGTGTAGTATAACGTGACTGTTTTGTTTCTTGTCACAGTGAGTTACAGACGTGGAGTGATAGTGTTCATATGATACTTGTAGGTTGTGTTGTAGTGAGGAGGTAGTACTGTGTGAACTAGTGAATCATTGTCTTGCAAGTGTATACAGACACAAGGTCAAGGTGTAGTATAACGTGACTGTTTTGTTTCTTGTCACAGTGAGTTACAGACGTGGAGTGATAGTGTTCATATGATACTTGTAGGTTGTGTTGTAGTGAGGAGGAAGTACTGTGTGAACTAGTGAATCATTGTCTTGCAAGTGTATACAGACACAAGGTCAAGGTGTAGTATAACGTGACTGTTTTGTTTCTTGTCACAGTGAGTTACAGACGTGGAGTGATAGTGTTCATATGATACTTGTAGGTTGTGCTGTAGTGAGGAAGTAGTGCTGTGTGAACTAGTGAATCATTGTCTTGCAAGTGTATACAGACACAAGGTCAAGGTGCAGTATAACGTGACTGTTTTGTTTCTTGTCACAGTGAGTTACAGACGTGGAGTGATAGTGTTCATATGATACTTGTAGGTTGTGCTGTAGTGAGGAGGTAGTACTGTGTGAACTAGTGAATCATTGTATTACAAGTGTATACAGACACAAGGTCAAGGTGTAGTATAACGTGACTGTTTTGTTTCTTGTCACAGTGAGTTACAGACGTGGAGTGATAGTGTTCATATGATACTTGTAGGTTGTGTTGTAGTGAGGAGGAAGTACTGTGTGAACTAGTGAATCATTGTCTTGCAAGTGTATACAGACACAAGGTCAAGGTGTAGTATAACGTGACTGTTTTGTTTCTTGTCACAGTGAGTTACAGACGTGGAGTGATAGTGTTCATATGATACTTGTAGGTTGTGCTGTAGTGAGGAAGTAGTGCTGTGTGAACTAGTGAATCATTGTCTTGCAAGTGTATACAGACACAAGGTCAAGGTGTAGTATAACGTGACTGTTTTGTTTCTTCTCACAGTGAGTTACAGACGTGGAGTGATAGTGTTCATATGATACTTGTAGGTTGTGTTGTAGTGAGGAGGTAGTACTGTGTGAACTAGTGAATCATTGTCTTGCAAGTGTATACAGACACAAGGTCAAAGTGTAGTATAACGTGACTGTTTTGTTTCTTCTCACAGTGAGTTACAGACGTGGAGTGATAGTGTTCATATGATACTTGTAGGTTGTGTTGTAGTGAGGAGGTAGTACTGTGTGAACTAGTGAATCATTGTCTTGCAAGTGTATACAGACACAAGGTCAAGGTGTAGTATAACGTGACTGTTTTGTTTCTTCTCACAGTGAGTTACAGACGTGGAGTGATAGTGTTCATATGATACTTGTAGGTTGTGTTGTAGTGAGGAGCTAGTACTGTGTGAACTAGTGAATCATTGTCTTGCAAGTGTATACAGACACAAGGTCAAGGTGTAGTATAACGTGACTGTTTTGTTTCTTCTCACAGTGAGTTACAGACGTGGAGTGATAGTGTTCATATGATACTTGTAGGTTGTGTTGTAGTGAGGAGGTAGTACTGTGTGAACTAGTGAATCATTGTCTTGCAAGTGTATACAGACACAAGGTCAAGGTGTAGTATAACGTGACTGTTTTGTTTCTTCTCACAGTGACTTACAGACGTGGAGTGATAGTGTTCATATGATACTTGTAGGTTGTGTTGTAGTGAGGAGGTAGTACTGTGTGAACTAGTGAATCATTGTCTTGCAAGTGTATACAGACACAAGGTCAAGGTGTAGTATAACGTGACTGTTTTGTTTCTTCTCACAGTGAGTTACAGACGTGGAGTGATAGTGTTCATATGATACTTGTAGGTTGTGTTGTAGTGAGGAGCTAGTACTGTGTGAACTAGTGAATCATTGTCTTGCAAGTGTATACAGACACAAGGTCAAGGTGTAGTATAACGTGACTGTTTTGTTTCTTCTCACAGTGAGTTACAGACGTGGAGTGATAGTGTTCATATGATACTTGTAGGTTGTGTTGTAGTGAGGAGGTAGTACTGTGTGAACTAGTGAATCATTGTCTTGCAAGTGTATACAGACACAAGGTCAAGGTGTAGTATAACGTGACTGTTTTGTTTCTTCTCACAGTGAGTTACAGACGTGGAGTGATAGTGTTCATATGATACTTGTAGGTTGTGTTGTAGTGAGGAGGTAGTACTGTGTGAACTAGTGAATCATTGTCTTGCAAGTGTATACAGACACAAGGTCAAGGTGTAGTATAACGTGACTGTTTTGTTTCTTCTCACAGTGAGTTACACACGTGGAGTGATAGTGTTCCTATGATACTTGTAGGTTGTGTTGTAGTGAGGAGGTAGTACTGTGTGAACTAGTGAATTATTGTCTTGCAAGTGTATACAGACACAAGGTCAAGGTGTAGTATAACGTGACTGTTTTGTTTCTTCTCACAGTGAGTTACACACGTGGAGTGATAGTGTTCATATGATACTTGTAGGTTGTGTTGTAGTGAGGAGGTAGTACTGTGTGAACTAGTGAATTATTGTCTTGCAAGTGTATACAGACACAAGGTCAAGGTGTAGTATAACGTGACTGTTTTGTTTCTTCTCACAGTGAGTTACAGACGTGGAGTGATAGTGTTCATATGATACTTGTAGGTTGTGTTACAGTGAGGAGGTAGTACTGTGTGAACTAGTGAATCATTGTCTTGCAAGTGTATACAGACACAAGGTCAAGGTGTAGTATAACGTGACTGTTTTGTTTCTTCTCACAGTGAGTTACACACGTGGAGTGATAGTGTTCATATGATACTTGTAGGTTGTGTTGTAGTGAGGAGGTAGTACTGTGTGAACTAGTGAATCATTGTCTTGCAAGTGTATACAGACACAAGGTCAAGGTGTAGTATAACGTGACTGTTTTGTTTCTTCTCACAGTGAGTTGCAGACGTGGAGTGATAGTGTTCATATGATACTTGTAGGTTGTGTTGTAGTGAGGAGGTAGTACTGTGTGAACTAGTGAATCATTGTCTTGCAAGTGTATACAGACACTAGGTCAAGGTGTAGTATAACGTGACTGTTTTGTTTCTTCTCACAGTGAGTTACAGACGTGGAGTGATAGTGTTCATATGATACTTGTAGGTTGTGTTACAGTGAGGAGGTAGTACTGTGTGAACTAGTGAATCATTGTCTTGCAAGTGTATACAGACACAAGGTCAAGGTGTAGTATAACGTGACTGTTTTGTTTCTTCTCACAGTGAGTTACACACGTGGAGTGATAGTGTTCATATGATACTTGTAGGTTGTGTTACAGTGAGGAGGTAGTACTGTGTGAACTAGTGAATCATTGTCTTGCAAGTGTATACAGACATAAGGTCAAGGTGTAGTATAACGTGACTGTTTTGTTTCACCTCACAGTGAGTTACAGACGTGGAGTGATAGTGTTCATATGATACTTGTAGGTTGTGTTGTAGTGAGGAGGTAGTACTGTGTGAACTAGTGAATCATTGTCTTGCAAGTGTATACAGACACAAGGTCAAGGTGTAGTATAACGTGACTGTTTTGTTTCTTCTCACAGTGAGTTACAGACGTGGAGTGATAGTGTTCATATGATACTTGTAGGTTGTGTTACAGTGAGGAGGTAGTACTGTGTGAACTAGTGAATCATTGTCTTGCAAGTGTATACAGACACAAGGTCAAGGTGTAGTATAACGTGACTGTTTTGTTTCTTCTCACAGTGAGTTACAGACGTGGAGTGATAGTGTTCATATGATACTTGTAGGTTGTGTTGTAGTGAGGAGGTAGTACTGTGTGAACTAGTGAATCATTGTCTTGCAAGTGTATACAGACACAAGGTCAAGGTGTAGTATAACGTGACTGTTTTGTTTCTTCTCACAGTGAGTTACAGACGTGGAGTGATAGTGTTCATATGATACTTGTAGGTTGTGTTCTAGTGAGGAGGTAGTACTCTGTGAACTAGTGAATCAATGTCTTGCAAGTGTATACAGACACAAGGTGAAGGTGTAGTATAACATAACTGTTTTGTTTCTTCTCACAGTGAGTTACACACGTGGAGTGATAGTGTTCATATGATACTTGTAGGTTGTGTTACAGTGAGGAGGTAGTACTGTGTGAACTAGTGAATCATTGTCTTGCAAGTGTATACAGACACAAGGTCAAGGTGTAGTATAACGTGACTGTTTTGTTTCTTCTCACAGTGAGTTACACACGTGGAGTGATAGTGTTCATATGATACTTGTAGGCTGTGCTACAGCGAGGAGGTAGTACTGTGTGAACTAGCGAATCATTGTCTTGCAAGTGTATACAGACACAAGGTCAAGGTGTAGTATAACGTGACTGTTTTGTTTCTTCTCACAGTGAGTTACAGACGTAGAGTGATAGTGTTCATATGATACTTGTAGGTTGTGTTACAGTGAGGAGGTAGTACTGTGTGAACTAGTGAATCATTGTCTTGCAAGTGTATACAGACACAAGGTCAAGGTGTAGTATAACGTGACTGTTTTGTTTCTTCTCACAGTGAGTTACACACGTGGAGTGATAGTGTTCATATGATACTTGTAGGTTGTGTTACAGCGAGGAGGTAGTACTGTGTGAACTAGTGAATCATTGTCTTGCAAGTGTATACAGACACAAGGTCAAGGTGTAGTATAACGTGACTGTTTTGTTTCTTCTCACAGTGAGTTACAGACGTAGAGTGATAGAGTTCATATGATACTTGTAGGTTGTGTTGTAGTGAGGAGGTAGTACTGTGTGAACTAGTGAATCATTGTCTTGCAAGTGTATACAGACACAAGGTCAAGGTGTAGTATAACGTGACTGTTTTGTTTCTTCTCACAGTGAGTTACAGACGTGGAGTGATAGTGTTCATATGATACTTGTAGGTTGTGTTACAGTGAGGAGGTAGTACTGTGTGAACTAGTGAATCATTGTCTTGCAAGTGTATACAGACACAAGGTCAAGGTGTAGTATAACGTGACTGTTTTGTTTCTTCTCGCAGTGAGTTACACACGTGGAGTGATAGTGTTCATATGATACTTGTAGGTTGTGTTACAGTGAGGAGGTAGTACTGTGTGAACTAGTGAATCATTGTCTTGCAAGTGTATACAGACACAAGGTCAAGGTGTAGTATAACGTGACTGTGTTGTTTCTTCTCACAGTGAGTTACAGACGTGGAGTGATAGTGTTCATATGATACTTGTAGGTTGTGTTGTAGTGAGGAGGTAATACTGTGTGAACTAGTGAATCATTGTCTTGCAAGTGTATACAGACACAAGGTCAAGGTGTAGTATAACGTGAGTGTTTTGTTTCTTCTCACAGTGAGTTACAGACGTGGAGTGATAGTGTTCATATGATACTTGTAGGTTGTGTTACAGTGAGGAGGTAGTACTGTGTGAACTAGTGAATCATTGTCTTGCAAGTGTATACAGACACAAGGTCAAGGTGTAGTATAACGTGACTGTTTTGTTTCTTCTCGCAGTGAGTTACACACGTGGAGTGATAGTGTTCATATGATACTTGTAGGTTGTGTTACAGTGAGGAGGTAGTACTGTGTGAACTAGTGAATCATTGTCTTGCAAGTGTATACAGACACAAGGTCAAGGTGTAGTATAACGTGAGTGTTTTGTTTCTTCTCACAGTGAGTTACAGACGTGGAGTGATAGTGTTCATATGATACTTGTAGGTTGTGTTACAGTGAGGAGGTAGTACTGTGTGAACTAGTGAATCATTGTCTTGCAAGTGTATACAGACACAAGGTCAAGGTGTAGTATAACGTGACTGTTTTGTTTCTTCTCACAGTGAGTTACAGACGTGGAGTGATAGTGTTCATATGATACTTGTAGGTTGTGTTGTAGTGAGGAGGTAGTACTGTGTGAACTAGTGAATCATTGTCTTGCAAGTGTATACAGACACAAGGTCAAGGTGTAGTATAACGTGACTGTTTTGTTTCTTCTCGCAGTGAGTTACACACGTGGAGTGATAGTGTTCATATGATACTTGTAGGTTGTGTTACAGTGAGGAGGTAGTACTGTGTGAACTAGTGAATCATTGTCTTGCAAGTGTATACAGACACAAGGTCAAGGTGTAGTATAACGTGAGTGTTTTGTTTCTTCTCACAGTGAGTTACAGACGTGGAGTGATAGTGTTCATATGATACTTGTAGGTTGTGTTACAGTGAGGAGGTAGTACTGTGTGAACTAGTGAATCATTGTCTTGCAAGTGTATACAGACACAAGGTCAAGGTGTAGTATAACGTGACTGTTTTGTTTCTTCTCACAGTGAGTTACAGACGTGGAGTGATAGTGTTCATATGATACTTGTAGGTTGTGTTACAGTGAGGAGGTAGTACTGTGTGAACTAGTGAATCATTGTCTTGCAAGTGTATACAGACACAAGGTCAAGGTGTAGTATAACGTGACTGTTTTGTTTCTTCTCACAGTGAGTTACAGACGTGGAGTGATAGTGTTCATATGATACTTGTAGGTTGTGTTGTAGTGAGGAGGTAGTACTGTGTGAACTAGTGAATCATTGTCTTGCAAGTGTATACAGACACAAGGTCAAGGTGTAGTATAACGTGACTGTTTTGTTTCTTCTCACAGTGAGTTACAGACGTGGAGTGATAGTGTTCATATGATACTTGTAGGTTGTGTTGTAGTGAGGAGGTAGTACTGTGTGAACTAGTGAATCATTGTCTTGCAAGTGTATACAGACACAAGGTCAAGGTGTAGTATAACGTGACTGTTTTGTTTCTTCTCACAGTGAGTTACACACGTGGAGTGATAGTGTTCATATGATACTTGTAGGTTGTGTTACAGTGAGGAGGTAGTACTGTGTGAACTAGTGAATCATTGTCTTGCAAGTGTATCCAGACACAAGGTCAAGGTGTAGTATAACGTGACTGTTTTATTTCTTCTCACAGTGAGTTACACACGTGGAGTGATAGTGTTCATATGATACTTGTAGGTTGTGTTGTAGTGAGGAGGTAGTACTGTGTGAACTAGTGAATCATTGTCTTGCAAGTGTATACAGACACAAGGTCAAGGTGCAGTATAACGTGACTGTTTTGTTTCTTCTCACAGTGAGTTACAGACGTGGAGTGATAGTGTTCATATGATACTTGTAGGTTGTGTTACAGTGAGGAGGTAGTACTGTGTGAACTAGTGAATCATTGTCTTGCAAGTGTATCCAGACACAAGGTCAAGGTGTAGTATAACGTGACTGTTTTATTTCTTCTCACAGTGAGTTACACACGTGGAGTGATAGTGTTCATATGATACTTGTAGGTTGTGTTGTAGTGAGGAGGTTGTACTGTGTGAACTAGTGAATCATTGTCTTGCAAGTGTATACGGACACAAGGTCAAGGTGTAGTATAACGTGACTGTTTTGTTTCTTCTCACAGTGAGTTACTGACGTGGAGTGATAGTGTTCATATGATACTTGTAGGTTGTGTTGTAGTGAGGAGGTAGTACTGTGTGAACTAGTGAATCATTGTCTTGCAAGTGTATACAGACACAAGGTCAAGGTGTAGTATAACGTGACTGTTTTGTTTCTTCTCACAGTGAGTTACAGACGTGGAGTGATAGTGTTCATATGATACTTGTAGGTTGTGTTACAGTGAGGAGGTAGTACTGTGTGAACTAGTGAATCATTGTCTTGCAAGTGTATACAGACACAAGGTCAAGGTGTAGTATAACGTGACTGTTTTGTTTCTTCTCACAGTGAGTTACAGACGTGGAGTGATAGTGTTCATATGATACTTGTAGGTTGTGTTACAGTGAGGAGGTAGTACTGTGTGAACTAGTGAATCATTGTCTTGCAAGTGTATACAGACACAAGGTCAAGGTGTAGTATAACGTGACTGTTTTGTTTCTTCTCACAGTGAGTTACAGACGTGGAGTGATAGTGTTCATATGATACTTGTAGGTTGTGTTACAGTGAGGAGGTAGTACTGTGTGAACTAGTGAATCATTGTCTTGCAAGTGTATACAGACACAAGGTCAAGGTGTAGTATAACGTGACTGTTTTGTTTCTTCTCACAGTGAGTTACAGACGTGGAGTGATAGTGTTCATATGATACTTGTAGGTTGTGTTGTAGTGAGGAGGTAGTACTGTGTGAACTAGTGAATCATTGTCTTCCAAGTGTATACAGACACAAGGTCAAGGTGTAGTATAACGTGACTGTTTTGTTTCTTCTCACAGTGAGTTACAGACGTGGAGTGATAGTGTTCATATGATACTTGTAGGTTGTGTTACAGTGAGGAGGTAGTACTGTGTGAACTAGTGAATCATTGTCTTGCAAGTGTATACAGACACAAGGTCAAGGTGTAGTATAACGTGACTGTTTTGTTTCTTCTCACAGTGAGTTACAGACGTGGAGTGATAGTGTTCATATGATACTTGTAGGTTGTGTTGTAGTGAGGAGGTAGTACTGTATGAACTAGTGAATCATTGTCTTACAAGTGTATACAGACACAAGGTCAAGGTGTAGTATAACGTGACTGTTTTGTTTCTTCTCACAGTGAGTTACAGACGTGGAGTGATAGTGTTCATATGATACTTGTAGGTTGTGTTGTAGTGAGGAGGTAGTACTGTGTGAACTAGTGAATCATTGTCTTGCAAGTGTATACAGACACAAGGTCAAGGTGTAGTATAACGTGACTGTTTTGTTTCTTCTCACAGTGAGTTACAGACGTGGAGTGATAGTGTTCATATGATACTTGTAGGTTGTGTTGTAATGAGGAGGTATTACTGTGTGAACTAGTGAATCATTGTCTTGCAAGTGTATACAGACACAAGGTCAAGGTGTAGTATAACGTGACTGTTTTGTTTCTTCTCACAGTGAGTTACAGGCGTGGAGTGATAGTGTTCATATGATACTTGTAGGTTGTGTTACAGTGAGGAGGTAGTACTGTGTGAACTAGTGAATCATTGTCTTGCAAGTGTATACAGACACAAGGTCAAGGTGTAGTATAACGTGACTGTTTTGTTTCTTCTCACAGTGAGTTACAGACGTGGAGTGATAGTGTTCATATGATACTTGTAGGTTGTGTTACAGTGAGGAGGTAGTACTGTGTGAACTAGTGAATCATTGTCTTGCAAGTGTATACAGACACAAGGTCAAGGTGTAGTATAACGTGACTGTTTTGTTTCTTCTCACAGTGAGTTACAGACGTGGAGTGATAGTGTTCATATGATACTTGTAGGTTGTGTTACAGTGAGGAGGTAGTACTGTGTGAACTAGTGAATCATTGTCTTGCAAGTGTATACAGACACAAGGTCAAGGTGTAGTATAACGTGACTGTTTTGTTTCTTCTCACAGTGAGTTACAGACGTGGAGTGATAGTGTTCATATGATACTTGTAGGTTGTGTTACAGTGAGGAGGTAGTACTGTGTGAACTAGTGAATCATTGTCTTGCAAGTGTATACAGACACAAGGTCAAGGTGTAGTATAACGTGACTGTTTTGTTTCTTCTCACAGTGAGTTACAGACGTGGAGTGATAGTGTTCATATGATACTTGTAGGTTGTGTTACAGTGAGGAGGTAGTACTGTGTGAACTAGTGAATCATTGTCTTGCAAGTGTATACAGACACAAGGTCAAGGTGTAGTATAACGTGACTGTTTTGTTTCTTCTCACAGTGAGTTACAGACGTGGAGTGATAGTGTTCATATGATACTTGTAGGTTGTGTTGTAGTGAGGAGGTAGTACTGTGTGAACTAGTGAATCATTGTCTTGCAAGTGTACACAGACACAAGGTCAAGGTGTAGTATAACGTGACTGTTTTGTTTCTTCTCACAGTGAGTTACAGACGTGGAGTGATAGTGTTCATATGATACTTGTAGGTTGTGTTACAGTGAGGAGGTAGTACTGTGTGAACTAGTGAACCATTGTCTTGCAAGTGTATACAGACACAAGGTCAAGGTGTAGTATAACGTGACTGTTTTGTTTCTTCTCACAGTGAGTTACAGACGTGGAGTGATAGTGTTCATATGATACTTGTAGGTTGTGTTACAGTGAGGAGGTAGTACTGTGTGAACTAGTGAACCATTGTCTTGCAAGTGTATACAGACACAAGGTCAAGGTGTAGTATAACGTGACTGTTTTGTTTCTTCTCACAGTGAGTTACAGACGTGGAGTGATAGTGTTCATATGATACTTGTAGGTTGTGTTACAGTGAGGAGGTAGTACTGTGTGAACTAGTGAACCATTGTCTTGCAAGTGTATACAGACACAAGGTCAAGGTGTAGTATAACGTGACTGTTTTGTTTCTTCTCACAGTGAGTTACAGACGTGGAGTGATAGTGTTCATATGATACTTGTAGGTTGTGTTACAGTGAGGAGGTAGTACTGTGTGAACTAGTGAACCATTGTCTTGCAAGTGTATACAGACACAAGGTCAAGGTGTAGTATAACGTGACTGTTTTGTTTCTTGTCACAGTGAGTTACAGACGTGGAGTGATAGTGTTCATATGATACTTGTAGGTTGTGTTACAGTGAGGAGGTAGTACTGTGTGAACTAGTGAATCATTGTCTTGCAAGTGTATACAGACACAAGGTCAAGGTGTAGTATAACGTGACTGTTTTGTTTCTTCTCACAGTGAGTTACAGACGTGGAGTGATAGTGTTCATATGATACTTGTAGGTTGTGTTGTAGTGAGGAGCTAGTACTGTGTGAACTAGTGAATCATTGTCTTGCAAGTGTATACAGACACAAGGTCAAGGTGTAGTATAACGTGACTGTTTTGTTTCTTCTCACAGTGAGTTACAGACGTGGAGTGATAGTGTTCATATGATACTTGTAGGTTGTGTTGTAGTGAGGAGGTAGTACTGTGTGAACTAGTGAATCATTGTCTTGCAAGTGTATACAGACACAAGGTCAAGGTGTAGTATAACGTGACTGTTTTGTTTCTTCTCACAGTGAGTTACAGACGTGGAGTGATAGTGTTCATATGATACTTGTAGGTTGTGTTGTAGTGAGGAGGTAGTACTGTGTGAACTAGTGAATCATTGTCTTGCAAGTGTATACAGACACAAGGTCAAGGTGTAGTATAACGTGACTGTTTTGTTTCTTCTCACAGTGAGTTACAGACGTGGAGTGATAGTGTTCATATGATACTTGTAGGTTGTGTTGTAGTGAGGATGTAGTACTGTGTGAACTAGTGAATCATTGTCTTGCAAGTGTATACAGACACAAGGTCAAGGTGTAGTATAACGTGACTGTTTTGTTTCTTCTCACATTGAGTTACAGACGTGGAGTGATAGTGTTCATATGATACTTGTAGGTTGTGTTACAGTGAGGAGGTAGTACTGTGTGAACTAGTGAATCATTGTCTTGCAAGTGTATACAGACACAAGGTCAAGGTGTAGTATAACGTGACTGTTTTGTTTCTTCTCACAGTGAGTTACAGACGTGGAGTGATAGTGTTCATATGATACTTGTAGGTTGTGTTACAGTGAGGAGGTAGTACTGTGTGAACTAGTGAACCATTGTCTTGCAAGTGTATACAGACACAAGGTCAAGGTGTAGTATAACGTGACTGTTTTGTTTCTTGTCACAGTGAGTTACAGACGTGGAGTGATAGTGTTCATATGATACTTGTAGGTTGTGTTACAGTGAGGAGGTAGTACTGTGTGAACTAGTGAATCATTGTCTTGCAAGTGTATACAGACACAAGGTCAAGGTGTAGTATAACGTGACTGTTTTGTTTCTTCTCACAGTGAGTTACAGACGTGGAGTGATAGTGTTCATATGATACTTGTAGGTTGTGTTGTAGTGAGGAGGTAGTACTGTGTGAACTAGTGAATCATTGTCTTGCAAGTGTATACAGACACAAGGTCAAGGTGTAGTATAACGTGACTGTTTTGTTTCTTCTCACAGTGAGTTACAGACGTGGAGTGATAGTGTTCATATGATACTTGTAGGTTGTGTTGTAGTGAGGAGGTAGTACTGTGTGAACTAGTGAATCATTGTCTTGCAAGTGTATACAGACACAAGGTCAAGGTGTAGTATAACGTGACTGTTTTGTTTCTTCTCACAGTGAGTTACAGACGTGGAGTGATAGTGTTCATATGATACTTGTGGGTTGTGTTGTAGTGAGGAGGTAGTACTGTGTGAACTAGTGAATCATTGTCTTGCAAGTGTATACAGACACAAGGTCAAGGTGTAGTATAACGTGACTGTTTTGTTTCTTCTCACAGTAAGTTACAGACGTGGAGTGATAGTGTTCATATGATACTTGTAGGTTGTGTTACAGTGAGGAGGTAGTACTGTGTGAACTAGTGAATCATTGTCTTGCAAGTGTATACAGACACAAGGTCAAGGTGTAGTATAACGTGACTGTTTTGTTTCTTCTCACAGTGAGTTACAGACGTGGAGTGATAGTGTTCATATGATACTTGTAGGTTGTGTTGCAGTGAGGAGGTAGTACTGTGTGAACTAGTGAATCATTGTCTTGCAAGTGTATACAGACACAAGGTCAAGGTGTAGTATAACGTGACTGTTTTGTTTCTTCTCACAGTGAGTTACAGACGTGGAGTGATAGTGTTCATATGATACTTGTAGGTTGTGTTACAGTGAGGAGGTAGTACTGTGTGAACTAGTGAATCATTGTCTTGCAAGTGTATACAGACACAAGGTCAAGGTGTAGCATAACGTGACTGTTTTGTTTCTTCTCACAGTGAGTTACAGAGGTAGAGTGATAGTGTTCATATGATACTTGTAGGTTGTGTTGCAGTGAGGAGGTAGTACTGTGTGAACTAGTGAATCATTGTCTTGCAAGTGTATACAGACACAAGGTCAAGGTGTAGTATAACGTGACTGTTTTGTTTCTTCTCACAGTGAGTTACAGACGTGGAGTGATAGTGTTCATATGATACTTGTAGGTTGTGTTACAGTGAGGAGGTAGTACTGTGTGAACTAGTGAATCATTGTCTTGCAAGTGTATACAGACACAAGGTCAAGGTGTAGTATAACGTGACTGTTTTGTTTCTTCTCACAGTGAGTTACAGACGTGGAGTGATAGTGTTCATATGATACTTGTAGGTTGTGTTGTAGTGAGGAGGTAGTACTGTGTGAACTAGTGAATCATTGTCTTGCAAGTGTATACAGACACAAGGTCAAGGTGTAGTATAACGTGACTGTTTTGTTTCTTCTCACAGTGAGTTACAGACGTGGAGTGATAGTGTTCATATGATACTTGTAGGTTGTGTTGTAGTGAGGAGGTAGTACTGTGTGAACTAGTGAATCATTGTCTTGCAAGTGTATACAGACACAAGGTCAAGGTGTAGTATAACGTGACTGCTTTGTTTCTTCTCACAGTGAGTTACAGGCGTGGAGTGATAGTGTTCATATGATACTTGTAGGTTGTGTTGTAGTGAGGAGGTAGTACTGTGTGAACTAGTGAATCATTGTCTTGCAAGTGTATACAGACACAAGGTCAAGGTGTAGTATAACGTGACTGTTTTGTTTCTTCTCACAGTGAGTTACAGCCGTGGAGTGATAGTGTTCATATGATACTTGTAGGTTGTGTTACAGTGAGGAGGTAGTACTGTGTGAACTAGTGAATCATTGTCTTGCAAGTGTATACAGACACAAGGTCAAGGTGTAGTATAACGTGACTGTTTTGTTTCTTCTCGCAGTGAGTTACACACGTGGAGTGATAGTGTTCATATGATGCTTGTAGCTTGTGCTGCAGTGAGGCGGTTTTCATGTTCAAGCTGCAGTTGTTTACATGCGCGAGCGATAACAGTAAAGTACATGTTCAGTATACCTATGGAAAAATGCACATGTCTCCACCCAACCTTTACATATAACAAAATGAACGATGTTACATTTGACGTAAGTTGAAGTTTTCCGAATCGGACACAAATACAAAGGAATATCTCCGAAATGGTTTACCCTACAAAAGAAATTATTTGTACATAAATTGTGTGTTTTAGTACAGTAAGATTTTGTCTCTTTTACCGTTTATGAGCTATAAAAAGTTATCCAGAGTAACACGACTACATGGGCTATAGCCAGAAAATTCTAAATATTCATTTATTTGCCATAAAGTATCTTGAACGGGGGTAATTTTAATCAAAATCTTTAGCCATTTCCAAGGAAATGAAAATTTTCGAAAAATTCTTCATGTGAGGGTAGTTTAAGGTGGAGGAATTTTGTTCAAAATCTTTGTGTCGCGTGCTGGGAAGACTTTAAACTTACCTATATACGAACTTTGGTTTTTAAGGGTCTTTTCGTTTTTGAGTTATTCATACCACAGGCTGACATGACACACAATCACAGACTTAGGCACACTTGGGCCTTTTTCTAAATATGCTTTTTTTCGATTCAGGTTGCCTTAAAAGATATATTTCCGGTGATATCTCTAAATCGAATTTTTGGATGGAATACAATAGCTCCTCTACTTACTACAAGTCGTAGGGAAAGGAAAAAGGTAACTGTGCAATTTAATAAATCTGAATATATAAACATATGCGAAACCAACGCATGCATGACGCATTTGAAACCTTAAATAATTTGTATCAGTTATTTTCTGTGACAAAACATTTGTTGAACCTTCGTTGGTAAAATTCTCCTCCATCAACAGCACAAAACAAGCACTTAGATACAAGATCTGCGAAAAAGAAATGAAAGAGAGAACTCTTACTTGAGATATTTCAGCTTAGTCATTCATAATAGAGATAACATTATTTACGACATAGACAAGATAAAATATCTGCTTACGGGAAGACTACTGGGGAAATAAGGAAAACGAGACCATCATGAGGTTGAAGGCAATTTGTCTTTTAGTATTGACATTTTCTTGTGTTCCCCGGTTCCTATTGTTTTTTTCCAATAAGCTCTTGTTTCTAGCGGAAATCGACGCAGTCTTGGGGTTCTGTAAACAGTTTC
Organism: Tenodera sinensis; assembly: GCA_030765045.1. Classification (NCBI taxonomy): domain Eukaryota; kingdom Metazoa; phylum Arthropoda; class Insecta; order Mantodea; family Mantidae; genus Tenodera; species Tenodera sinensis. The sequence goes on from CM060962.1 coordinate 306,886,793, forward strand.
AAGAACCAAACATTAAACTCGTGGAAAGATACATTTAAGGTAGCTATGTCAAAAACGGGGTTACAAGGTTTCGTTATTAGTAACCTTGTCCAGATGCATTTGAAAGTAAGGGGCTATTATAAAGATAGTTGTCGCTTTTGAAAGTCTAAAGTAGGATGCAACTTAGTCTAAAATTTAGGGATCCAAATTCCTACATTTGTACACAAAGAAACTGAAAATATGAGTAGGTGTGGTTTCTAGGAGTATTGAAGTCTCCCATATATTTCGCAAGGTCCTAAAGTAAACTGTTAGATGACATGATTTCTGCCACTCCTATTGTATAATTATTCTACAGTATTTTTGCTTTCTCTACTGGTAAGTAGGGGAAGTATTCTATTCCACCCAGAAATACAATGTCGAGATTTCACCGGAAATATATGTTTTGAGGCCCCCTAAATAAAAAAATAGCATTTTTAGAAAAAGGTCCGTGTGTGTGTCTGTGTGTCAGTCGTCAGTCTGTGGACAGCATAACTCAAAAACGAAAAGTCGGTTAAAAACCAAACTTGGTATTTAAGTTTAATGTCTTTTAAGGATGCGACACGAAGATTTTAAACAAAATAGCCCCACCCTAAACTACCCTTTACGTGGAACATTTTTCGAAAATTTTGATTTTCTTGAAAATGGCTCTAACGATTTTGATTAAAATGTCATATGTTTGAGATATTTTGATGACAAATGAAATGTATATCTTGAATTTTCTGGTTATAGCCCCTGTAGTCGTATTTACTCTGGACGACTTTTGCATAACTTGTAAACCGTTAGAGATAGACCAAATTATACTATACAAAAAATGTAGATCTTGCTAAAATACACAATTTATGTCTGAATAAATTTTCTTGTAAGGATTAACCATTTCGGAGATATTCCTTGTTATGTGTGTGAGTTTCGGAAAACTTAGAACTTTCGTGAAAAGGATCATCGTTCATTTTTTATATGTTAAGTGGGCAAAGGCAACAGAATCCCAAAGCTTTAAAACATCTGACTATCGCACAAAGCCTACTGTATTCTAATATTCCCCATGTACCTGCAAGGAAATAAGCAATAAGAAAGTTATACAAATGTTTATCTCAACTAACACGAAGAAGATACAGGAATAAGAGTTTGTAAGAATGGTTAGTACAAGAGTAGAGAAAGTGATGTGAGTGCAACACATCAGAATTTTCATATTGTAAAGACAGCAAATTTGTTTCTTTTATGTAGTTAATCTCACAAAACACTCAACTGATTTTGAAAATTCTTTCACCATTGAAAAGGCTAGTTTGTTCTGACAGATGTGGGACTACAAGGCACTTCAGATTTCATTTCATTAATTACTCAAGAATTAAAAATGAATTACAAAGCCCTTGTATTTGAATATAAACAGAAAATCTAATCAAACGAAAATAACGGGATTATTGTCTATGGAAAAACCACAGGCTTTCCAAAATATGGAAACTAGGCAAACTATAAAATAGGCGTAGGAGCTGGAATATCGTGAGTTCCTCTTATCCAGTACCTGTACGATTTAAGACGGTGTTTCATCCACGAGAGTATGATTAGGTCAGTTTTAGCGTCAGCTAACCTAGATCTGGACAACGGTTAAGATAAGAGAACTAACACTGGAACACCTTTATAAACAAATTAGAAGCAACTTTAATCATTTTTCCTCTATTTTAGGTCATTTTAGCTTCATGGTCATATCACGACGGATATATTTAGATATATCTCAGGGCTGCTCAAGTATAGGTAGGAAAGGGGAGGTTGAAGTCACCTGCTTCCACTAGCTGGGACAGAATGACGCATTTATCAGTGGTTACTGAGTTCCAGTGGCGGCACATTCTTACGTAAAGGAAATCAAAGGTGTACACATTCTGATTAAGCCATGATGTTTCTGAATATTACATTTTTGGCACGATTTACGTTTCAGAAGCTCTTCAATATTTGGTGCAAAAGATGAAGTGCACAGGCTTAAGGTGATTGTCATTTATCTTGATGCGATACTCACTTTTAATGTAGTTCATTTTTGAAAATGTTTGTTCGCAGATATAAGTGTAGCCAAAGACTGACATTAAACTAGGTGCAAACAAGCGTAATCTTGGATACTCACAACAGGACAGAGACCTAAATAATTCCCACGCTTCTCTCTCACGGTCGTGGAATTCTGCAATGCAAGTAGTTTCATATTTTGCAGCTCGTGTGAAGTCTCACTACATGGAAACTTCAAAAGTACAAAATAATTGGATTTTGGTTTAAAATACTTTTAGGTCTTCAAATTGTGAAGAGAATGTGTCGTACAATTGCTTCAAAAGTTCTTTGAATTTTTACAGGAGAAGAACATTTATGAAAGTAAGGAAAATGCTGTAAATCTGCAACTACCAGTTTCACAAATCAAGCACTCAACTTTATCGTCTTCATCTAGAAAAAAAAATATTCGTCCTCCCATTCAATTGTATATAGTACTACTCCGTGCCATCCGCCTCTAATTAGCAGGTCTGGTTCTGCCTGCTTTACTCAGTACAGGAGGGAAAATAACATGTGTAAGGGAGACGAGCTTGTGAGTGTCCCTGAGATATCTTGTGGTTCGGTGTCAGGTAGACAGATAACCTTGCAGGTCTCATCCTGTATTACTATCTTGCTTCATCACGTGTCCACACATACCTTAGTATTAGACAACTGCACCTCACGTGTTCAGAAAGCTTAGTGCAGTGAAGGTGATTGGTGCTTCTGGTGAAGCTAGTGAAGCTCCACTTCACCACTTTTAATTGTATTAAATATGATATAGCTTAAGAGGTAGAACTGGAACTTAAAAATTCAATGCCACAACTGGGATTTGAACCACAGACCTTCCGCTTGCCGGGCGGACGCTCTAACCACTGAGCTATTGTGACAAACTGCCAGAATGGCATTAAATTCTCAAGCCAGTTCGTATTTTTCCTGGTAAACCACAAAGGCAGTCTCACATCAGAAACAATTACCCCAATGGTGACTTACTATTGTAAGTACTTTATATCCCAGGATTAAGTAACCTTCACATGGTAATTATTATTTATTTATGCCAACAAACTTACTGTTGGTGTTTTTAAACACACAACTTAAACTTTGCCCACACACGGCTTGTGTGTTTAAAACATAAATAAATGATATAGCTGTTTAAATATACAATCATTCGGAAATACGTATATCTGTGAGGGTAAAGGGAAGGATGAAAGTTACCAGCTACCTGCCTTGAAGGTGCAGCATTTCTGTCAGCTAGCATATAGCTGCATCTTTATATCCCGTTTGCCATGGCAACGAAGCACAATTTAAGGCTCCATGGACTGCTAAATAACCCTGCTGCGAGGGTAAAGTGCATCTATCAAGTTCAAGGATTTAGCGAACCTCAGCCCATTGTGGAGGCTAGTCTATCGGTTTATTGCGCTCGTGAAAGGCAAGGTAGCTCTTATTGCTTGTAAAAATACTGTTCGGGTAAAGTGCTTGTGTACTCTAGTTGCCCATTTTACGGGAGTTAGCTTCGCTACAACTTGTTTTCTTTAGTTAACGTTAGTGGAGAAATGGTTCCGCGAAATGATGTTGTGTGTAGTATATTACACCATTTTCGCGGTGGACTAATCGTGATAAAATAGATGTGCTGTTAATAAGAAGACCAACCCCTATTCTTAGTTTATCGGCACAAAAAGTGGAATAGAAAAATGTGAAATATTACAAAAGTATTTTAAAGGTTCGTGGTATAGTGAATATGTGTGGCTGTGTGGTAGTAATTATAATATAGAAAAACTGTTTTGTTGGCCATGCTTATTACTTAGTGTAAAAAAGATAGTGTGGAGCAGTGCTGGCTTTTGTGATATTTTAAACATCGGGATTCGGAAACAATACAGAATGAGATTATTGGCTGTATTTCGGAGTACGTTGATGATTATGTCAAGTTGAAAATGTTCAGCAGTGACTTATTTTTCGGTTCAGATTGATGATACTACAGATATCACTCAAAAGTCTCAGTGTACATAGTTGTCAGACTAGTAGACGCCAATGAACGCTTTTTGGAATTTTTGGTCAGTCGCGATAGAACACTGAAAGTTTGTCTTGCTTAATTCAGCGTTGGGACCGTGTCACTATCAGCACCTCAGGCAGTCTTTGTTCATTGCTCAGCTCAATGGCTGAATTTTGTCATATAAAGCACAATGAATGGCATTTCACAATGCCGCATCTTCTTTTGTTGATATTGCTGGAGTCTTTTCATAGCTCTGCCAAGAGAAGCTATGCCCTAGACATTCTTTTTGGGCGGCGTGTACCCACTGCAACGAACACCCGATGGAGTTCATGCTCAAAATTGCTTAAAGTGTTAGAAGAAAACTGGGATGGTCTCAGTAAGGTTTTTCAGGAGATAGCAGATGATTTTGTTTCTGACCAGATAGCAATTTGACTTCCAAATGGTTTTGTAAATAATCTGCATGACTTTCAATTTGCAATTTTGGTCAATGTTTTTAATCAGATCTTTCTGGTTAGCAGTCCTCTGTTTGATATTCTTAAAAAAATCTCCTTGACATCTTATTCTGTAAGAAGCAAATAAGAACAGTTATCATATACTTCAAAGAAATATAACTGTTAAAGTATTAGTAAAATGTTTGAAACACCAAAACAAACGCGGGAGTTTTCAGGGCGAAAATATGGTAAACTGTCCCAAGATTAACTTTTCCACTGGTACAAATTGTTATACTTTGAAATATTGGATTTGATCTTGTCACGAATCACCATTAGGTTCCAAGACCTCGCCGATTCTTCGAGGTTCCTGCATCATTCATCTGTTTTCCCCATTGATGCTCTCACCCCTCTTCAGGAAACATATCCCAACTTATTTAAAACAAGTCGTTTGAAAACGGAACTTGAGGGGAACTACGAAGAAGCCCCAGTCAGTTTGGTTAACCCATGGGATTTGAACCCGGGACCTCCCAAAAGCGGACTACAGATGTTACTACCTTGGGTTTCAATAATCTTGTTTGAGCTTGAGATTTAGTAAAGGTAGCATCTTGAGTAAGGGAGCTAGGGAGAAGCAAAAGAGCCGCAGGGAGTGACTTGTCTGCTATCCACACATGTCGGGTAAGAACCGACCACTTACTTCTTACACACTACCTGCATTACTGAAGCTTGCTGAGGAGGGTGGAACACCCCTTCTCTATCCAAATTCCCTCACAAAAGCAGACCAACATTCCCAACAGTTCGTGCTTTCTCTACTACCTCTAGTATGTCCAGGAAGTATTGTTGTATTCAACCCAAATAATTTGATTTCGAGATTTCATTGGAAATATACAGGCTGGAAGGGAAGTCAATACATTAACTTAAACCAGTGGTAGATCTCGATATTTCCAACACATTTTGTATCTTACGTTTTTGTCTCTGACCATTTCCTAGTGAGATATTTTAGTTTTCTCCAAAACAAGCTGGCAACACTGCAGTTGTGTGGGTGTCACTTTCCCTAGCTCAGTACATAAACAAACACAGTAACGGTGCTTCTTCACAACACAAACTCATACCCTACCTTGTCCTTTCCGGTTTACTGTGACAGTGTAGGCCAGTCAAAAGCGTTAGCTCCCAAAACATTACCGAAAGCGCAATCTGTTTACATCCACAAACCAGTTCAATTCCCTGACCAACCTCAACACAACGTTGTAAACTTACCGTACGTCTGAAAGAGCTGCTTGGAGTATTCCTTCACATGTTTTAAGTGATCAATTATATCGAAACCCTGTGTGATGTCCCATAATTACTACCAAAGCTATGTCAGAAATAAGTTACTCTACGCATCTTACAAGTAACAAACTGTTACCTTCTTACATTCTTGTGGAATTACGCATCCAAGTTGGATAAAAAACCGTTTATTTTTTCGAAATCGGCTGATCAAAGGACAAAATGCTTCTATGAAGCACATATTAGAAGGAGTGTAATGACTTCCCTTCCACCCAATTTGTTTTGACGTCCTCTGAATCCAAAGAGAGCATTCTTAGGAAAACGTCCGTGTTTGTGTGTGTGTGCGCGCGTGTGTGTTTGCACGTGCGCGCGTCGGTGTCTGTGTGTCTTCTGTAAGCACCATAACTTAAACTTGGAAAGTCGGTTGAATACCAAAGTTGACATTTATGTTTAATATCACAGAAGAATACGACACTGAGATTTTGAAGAAAATTCCTCCACCCTAAATCATACTTTGGTTGAAATTTTTCTAAACTTTAATTTTCTCGAAAACGGCTATAAAGATTTTGATTAAAATGGTGTATGTTTATGGCAATGAAACTTCTAATTCGTCTAGCCCATGTAGCCCAGTTTATTTTTGATGATGTTTTCATAACTGGGAAACCGCAAGAGATAGACCAAATCTTACTCTACAAAAACTTCAGATCTCGTTAAGAAACAATTTATGTCAAATGACCTTCTTTGTGCAGTAAACCATTTCGGAGATATTCCTTGTTACTTGTCAGAATTTTGCAATGCTTCCAGATGTTCTCAAATGGAAAATCGCTATACATTTTTTTACGTTCTCTACTACGTATAGTAAGTAGAGAAAGTATAGTATTCTACCCAAAAATTTGTGTCGAGATTTCACAGCAAATGTATGTTTTGAGGCCCCCTGAAAAAAAATTAAAAACAGATCCATGTGTGTGTCTCTGTGTAGTCTGTTGACAGCATAACTCAAAAACGAAAAGTCGATTAAAAACCAAAGTTGGCATTTAAGTTTAATGTCATTCAAAGATGCGACACGGAGATTTTGAAAAAAATTGATCCACCCTAAACTACCCTTTACATTGAAAGTTTTTCAAAAACTTCGATTTTCTTGAAAATGGCTCTAACCATTTTGATTAAAATGCCATATGTTTGAGAAATTTTATAGCAAATGAAATGCATTACTTGAACTTTCTGGTTATAGCCTATGTAGTCCTGTTTACTCTGCATGACTTCTGCATAACTGGTAAACCGTAAGAGATAGACCAAATCTTACTATACCAAAATATAGATCTTGTTAAAACACACAAGTTATGTCCAGATTCATTTTTTTAGTGGACCATTTCGAGGATATGCGTTGTTATTTGTGAGAGTTTTGTAATAGTTAGTTTTCTCAAATGAAAGGTCGTTATTCAGTTGTTTATCTCTTGGCCGAGCAAAAGAAAACAGTTTCAAAGCTTTAAAAGATTTGACTATCGCTCAAAGCCTACTGTATTCTAATATTCCCCTTGTACCTACAAGGAAATAAGCAACAAGATAATTTGTACAAATGTTAATCTCAACTAACAGAAGAAGATATAGGAATAAGAGTTTGTAAGAATGGTTAGTACAAGAGTAGAGAATCTTATGTGAGTGGCACACATCAGACTTTTGTCTTAGGGAGTTTGAGAACATATATTTGTGAAATGTTGGAATTGAACTTTTGTGTGGAGTAGCTAGGTGCTACTTGCAGTAAGTTGTTTGTGGCCTCAGTGTCCAACACTAAAGAGCTGACAATGTTTGTTACAGGCACGTACCAGGGACAGTGGTTGAGAGGTATGAGACATGGCTACGGTGTCAGAACCAGCGCACCCTTCGGTATGGCTTCACATTACCGCCCTAACAAGACGGTGCGTGCCTCCATGACTTCCCTACGTAGCACCGAGGGAGGAGATCCTGCGGCCGAGCGAGACAGGAGGGTAGACGACTCTCGGGGAGGCTTCGTCCTCAAAGCGCGCAGTGATGAGCCGCCGGCGAGGAGGAGGTCCTTGGTGGAGAGTGGCAAGAGCGTAAAGACATTCTTCACGGTAAGGATTCAACCTCGCGGCCATCACTTTGAAACTTTAATACACCAATCAGGATATGATATAGGACTGCACATCTAACGCCATGCACATTTCAATTAGTTCCAAGCCTTTCTTTCTTTGTTTGTTTGTTTGATTGTTTCTTTCTTTCTTTCTTTCTTTCTTTCTTTCTTTTTCTTTCTTTCTTTTTCTTTCTTTCCTTCTTTCTTTCTTTCTTTCTTTCCTTCCTTCCTTCCTTCTTTCTTTCCTTCCTTCCTTCTTTCTTTCCTTCTTTCTTTCCTTCTTTCTTTCCTTCTTTCTTTCCTTCTTTCTTTCCTTCTTTCCTTCTTTCTTTCCTTCTTTCTTTCCTTCTTTCTTTCCTTCTTTCTTTCCTTCTTTCTTTCCTTCTTTCTTTCCTTCTTTCTTTCCTTCTTTCTTTCCTTCTTTCTTTCCTTCTTTCCTTCTTTCTTTCCTTCTTTCTTTCCTTCTTTCTTTCCTTCTTTCCTTCCTTCTTTCCTTCTTTCTTTCCTTCTTTCTTTCCTTCTTTCTTTCTTTCCTTCCTTCCTTCTTTCTTTCCTTCCTTCCTTCTTTCTTTCCTTCTTTCTTTCCTTCTTTCTTTCCTTCTTTCTTTCCTTCTTTCTTTCCTTCTTTCCTTCTTTCTTTCCTTCTTTCCTTCTTTCCTTCTTTCTTTCTTTCTTTCTTTCTCTTTATCGTTCTTTCTTTCGCTCTTTCTTTCCCTTTTTCGTTCTTTCTTTCTCTTTGTCGTCCTTTATTCTTTCTCTTGTTTGGTTCTTCCTTTCTCTTTTTTAGTTCTTTCTTTCTCTTTTTTGGGTTCTTTCTTTCTCTTTTTCGGGTTCTTTCTTTCTCTTTTTCGTTCCTTATTCTCTTTTTCCGTACTTTCTCTTTTCGTACTTTATTTATTTATTCATTCATTCATTTGTTGTCTATTTATTTCATTATTTATTTCATTGTTTATATATTTGTTTATTTATTTGCTTATTTCATTATTTATTTCATTGTTTATATATTTGTTTATTTATTTCATTATTTATTTCACTATTTACTTATTTATTTGCTTACTTATTCATTCATTTATTTATTTTTACTGTTTGGAAATCTCAGTTCAGACGAAGGAGTTAATTTCTGAAAATGTAAATGTTTTGCATTTAAAGTTATTAGAGAAAGCATTACAGTCCACGCAAATATTTGATACCTGATTTCATTCCAAGTGTATAAAGTATAACACCATCACTTAAGCCTAATGTATTGTGCTATTCCCCTTATAGCGACAAGGAAATGAGTATTAAAACCACTTCTACAATTACCATGAAATTGATAAATGAGTAAATATTTGAGTAGTATTTTTTTGAACGGTGAGTAGTGAAAGTAACACGTAGAATTTTTTAAACAAATTTTTTATCGATGAGCATTAATTTTTGTAGCTACATTGTACAATATTGTCATACCTTCAGTATCGCATTGTAAACAAGCTACAAAATGCAGTCCGGTTACTTTTCCATCACTTTATCGTCCTCTAAAATGTTACAACAAATACACATTCTCGTGGTTAACACAGTCCACAGTCTTTCGGGTTATTGCAACTCACAACTGTTCTTCTAATAACCTTTCTCTGTCCTTTCAGTGTCTTTCGTCGTTTTCTCTGTCTCTTATACATAATTACGGCATTACAATCACTTGCGACGACCGACGTATCTTCCGGGACGACACACACACACATGCGCATCAGTCTCACATACACTAACGTACTAACCGACTTATTCCGTAGCTCTGCTCTCAAACTCTCTCACGAGAAACTCTTCAAACGCACGCACCGCGATGACTCAGCCAGAAACTTCGGGAAGGTGCTGAATCTGCCGCCACGTACACACAGCAGGCATGTGAGCCAGCCTGAACTTGCCCCTTTGTTCGCTCGTTGTCCATTTTTACACGTCATATACACCCAGCAGGCGCGCGAGGCAGCCCGGTCTTTAGCGTCCTTTTTTCTCGCCGGTCCGGTGAAGCAGTGAAGCAGTGAAGCAGTCCGAATGCCCTTTATCCATTGTTGTTTGGCCGCTGTCCAATGTCAGAATATCATTGTGAACCTGGATGTTAACAATGAAGCCCGCTAGTTGGATACCAAGTCGCTTAGCCCATATTTCCATCATATCGTCCGTTTAATAATGGAGATTTTGTGAAAGAGTATATACAAATGTCCCCAAATGTACCATGTAGTCGAATCTTGCATCTTTCCCATCTCAATGTTACGCCACAAATTCAACACATATCAAATAACATGCGGGAACAGTTAGCTGAAAGAATGTGGAATTTGTCTGTTTCCTATAGCTATGGACGAAAGCACTTATACAGCTTGCTATTTTTACTTTCTCTAATGGTAAGTAGAGGAAGTATTGTATTCCACCCAAAAATTCCATGTCGAGATTTCACCGGAAATATATGTTTTGAGGCCCCCTGAATCCAAAAAAAGCATTTTTAGAAAAAGGTCCGTGTGTGTGTCTGTGTGTCAGTCTGTCAGTCTGTGAACAGCATAACTCAAAAACGAAAAGTCGGTTAAAAACCAAAGTTGGTATTTAAGTTTAATGTCTTTCAAGGATGGGACACGAAAATTTTGAAGAAAATAGCCCCACCCTAAACTACCCTTTACATGGAAAAGTTTTCGAAAATTTTGATTTTCTTGAAAATGGCTCTAACGATTTTTATTAAAATGTCATATGTTTGAGATATTTTTATGACAAATGAAATATATATCTTGAATTTTCTGGCTATAGCCCCTGTAGTCATATTTACTCTGGACGACTTTTGCATAACTGGTACACCGTTACAGAAAGACCAAATCATACTATACAAAAAATTTAGATCTTGCTAAAAGACACAATTTATGTCTCAATAAATGTTCTTGTAGGGTGAACCATTTTGGAGATATTCCTTGTTATGTGTGTGAGTTTCGGAAAACAGAACTTTCGTGAAATGGGTCATCGTTATTCATTTTTTTTTTATATGTTACGTGTGCAAAGAGAACGGAATCTCAAAGCTTTAAAAGATTTCACTGTCGCACAAAGCCTACTGTATTCCAATATTCCCCTTGTACCTACAAGGAAATAAGCAATAAGATAATTTGTACAAATGTTTATTTTAACTAACACGAAGAAGATATAGGAATAAGAGTTTGTAAGAATGGTTAGTACAAGAGTAGAGAAAGTGATGTGAGTGCAACGCATCAGATTTTTTTTCTTGTGCTTCATTTTATCCTCGATTACAAAAACAGCCATAATATAACGGTAATAAAGGAAAACAATATGATTGTGTATCCATAGCTCCCCTGAAGTGAAAGTTTCTCCAGCAGTGTTTCTGAGAAAAAGTGGCAGATATCTGAAAAGAATAACTTCCGAGAAACAGATGAAACACGACAGTCGTGTCTATATACGCAGCAGCAAATACGCTAAAAAGCAAGTTATGTTGCAGTCTCCTATGTGACACACTTCCAGAATTATTCCACATTTCGTAAACAAGTTCACAAGAAGCTAAAAAACACTTTCCATTGTACAAATAATTAAAATATTTAAATGCGACAGCACGTGACTAAATTATATACCAAAATGTAAAGAAATGTGTAACCTATTAAATGACGTAAGAAAAGTGTTTTTGTGTTTTTACTTTCTGTACTACGTGTAGTAAGTAGAAGTAGTATTGTATTTCATCCTAAAATTCGATGTCTAGATTTCACCGGAAACATATGTTTTGAGACCCCCTGAATCCAAAGAAACATTTTTAGAAGAAGGTCCGTGTGTGTGTCTGTCACTCTGTGGACAGCATAACTCAAAAACGAAAAGTAGGTAAAAACCAAAGTTGGTATTTATGTTTGATATCTTTTAAGGATACGACACGAAGATTTTGAAGAAAATTGCTCCACCCTAAACTACCCTTCACATGGAAAATTATGATTTTCTCGAAAATGGCTAACTATTTTCATTAAAATGCGATATGTTTAAGATATTAGTATGACAAATGAAATGTATATTTTGAATTTTCTGGCTATAGCCCCTGTAGTCCTGTTTACTCTGGATGACTTCGGAATAACTCGTATATGTAAGAGATAGACAAAATCTTACTGTACAAAAAATATAGGCCTCGATAAAACAGACAATTTTCTTGAAGGGTGAACCATTTCGGAGATACTCCTTGTTATTTGTGTTAGTTTCGGAAAACTTAAAGCTTTCGTGAAATGGAACATCGTTGTTCATTTTTTATATGTTAAGCGTGCAAAGGGAACGGAATCTCAAAGCTTTAAAAGATTTGACTATCGCTCAAAGCCTGCTGTATTCTAATATTCCCCTTGTACCTACAAGGAAATAAGCAATAAGATAATTTGTACAAATGTTTATCTCAACTAACACGAAGAAGATATAGGAATAAGAGTTTGTAAGAATGGTTAGTACACGAGTAGAGAAAGTCATGTGAGTGCAGTACATCAGATTCTTATAGCCAGTTCCAAAAGTAATCCTATGATCGTAGAGGGTATTGTGTAACAATACTGCAGTTACAAGGATGAATATGATGTGAGACCTTGGAACTGTCCCTATTTGCAAATTTCAGTACAACAGTTACAAGGATGAATATGATGGAGAGACCTTGCAACTGTCCCTACTTCCAAATTACAACGTTGAGTTACACAACAGTTACAAGGATGTATATATTTTATGAGACCTTGTAACGGTCCCTGTTTCCGAGTTACAATAGAGGGCAACGTCCACTAAAAATGCTTCAGCCGATCAGATTTATTTATGCTGTTGTAGTGTTGGGATACCCAACCATCTGATATACCGGTTTTAACCACATTTTAATTTATTATATTGATCCCTTTTATAGAATTGCTGAAACCTATTACATCTAATTTATGTACATTTTAGTGTTGCAGATTTGAAATGTAATTAAACTGATGCGTTTACAGTAAGCGGCAATTACAGTTGTAACGTTGCATCCGTTGCACAGTAAATTATAAACTCGCGCGTGCTTGGGTAAACGAATAATCACGGCTTGACACGAAATAATCCGAGTCGTTGTATTAATGCCGATGAACGTACTTAAATATGGACATAGTATATTTCGGAGCAGGAACGGTTGAAACTACTTCTGAAAAATACTCACTCATTTCTCGCCTCTAAAAAACATACCAACCAAGACAATTCCTAACTGTGCTCAGTACTGAATGTTGAGAAAATTTCAAGAAAATAATATCCCTTTTATAAAATATTCATCGTGAAAGTCCTCGGATATTTGTATTCCACCCAAAAATTCTATGTCGAGATTTCACCGGAAATATATGTTTTGAGAACCCCTAAATCCAAAAAAAAAACATCATTTGAAAAAAGTCCGTGTGTGTTTCTGTGTCTGCGTGACTGTGAACAGCATAACTCAAAAACGAAAAGTCGGTTAAAAACCAAAGTTGATATTTAAGTTTAATGTCTTTCAAAGATGCGACACGAAGATTTTGAAGAAAATAGCCCCACCCTAAACTACCCTTCACATGGAAAAGTTTACGAAAATTTTGACTTTCTTGAAAATGGCTCTAATAGTATTGATTAAAATGTCATTTGTTTAAGACATTTTTATGACACATGAAATGTATATTTTGAATTTTCTGGCTATAGTCTATGTAGTCCTGTTTACTCTGGATGACTTTTGAATAACCATGAGAGCTAGACAAAATCTTACTGTACAAAAAATGTAGATCTCGCTAAAACACGCAATTTATGTCTGGATGCATTTTTTTGTAGACTGAACCATTTCGGAGCTATTCCTTGTTATGTGTGTCAGTTTCGGAAAACTTAAAACTTTCGTGAAACGGAACCTCGTTCTTCATTTTTTATATGTTAAACGTGCAAAGAGAACGGGATCTCAAAGCTTTAAAAGATTTGACTATCGTTCACAGCCTACTGTATTCTAATATTCCCCTTGTAGCTACAAGGAAATAAGCAATAAGATAATTTGTAAAAATTGTTTATCTCAACTAACACGAAGAAGATATAGGAATAAGAGTTTGTAAGAATGGTTAGTACAAGAGTAGAGAAAGTCATGTGAGTGCAGGAGATCAGAATCATGAAGAAGATATAGGAATAAGAGTTTGTAAGAATGGTTAGTACAAGAGTAGAGAAAGTCATGTGAGTGCAGGAGATGAGAATCATGAAGAAGATATAGGAATAAGAGTTTGTAAGAATGGTTAGTACAAGAGTAGAGAAAGTCATGTGAATGCAGGAGATCAGAATCATGAAGAAGATATAGGAATAAGAGTTTGTAAGAATGGTTAGTACAAGAGTAGAGAAAGTCATGTGAGTGCAGGAGATCAGAATCATGAAGAAGATATAGGAATAAGAGTTTGTAAGAATGGTTAGTACAAGAGTAGAGAAAGTCATGTGAGTGCAACACATCAGATTTTTACTTCTTAATACACCATTTGCCAGTTCCCTACATAAGTCCTAGAGGTGTTTTGCAACTGCAAAGGTATGCATAGCTCGCAACATATGGATAACCAACATCACCTTGCAAAACAGACAACCAATGGTCGCCTTGTTCTTCTTCTTCCATATCAAGGGTTGGGTTTGTCCCGTTCCGAAGCCGAGGTATCATCGTTTTGGGCCGCCCTACATCCCGTCTCCCTCTTGGCTTATGGGACACTGGGAGTGAAATTTTGGTCAAAATTGTCAAAAAGTCGAAAATTGTTTTTTTTACCTTAAAATGTTCCTGGAACACCTGTGCATTTGGATCAGCTAACATTTTTCATATCCCCCACTCCATGTGGTCATTACGGCCCTTTCAAATAGCGCTCTTCCCTTAACGTACACAGGATGCTCCTATATAAAAGCCTGTTTTTCTCAAAACTACATTTCTGCACATTCCAAAAGAAGGTCGCGCCTGAGTTTTGCTTCAAATTCAATGAAAACTTCCAAAAATATTCATAAATAGCAGCTAAACAAAACTATGCTTCAATATTGATGTTATCATTAACATGAATTCCAAAAACATTTTTTTTGTATGAAAAACATCAATAATTTTTAAGATTAAACTTTCTTTGTTATTAAAAAAACATGTACAGCATAATCAGCAAACGTATTTGAAATATCTCTTCATACAATTGTTACCCATGTTTTAGAGCACCAGTTCTGCCAATAGAAATGCATTTTGAAAAGTCAATAAACGCGAGCTCTATTTTGAAAATGTGCCTATTAAATTCATAAAATAATTTATATATCCTAAACGAATTATCCAATTTTAATGAAATTTGGTGTACCTCATATTCTCATATAAATACAAACACAGTAAAGATTTCAGAAAATCTATCAAGAAATGTGGAACTTTCAAATTTCACTCCCAGTGTCCCTTATATAAAAGTGCAGATGCTCAGGGAACATTCTTTGCACATGTTCATAATATCTCTCTTGACGCGCTCTCACTTCTTTTACCATACTGGTTTGTATCTTCAACTCTTCTCTAATTTCTTGACTTTTCTTTGGTCTCTAAGGCTCATCCCTAATACCGACCTTAAACATCTCATTTCAGCTGCTTCATTCAATTCGTCGTTTATCACTTGTCTTAGCACCCATGTTGCACTCCCATACATCAAGGCTGGTTTTGAGGCGATGTTATGTAGTCGAATCTGGATTTCTTTATTAATTTTTTCCCAAGTATCTCCTCATACATGTATTTATATTGTTATATTTTTGTATATTTTCTTCCAAGTCTCTGTTTTATATATTGATATTTCACATCCCAAATATTGGAAAGTGTTTAATTGTTCCTTCTCGTATTTAAAGTACACATATACGTTTGGACAAAAAATCCACAGTTTTTGGTGAAACACAATAATTTTTTGCCACGTTGATCTTTCAGTCACATATATCTTTTATGGTACTCAAAATTTAAATTTGGATTTTACATCATTGTAAAATGTATTTTTTGTGTAAAAAAAGCAAATTTCTTGTAAACCTCATAGCAAACACAATTTTTAACCAATCATCGTGATTCTTGTACTGAAATGTTTCTAATTACATGCAAAATGTTGTGAAGCACAATTGCTAACTTCCATTAACTTATCAAATATTTGTGATTTTTATTGCAAAATTGCCATTATTTTTAATTATAATTTTTTTACAACTGAACATTATTTTTTTCTCAGAACATTTAGCTCAACCATTCTGCTTCATAACATTCCTTGTTTTATTCTGATTAATTTGGTATATAAAGTTAGTGGTTCTCTTAATTTTTAGTATGTCATTTTTGATTCTAAATGTCACAAAATATACATATTTTTAGTTTTGAGAAAACGAGGAAGTAAAGTTTATGGTATAACTGCAGTTCTGTACTCACAATTTAAACAGCTAGAACATCCCTGCTACATAAGTAGGGCCCTCTTGCTTGAGCTTCCTTCGGCCTCTAAGTTATCTTCTACGCTGCTTTTGTTCTGGGGTGCTGCTCTTTATACTGTGACATAGCCGTGCCTCATCTGATTTCAGAACTCCTGACATTGTGTATTTGCCTGGTACAATTTTCATCCTGTGCAGGATCTCTGCTTCCACGGTGTTACCACAGTTAAAATGTGATATAGCATCCATTATCCCCAGTTTTACGGTTTCTAGACCTACATAGGTTTCTTTCCTACATCTTCACCAAATCATCCCATTAAATGACTCATTGGCATTCTGTGTTAATCCATGTAGGCATTTGGATAGCATATTTGGATCACAAAGTCTTCCATACACAGGTTTGCACGCCTGAAGTATTTTCAGTGGTATTCCTGGTTTATGCTTATATGAATCCACTGGTCAGATTTGACAACAAATTTATAACTTTTGGAATATTAGCAAATACAAGAAGAAACCTAAAAAAAAAAACATTCGATGCCACGCCCCCTTTTAGTTTAACAGCATCACATGGTTCCCTTTAAATCCTTCTAAATACAAAACTACGTATCAGATTCAAATAAATGATATATCATTTGAAAGCAGAAGAACAGAGCTAATAAATAATGCAAAAAAATGAAAATTTTGGTCCAAAAGTGGCATTTCAAACGTATATGTGTACCTTAAGCTCTAATGTTACTTTTCCCTCTCATTGCGATTACTTTTGTTCTTGAGATAGATATTTTCATGTTATACTTGTGTAAGATGTTGTTTAATTTTGTTACATTAACTTGGAGGTGATCTTCCGAATCCGCTAAGGGAACTTGCTTATCTGCAAAGAGTATATTATTTATTTGATACAAGTAAGAGTCGTAAATAGCACAATTACAGGCAGAGGAGCCTCGGCGTGGAACAGAACATAAATAAACAGTTAATCAGCATGTTTCGCAACCAAAAACATCTCATTTCACCTCATAACAATGTTATAACATTTAAAATTACAGAATAACAATAATTTGAAATAAATTCACAAAACGTGAAGACTCGTGTACGCTAATATTGTGAAATATGTGGACAGGTTCCATCAGTATTGGTGACATATACTTCGGGGACGGTATCCAATATCAACACAGTAAAAAAAGGTTCATATCAGCTTGGGTATGAAAGTAGTTTCTTTTGCGTTACAAGACGAAACTCAAGGTTACAAAAATTGCTCGGATTGGCTTCTTCCTTCATTGATACGCGCCCTAAGTCTG
Source organism: Tenodera sinensis (assembly GCA_030765045.1). NCBI lineage: Eukaryota > Metazoa > Arthropoda > Insecta > Mantodea > Mantidae > Tenodera > Tenodera sinensis. Next base: position 306,904,229 of record CM060962.1, read on the forward strand.
CGTCCTATTGTATTGCCTACTGTGTTCCAAATTCCTGGTGTCTTTCATATTTTGTCAAATTCAGTATGGATACGGTCTCAGAGTGTCAATATCTGATACGAAATTTGCATAAACCAGAGACTTTAAATATTACCTAGACCAAGAAATATATTGAATTGAAATCAGCAGATCGAGCAAGTCATGCAATGAATCCTCGTTGACCAAATTATCTATGCGAAATTTACAGGTTCTTCATTTAAAACCTAACTGGCGTACGGCATTTCGGCTGTGTGTGATTGGATGTGCCACAGCCGGCTTTGCTCCTACATAAACCCCGCGCGTAACTGCGACATGCCAGTATGCGGACGATGTCCTCATCATGGCAGAAAACAAGAATGTGAGATATTGCCTCCCTCCCCTTCAACGACAACTCAATGGCGTTGGCCGCTGGAGTGAGAAGTGGAGAATGGCTATTAGTCCGGGGAAAAGCTCCGCACTCCTCCATGGTAAGGTTCGCCAATGGCGACCGGAACGGTCACTTCGGCTCAGGCGGAGAAATATCCTATAGGTAACCTCCGTCAAATACTTAGGCGTTCTCCTCGACCCCGGGCTAACATACGCTCCACACGTCCGCGCAAAGGCCGGACTCGACCACGCTGCACTCAGACAGCTCTACCCTATCCTCCGATCCACCATGCCCAATCACCTAAAACTACGCATTTACCGGGCAATCATCCCGCCACTGACCTTGTATGGCTGCGAAGCCTGGGGATCGGCGGCACCCTCCGCCATACGCAAACTGCAGACTCTGCAGAGCAGGGCGTTAAGAACTATATATGATACCGGGCGTACATTCCCGTCTTACATCCTTCACAACCACTCCGGACTACCCTACATCATGGACTTGGTAAGGGAGCGATCCCGAACCATGCACCCCCACACCAATCAGCTGGTACGGGCATTGGGTCAATACGACCACAGAGCACCTCGTAGAAGGAAAAGTTAGCGCCTGCCTAAGGACGCCCTTGGGTAACGGTAATTCCTCTCCCATTTTCTAATACTTATTCACCCCAACACCTATTCCTGACCCCTTCCTGCATCCAAACGTAGGTATGCAGGAAGAAACGATGCCCACAGACACAAAAGCTAGAACGATTATAAACACCTTTTATACTGCAAAGATAAAGTCGCATTAAGCGGCTAGGTGCTGTGCAAATAAACATACCGTACAGAAGAACCTGTACGAACTGTTCTCGAATGCTGGAATGCATGTATAGCACTCTTATCTTATACAAGATGCTGGAAATGCTCAAGTCCACCCTCACGAGACTAAACAGGCATTAAATCAGGAGAACACATTCTGATTAATTTGGGACACTATAATGTTTCCAATTTCATTTCTAATATTTTGTTTTAGTTCTTCTAATGTATGAGAATTTGTGTCGTAAACTTTGTGATTCAGATTACTACCCCGCACTAGATCGGGGGAGCGAGAGGGGAGGGATATACACCGCTCTATCTTCAAACACTTCCCTAATTTTGTTCATGGACTGTATAGGCAGTAACAGAATCTTGTTGAAACCACCCACTACTTCTGTCAGTTCATGATAAAATACGGGTCAAAATGTCATTTCAGTCCCTCTCTGCATTTACAGTCTGCTCGTAGAATATTGGACCGATTATGTGTCTATTACTAACAGCACACCAAACTCCAATTGTCTGATCATAATGAGGGATTTATTGAACACGATGTGTATTTTCAGAGACCCAGTACTGACTGTAGTGAATGTTGGCACGACCATTTAGGTGGAACCACGCCATGTCACAAAAGAACAGAAGTGGTGGGTGAATTAAACCGTCATTCACTGATGAAAGAAATCATTCATAATAATGCATTCATGATACTGGTTCGCCTTGTTTTAAAGCATGGACACTTGTACACTTACACGGTTTTGGTTTTAAGAATTTAGTTGCTCTATGTGCAGAAGACTGAAATTCCCACTGTTGTGCCTATCTTGGCGTGGATTAGTTGGTGAATGTTCAAAACATGCGTCTATTTATTGTAACTTTTCCTCTCTTAAAACTGTACGTTTACATTTTCGTGTTTTGTTTGCCACATAACCAGTGGTTTCAAAATTCTTCTCAATCTCGCGAACTGTCAATCTGAAACAAGTGCATGCTAAGAACTTCATAAATACGAGACAATTATGTAACATGCGATAGCATAAATGTCTTGTTGACTCGAGATCCGCCACATTTAATACTTGCACCCCTGAAGGTGATACGGGTACAGATGGTTTTCATACAAAATTCTCCAGATAGTTATGTGATACTAACGTCTTGTGCTATCTTATGGGTTTGCGGCTACATTAGGAAATACTCGTTCTTCACGGTCAATGCTTCATATATCTATTGGTCTCCCAACATCCGGAACGCTCAAGGGTTAATGAATTAATGAGAATGTTGGTGAACAAGGTAACTGCTTGTTGGGTACTTTCTTCATAAGCTCACCTGCTCGTAATGCACCTCCGTCTACAAGATCATACATGTAGTGCATATCAGTCTGTTCACTCAGAGAATACACCTTGTTGCGCTTTCCATGCTCTACAGCAAACAACGGAACAAAGTACAATAAAACATTAGTTCAATTAATTATTAATTCTTTTGTTTTGCAACAAGCAACCAAATAAAACAATCAATCAGCAGACAAAAAATGAATTCAATGTATTATTAGTGTCAGCGAACTGGTAAATGCTACGAGTATATTAACTCCCTAAGAAACTGTTTTGAGACGTATGCTCGTATGGACCGTTTTTCTGTTTTGATATTGGGAAAATTCATACTGCCATTGAAATAAAAGTTTGCTATGCCATGAACCAGGCAGCTTCACTCGGAGATGAAATCCAACGACGCTTAGCAGTGCCCTGTGTGGCAGGTAGATGTGAAAGGAACGCGGAGAGTACTACAGAACCTCGCGACAGGGAATACCGAAACCATTAGAGAACCACGCTAACAGAAAAGCTGTATTTATTGCATTTACATATTATATACTCGTACACTGTCACCACGGTGCCAAGCTACCTACAATCCAGTGAGTTTAGCGGGTACCCGCCTGGTCTTCTTCAGAACAATAGCCCGTGTAGGGCAATGGTCATTGTGTGCAGCTTTCCTGCTCCGTGAGATTTGTCTTGGTGGTTTTAAGTGGCTTCCTTTTCCAGAACGTTCTCATTAAATTCGGGGTTTATGTAAGGAGCCCGAGGTGGACAGTCCACAGTTGAGTTCAGCAGACAGTGCCGAGTGCAGTTCAGTTGTGAGTTATCGCTTAGCAGTTCAATTGAGTATTGTTCTACCTGTGTATGTCTCAAGAGTAACGTTTGTGTTATCTGGATAAATGAAGTGTGTTTAGCAGCACTTAAAGTTCTCGTTTGTTAGAATAAATATCGAGCGAGGGGGCTCAGGTGGTTACGTCTGTGGCCAACATTCGGGGAGCTAAGTGGGTCGGCCAATCTGACCAGGATTTTATCGTAGTTTCCCCCAGTCGCCAAGGTAAGTACCGGATTAGATATTTATACCACAACCCCAAGTTTCACCTTAGGACTAAAACAATAGCAAAAATGAAAATAAATAGAAAAAAACGAATGATCCGCCATTTATACACTTGTAATGAAATCACGTAGACTCGATGACGCCCTAATGCCATCTGTCCCGCAACTGTAGAAGCAAGGATACCGTTGCCTAACACTAATGTCTCCGTGGATACATGTCGAAAGTGCCCATTACGTATAGAAGCAGAGTTACAGTTCTCTAGCATTAAGATCTCTATTCACGTATCGAAGCTGCCCATTACAGCTGCCTAGCACTAAGACCTCTGTGGACACGTGACGAAGTAAGATGATATAGTACAGGGATGAAACCTAGAAGGTTAACTTCCACTACACACCGAGCCATGAGGCATCTCCTAACAGAGCTCTCGCGGTATCACCACGTTTGTGTATGTGTGTGTGTGTGTGTGTGTGTGTGTGTGTGTGAGAGAGAGAGAGAGAGAGAGAGAGGAAGACAGTGAGTGATATATGCTTTTCTTTGTATAAAGTATTGCTTTGGATCTATGATGTTAAGTATATAATCCATAATTCGTTTTTAGAAAATTAATGCTGTATTATTTTTTCCAGGAAAGGTTTTACGTTAATCAAAATTCAATATAGCTATGCAAAATTTAACGGTTTCAAGTACAGTTGAACCTGATCTATGCGTATATCAAGTGGAAGAGGCAAGATCACTTGTAACTCAGAATTATTACTTACAAATAAGATTTTGATAATGCATCATACTTTTTTTTTAAATAAAAAAAAGCAGCACCGTGGGCTTACACGTGCAAAATTTTACAAACAACAAATGTAGTAATAAAGAAAATATTATTTTGACCCCCTTTAAAGAAATCAGTTAATTTGGCTTGTTTCACTTTTCTTGTATTAAGTGTATACAGCTCATTTTGTTACTGTTGACTGTACGTGGCTTGGTATAAGAAATTTCTAAATCTGAGCAATTTTGGTTTTGTGTGGATTAAGGTTCACCTTTCATATGAATTATACCTTCTGATCTAGTGTGTAATATTTCATTTTTCTGTTCTCCTTCGATGATTAAAAGCAACTGAGGACTGAAAGACAAAACCGCTGTTCAACAGTAAACACCAGATACCGAAAATGTTTGTTTACCTCTCGTTTTTTGCTACGAGATTGTCGCACCGAAAGCGCCCACTCTGGTTGGGTCTGTGTCAACAGAGATAAGGAAAATACGCCTCGAGTTTCTTTTATGATAACGTATGCCGTATGCTCATTATAAAACTCTATTGTATTTCACTAACATTTAATACGTAAAACTGCCAATTACGTAGAACAGGGCTACGTATAAAGCAGATTCAACTGTATTCCAATTTTAATTATGTGGGTTATTTTATGTAAGCTTTGATTTTTATTCCTTAAGAATTTTTTCTTTGAAGGTTAGGTGCAGATAAGCTTGAAATAGAATTGTGTGGCTATTGTGAAATTAGTGTTAAGCTCGGAGTGTGTGTTCTGTGTTGCAGAGGATGAGGAAGCAACGCAGTACGGGCGACCTGGACAAGCGGGGAGGCAATTCGGCGAGCATAAGAAGCACCAGTTCAACTGCCTCGTGGATCAGCACCGAGTCCTCGCAGTCCGGACTCACCAACGCTTCCGTTCATACGGACTCCAATGCAAGCTTCGTGGTCGAGGTACGGTATCTCATAGAGCTCTAACATGCCTTTAAAATATCACACAGGCTCGTGACGTCACTTGAGGTAACTATTTCCTAAAGGTTTGCTTTGATCAGCAATACCCTAAAGGGGTTTTTACTTTCTCTACTGGTAGTTAGAGGAAGTATTGTATTTCACCCAAAAATTCGATGTCCAGAATTCACCGGAAATATGTTTTGAGACCCCCTGAATCAAAAAACAAAATTCTAGAAAATGGTCCGTGTGTGTGTGGGGGTGGGTGTGGTGTCAGTCTGTAGACAGCATAACTCAAAAACGAATAGTTGGTTAAAAACCAAAGTTGGTATTTAAGTTTAATGTCTCAAGGATGCGACACGGAAATTAAGAAAATAGCCCCACCCTAAACTACCCTTTACATGGAAAATGTTTCGAAAATTTTGATTTTCTTTAAAATGGCTCTAGCGATTTTGATTAAAATCTCATATGTTTAAGATATTTGTATGACAAATGAAATGTATATTTTGAATAACTCGTAAACCGTAAGCGATAGACAAAATCTTACTGTACAAAAAATGTAAATCTCTCTATAACACACAATTTGGAGAAACTCTGTTCACAAATATATCTAGAGTTATACTCACTCTTATATCTAAACACTATTATACTTGTAAATGTTTATTTCTCTATATACTACATTTTAATATACATAAGCATTTTCAAATCTTATGTGATAAACATGTGTTCATTAGTGACTTGTTTGGTAGTATATCAATATTTGACATAGACTTAGAAGATACACCAAGTGATCGTCGTCACGTAACATATTGTGATATATACAGACTTTTAATATAGTTCAATTTGGAGAAACTCTGTTCACAAATATATGTAGAGTTATACTCACTCTTATATCTACACACTATTATACTTGTAAATGTTTATTTCTCTATATACTACATTTTAATTGACATAAGCATTTTAAGAAAGTATCTTATTGCTAATTTTCTTGTAGATGACAGGGGAATACGGTAAGCAATAGTGAAATGTTTTAAGAGCTGGTTGCTATGCGGTGCCTTTGAAATTCCGTTCTCTTTGGAAGGCTAGAACACAAGAAAAACGAATAACGTGTTCCTATTTGAAAAAAAGTGGAAGTATTGGGAAATTCCATCAAATAACAAAGAGTACCTCGTAAATGGTTCACTCAAAAGAAAAAAAGAAGTATTTGACATAAATGTTGTGGTTTAAAGAGATGCAAATTGTTTATTTAGTAAGCTCTTGTCTGTATCTTTACCATTTATTTAAGAATCATCCAGAATGAAGTCTCCTCAAGGCATTCCCAGAAAATTCAAGGTCCGATATAGAAACTGTCATGGAACCGCCTGTTTGTGTCTGTCCCTCCACTGAGGAGTGGAGTGGGGTACAGTCGCTCACTGCGTAAGGTTCTCCAAAGAGAGAAGGTTGGACATCCCTGGTTTATACGCTTAAGTTAAGGTCTAAGCGAAACCCTTTGAAACTCTACCCTTGTTGTAATGGAGAATAGATCTGCGCAACGCCAAGGAACACCAAGCAGTGGTACTTACTGAAATGGCCATTAGAAATATTACGCACAAGAATTTCTCCAAGTGCGGGTAACGACCTCTCTCTGGAGCACGGATGCATTTAATTACGCATAGTAGCGTATCGACACGCAGGTGCGTGGTGCGTGGTGCGTGGTGCGTGGTGCCTTCAGTTCAACTCGGGGGTCTGTGCTTTACTTCATTCTTCTTCACAATGACAAATATTCAATTAACACGTGGACTGGCCTCGAAATAAATTTTTGCGGTTCGCAAATATCCTTTGTCTTTTACCTCAGTTCCGCAAATGAGCTTTAACAAAACAAATGGAACAAAATGGCCAATGGCACCATTTGGGGTGTGGGGATTAACAATTTGGGGAAATACAAAAATACAACCTAGATTAGGCATGGGCACGAACGGAGAGGTAGCGCTTGAACTTGCTTTACCCACCCCACATTCTCTTGCAGAGTAACAAAGGTTGTTTGCATACAACACGTGCAGTGGTGGGTTCGTACGTGATAGTAATAATCTTTACACTGTTACTACCTTTGTTTCTTACTTTCCCTACTGGTAAGTAGAGGAAGTATTGTATTCCACTCAAAAATACGATGTCTAGATTTCAACGGAAATATGTTTCGAGACTCCCTGAATAATTTTAAAAAAAGCAGTTTTAGAAAAAGGTTCGCGTGTGTCTGTGTGTCAGTCTGTCAGTCTGTGGATAGCATAACTCAAAAACGAAAAGTCGGTTAAAAACCAAAGTTGGTATTTAAGTTCTATGTCATTCAAGGATGCGACACGAAGATTTTGAAGAAAATAGTCCCACCCTAAACTACCCTTTACATGGAACATATTCGAAAATTTTGATTTTCTTGAAAATGGTTCTAACGATTTTGATTAAAATGTCATATGTTTGAGATATTTTTCTGACAAATAAAATGTATATCTTGAATTTTCTGGTTACAGTCTATGTAGTCCTGTTTACTCTGGATGACTTTAGAATAACTCGTAAACCGTAAGAGATAGACCAAACCTTACTATACCAAAAATTGTAAATGTAGCTAAAGCACAATTTATGACTAAATAAATTGTTTATAGAGTGAAGCATTTTGGAGATATTCCTAGTTATTTGTGTGAGTTTTGGAGAACGTATACTTCTGAGATAAATGCATTACTAATTTGCGTTGTTAATTTTGCCGTAAACACTTAAACTGAGTGGGAAACAGTAATCTATGACATTAACTCGTCTAGCGCTTAAACGAAGCACCGCAGCAAAAAAGTTTCCTTAACAAAAAGTGTTCAAAGAAATGTTGTCTATCAGCTCCCAAAGTTTGTCGGTTTTATTTTGGGACATCCTGTATAGTTCAGTTTGGAAAGAAAACTGTTCGCAAATATATGTAGACACAAAACCTGACATCAGGTTAGAATCAAAAATTCACAGTCTAGGAAACGTGTAAGAGGGCAAACACTGAAATAAATCTTGTTTTGTGGAACATTTGAAGGCCGTCGTATTTTGCAGAAGAATGACTTTCATTTGCTTATGTGGAGCCTCGCTCCGCGAAAAATGTATAGGGTTGTCGAACAGGCGCATTTTTCAATCAATAGTTGAGGCATTTGATTTTGTTCACCTCTTCTCCCATCCCTTACCTATGTTAGGAACTGCTATGGAAGTGCCTATGTGTGCCTAGTACCTGGTTGAGTTTGTACACGTGGCAGACTGAAGGAGCTGGAATTGCAGCCGCTAATTACCTAAGCTTCTCCACAGAGACAGGATTGGACATTGCAGACCTAATTGATTTCTTACTAAATGAGTCCACTGGAACTCTAATTCCCTTACCTATAGTGCCTTAACTAATTGTTTTCTCCTTAATACCGAACTCATTACTGAGCTTTCTCTCTCTACACCAACTTTTAACTCACCTTACTTAATCCATTGGTCTTAACGTATGGAAATTAGCAATCTATATCCTTATCACCTCTTATAAAAATATCAATCTTACCTGCCAATTATTTGGTACCACTTATTACAGAAAACATCTAACGTGTTGCACTCACATGACTTTCTCTGCTCTTGTACGAATCATCCTTTCAAACTCCTTTCCTATACCTTCTTCCTGTTAGTTGAGATGAACATTTGCAGAAATTATCTTATTGCCTATTTCCTTGTTGGTACAAGGGGAATACAGTAGACGGTTAACGTATGAAAAATTAATAACTATGTTCCATTTGACAAAAGAACACACAAACAACAAGGAGTATCTCCGGAATGGTTCACTCTACAAAATAATTATTCACACATAAATTGTGTGTTTTAGCAAGATCTACGTTTTTTGTACAGTAAGATTTGGTTCATCTCTTACGGTTTAAGAGTTATGCAAAAGTCATCCAGAGTAAACAGGACTACATGGGCTATAGCCAGAAGATTCAACATATGCACTTTATCTGTTATAAAAACACCTTAAAATATGTCATTTTAATGAGAATCGTTACAGTCATTTTCAAGAAAATGAAAATTTTGTAAAAATTGTCCATGTAAAAGGTAGGTTAGGGTGGAGCAATTTTCCTGAAAATCGTTGTGCCTAATCCTTGAAAGATATTAAGGTTAAACACCAACTTTAGTTTTTAACCGACTTTTCGTTTCTGAGTTACGCTGTCCACAGATTGACACACATACACACACAAACACACATACACACACACACACACACAGAGAGAGACAGACAGACAGACACAAACATACTTTTCTAAAAATGCTTTTTTTTTACTTTCTCTACTGGTAAGTAGGGGAACTATTGTATTCCACCCAAAAATTCGATGTCGAGATTTTACCGGAAATATATGTTTTGAGACTCCCTGAATCCAAAAAAAAAATCATTTTTAGAAAAAGGTCCGTGTGTATGTCTGTGTGTCAGTCTGTGTGTCTGTCTGTCAGTCTGTGGACAGCATAATTCAAAAACGAAAAGTCGGTTAACAACCAAAGTTGGTATTTAAGTTTAATGTCTTTCAAGGATGCGACACGAAGATTTTTAAGAAAATAGCCCCACCCTAAACTACCCTTTACATGGAAAATCTTTCGAAAATTTTGATTTTCTTGAAAATGGCTCTATCGATTTTGATTAAAATGTCATATGTTTGAGATATTTTTATGACAAATGAAATGTATATCTTGAATTTTCTGGCTATAGCCCCTGTAGTCGTATTTACTCTGGACGACTTTTCAATAACTGGTAAACCGTTAGAGATAGACCAAATCGTACTCTACAAAAAATGTAGATCTTTCTAAAATACACAATTTATATCTGAATAAATTTTCTTGTAGGGTGAACCATTTCGGAGATATTCCTTGTTATGTGTGTGAGTTCCGGAAAACTTAGAACTTTTGCGAAATGCAACAACGTTGTTCATTTTTGTATGTTAATCGTGCAAAGAGAACGGAATCTCAAAGGTCAAAAAGATTTGACTGTCGCACAAAGCCTTCTGTATTCTAATATCTCCCTTGCACCTACATCTCACTAACATGGATATATAGGAATAAGAGCTTGTTAGAATGGTTAGTACAAGAGTAGAGAAAGTCATGTGAGTGCAACACACCAGATGTTTGCTCTTAGATACCAGGTGATCCTTAACTTGTTGCAGGACGAGCAGATGGACGAGAGTGTGACGGAGACGTACATGGGTGAGTGGAAGAACGATAAACGCTCAGGTTTCGGTATCAGCCAACGTACGGACGGTCTGCGCTACGAAGGCGAATGGTTCGCCAACAAGAAATACGGGTACGGCGTTACCACGTTCAAGGACGGCTCCAAGGAGGAAGGCAAGTACAAGAACAACGTACTCATCACCTCCCAGAAGAAGAAACATCTGTTCCTCATTCGCTCCGCCAAGTTCCGGGAGAGGATAGACGCCGCTGTGAATGCTGCACAGAGAGCCTCCAAGATCGCGCTGCAGAAGGCGGACATCGCAATATCCAGGTACCTCACATCCCCAACACTAACATGTAAGTGTGGTTTTGCTTTCTCTGCCATGAGAACGCATCAGGAGAACACAACCCCAACAAGTCGACCTAATGTGGACTGAGTTACCGAATAAGGCTCTGTTATTCACAACTCATAACATAATACTGCAGTGAATAGTCGGAGGCCTTCACGGCCGGAGCCAGAATTAAAGCTAGACATTTCTTCCGGGCTTAAAACACATAATTCAGTACACTACACGTTTGAAAAAGCTACTTGGAGTATTCCTTTGCCTTTAATTATTTAAATGTTTTTGTTATATATTTATAGTATTAATATTTTGGTTTCTAAAATTTCAAAAGCATTTGAAAGAATAGTAAATTTTGTTTTGAAAATTGTTAGTGAGTTGAAATTAGTGGTTGGTTAAATTTATGAATTTAGAGAAATGTTTTGGAATAATTTGAAATTTTATGGAGAATTGTGTGTAATTTTTGTATTTGTATATTTTAATTGATTTAATTAGTTGTAAAAATTATTCTTTTTAAATACTGGATACCAGTACTTGTAATATCGGTTACCGGTATTTTGTATTATAGATTTGTAGATTTATGAATCAAAATTTTTTGCTCTTTTTATTTTAGTAGAGGATTAACTGGATACCAGTATTATTTGTATATTTATTTTTTATTTGAATTCGTAGCTTATTTTATTATTTTCTTTTTACTTTTCTTTAATACTTTATTTTAATTTTCTTATCTGAAAAATTGTTTGTATATTTGTATATTTTTTATACTTTATTACTAAATGTATGGGATTTGGAAGCTACGTCCCGGTGTAAGGAATTAGGTACCGGGATGGAAGTTTTCAGATTTTATTTATTTATTTTATTTATTTTTATTCCTTTACATCTTTTTAGTCATTAATTATTCCGAAACCCTGTCTGATGTCCCATAATTACTACCTAAGTTATATCAGAAATAATTTACTCTACGCATCTTACAAGTAACAAACTGTTATCTTTGCATATTCTTGTGGAATTACGCACCCATCGACTGATCAAAGAACAAAATGCCATTCGACTTTTTTGTTTGTAATGTTTCTATGAAGCAATATTAGAAGTAATGTAATGATTTCCCTTCCACCCTGTATACACAATTCCCAATGCCTGCATAGAATTACCAGCAGAGTGCTGTAGCTGAATCCTGCTGAAACCAGCCACACAATCTTTCCTTTCTTCTTAGTTGCGGAAAAATATTTAAAATAGAATTTCATAAATGTGGGAATCAACATTTGTGTTATAAAATATGGGACAAATAATTCTACGCGCACTCACTGTGTGCCTTCTGGTTATGCGCTGGTTTGCCACGTCCTATAGGTGAGCAATTTGCCACATATTTATATAGGTATAAGAGTTTTGTGCAATCTCTCTTGTGCGCCACTACTAATGTCAGAATGACTGCATAAATCTTGCAACTCTGCCTGGGTTGTTTTGGTTTCTATACACGCGCCGGCCAAGCGATGTCCTTATCTCCCCCTTCCACTGTCTCAAAGGATACACTTGATGTAGAGGTCGCGAGATGTAGGTAGGACACTAATGTGTACATGATGTTTCCAGAACAGCGACGGCGAGAGGAAAAGCAGAGTTGGCTGATATGGCAGCTGATCAGGCCAGAGAAGATTCCGAAATCGCCAGGCTGACGGCCAAGCAGTTCGCCCCTGACTTCCAGCAACCAGGTGAGTCCTATTGCCTACACCTTACCTACCTTCTCCAAGCAGTTCGCCCCTGACTTCCAGCAACCAGGTGAGTCCTATTGCATACACCTTACCTACCTTCTCCAAGCAGTTCGCCCCTGACTTCCAGCAACCAGGTGAGTCCTATTGCCTACACCTTACCCACCTTCTCCAAGCTTTTTATGCTCTTTTTGCCTTCCCTAACAATGATATCATTCCGGGCAAATATACAAATCTGATGTGTTGCACTCACATGACTTTCTCTACTCTTGTACTAACCATTCTTACAAACCCTTATTCCTATATCTTCTTCATGATTCTGATTTCCTGCACTCACATGACTTTCTCTATTCTTGTACTAACCATTCTTACAAACCCTTATTCCTATATGTTCTTCACGATTCTGATCTCCTGCACTCACATGACTTTCTCTACTCTTGTACTAACCATTCTTACAAACTCTTATTCCTATATCTTCTTCATGATTCTGATCTCCTGCACTCACTTGACTTTCTCTATTCTTGTACTAACCATTCTTACAAACCCTTATTCCTATATCTTCTTCACGATTCTGATCTGCAATCACATGACTTTCTCTATTCTTGTACTAACCATTCTTACAATCTCTTATTCCTATATCTTCTTCATGATTCTGATCTCCTCCACTCACATGACTTTCTCTACTCTTGTACTAACCATTCTTACAAACTCTTATTCCTATATCTTCTTCATGATTCTCATCTCCTGTACTCACATGACTTTCTCTACTCTTGTACTAACCATTCTTACAAACTTAGGAATAAATATCTTCTTCATGATTCTGATCTCCTCCACTCACATGACTTTCTCTACTCTTGTACTAACCATTCTTACAAACTCTTATTCCTATATCTTCTTCATGATTCTGATCTCCTACACTCACATGACTTTCTCTACTCTTGTACTAACCATTCTTACAAACTCTTATTCCTATATCTTCTTCATGTTAGTTGAGATAACCATTTGCACAAATGATCGTATTATTTCCTTGTAGGTACAAGGGGAATATTAGAATACAGTAGGCTTTGACCGATAGTCAAATATTTTTAAGCTTTGAAATTCCGTTCTCTTTGCACGGCTAAGGTATAAAAAATGAACAACGATGTCGCATTTGTCGAAAGTTTATTTTCCGAAACTGACACAAATAACAAGGAATATCTCCAAAATGATTCACTCAACAAAAAACGAAATCTACAGTTTTTGTACACTAAGATTTTGTCTATCTCTTACGGTTTACAAGTTAGTCATCCAGAGTAAACAGTCTATAACAAGCAAATTCAAAATATACATTTCATTTGTGATAAAAGTATCTTAAACATGTTATTTCGATCAAAATTGTTACAGCCATTTTCAAGAAAATGAACTTTTCCATGTAAAGAGTAGCTTAGGGTGAAGAAATTTTCTACAAAATCTTCGTGCCACATCCTTGAAAGATATTGAACTTAAATACCAACAGTGGTTTTTATCCGACTACTTACTAGTACAAAAAGTAAAAAACGAAATATCGCATAAATACAATGGTAGTATTTAAATCAAGATATTTCAAGCTTGCAATACGAAGGATATTAACACCCTCAAATCCCAAAGTATCCTTCACATGAAACCTTTTTTCTGAATGTTTGATTTCCTCAAACGTGGCTATGACGATTTTGATCAAAATACCACATGTGTTGGGAGCTGATAGAAGTGGTGTTTCGTTTAAGCGCTAGACGAGCTAATGTCATAGATTACTGCCTCCCACCCAGTTTAAGTATTTACGGCAAAATCAACACTGCAAATTAGTAATGCATTTATCTTAGTAAGACACACACACACACACACTCTTAATCCAAGAAATAAACAACAGAACACATGAACAAAACATGTCATTGTTTACAGTTAATCACAGCTTTACTATTCAAAGGAAATGTTGGAACGCACGCCCATTGCGATTAACACAAAGAGTGCATCGGCGTGCCCTATTCTGCCGTACTCTCGCAAAGACACCAGCCATGTCTCTGGTTTAAAAGTTTGTCGATATAATTTTGAATAGTAAAGCTGTGATTAACTGTGAACAATGAGATGTTTGTGCTTTGTTTATATGTTATGGGTTTGCTTCTTGGATTAAGACTGTGTGCTTATTCTGAATGATTTTTGCATAATTGGTAAACCGTAAGAGATAAACAAATGCACAAAAAATGTATACTTCTTAACCCACAATTTGTCAAGTACATTTGAAATTAGGTAAACTATTTCCAAGATATTCTCAGTTTGAATTTTTCAATACTTAGTGTACTTTTTTATTTTTTCTAATGACCAAGACATGAAAAGGAAACCAAGTTTAGGTCGTCACATAGTGACCAGCTCCTGGAATATTTGACTATCACTTCAACCTATTATATTCTCCTATTCGCATTGTACAGTCACGGAAAAAATGATTCAGCGCATCAGGACAGCAGAATATTTCTATGTCCCACGTCGTGTTGCAGCGTGGCTTACACAAGTGGATATTTCCAACATGCAGCTGAGTTTAATATTGGTGTCTGTTCCATATGTTATAGGCTGTGTCCTGAATCATCACTCGCATTTGTATTTGCAAGCATGCATACAAAACATGTATTTCCGGTAGAAATTGTGATATTGAATTTTTGGGTAGAATACAATACTTACTCTAAGTACATAGTACAGAAATGGTAACCCGAGTTGAGCCGATAATATTGTGGGCTCAGATTTAATCATGCCCTAGCTTTTGAAAATGTAAAATTGTGAAAAAATATTGTGCCAAAATGATTTGCAGATGCCTATATGAGGCATGGGCACGAGAGGAGAGGTAGTGATTGAACTTGCCTTACCTACCCCACATTCTCTTGCCGAGTGACAAAGGTTGTTTGGATACAACACCTGTAGTGGTGGGTTCGTTCGATCTCCGCGGTAGCAATAATTTCTGCACTATTAACTACTTTATTTATATAAAACATAGTTTGCATATATTAATTATTACAGCCATCTACTGTGGTTAGGCAAATTACATGATCTTGAAGTTTATAAACCTTCATTTATCTTATGCGCGTAATACCTTTACACTACCTTATGATTAGCATAGTAAATTGTTTCTCTTCCACAATAAATAAAGTAGTAAAGTTCCATTGCTACTTAGCCTTAAAATGTCTTAAAACTATTTTATCAGTATAATAAATTCTTTAGTTTTAAACTTAATATTACTGTAACAAATGAGAAAACACCAGTTCAGACTTTGCCTTCCATCAGTTAGCGTAGTGTTAAAGTTACACTTAGATCACTTTTGTACAAACTCAGAGCACAGAACAACTGACGAATCGAATCACAAACAAGAACTGTCAGATTGAACTCGCACTGATCTACTACACAGGAGCTGTCCACGAACGCTTCGTACACGTTTTTGCTCACTCCAACACTTCACTACAAGCACGACTGGAACAACTTCTACTCCTCCTCGTCACTTCTCCTTCTCGGGCACGAGCAGGTACCTTATATAGTTCTTTAGACGATGGAAATGTTCTGGAAGTAGAATGATCGGGAGTGGCTGTGAGAGAACAGTCCAGACCCCGCACTAGTACACAATAGCTGTTGTTTCTGGAGGCTCTGTTGTCCTGCTGGCGACCGGGTCTTTGGGCAGGTAAGGGCCTCCAGTCCGTTACTGCTGCTGGCAGAGCCCTGGCCCTGACTGGCATATCTTACCAGCCATGTTCTTTGAAACACGAAATGCAATAGTTTATATTAAATAAGCTAATAAGAAACTAAACCACTAAAAAGTGAAATTGTATTGTTCCTTTTATATTTTTACAAATATGAGTATTCAGAAAGCACCGCTTGAAATTGTAAATTAATACCTTCTGATCAAAGTGGCGTTTGATAGTTTAACGATTTATATTTGCAAATTGAAATCCGCATATTAAACAGCAAACTTTCCTCTTTTTGTAACTTACAACAAACTCTCTACCACTCTTCACGAAACAGCCATGATCGCCACTGAATAAAGCATATCGCAACCAGAACAGAAAATTAGGGGAGGGATGGCAGGTGGAGTGAGTCAAGAGCGTGTTCCAGTGGAGTGGCACAGTTGGGCCGATTTTGCCCATGCCTGGTCTATATGATAACATTAAGAAATCTAAAAGTTTTCATTTTTACCTAGGAACTAAGTACCAGTGTCTCTTGAGTAATCTTCTGTTGAGGGTAGTTGATACATTAAAAGAGCTTAAAGATCAATTAAGGTAGATTTGGTCCTAAGTGTATTATCTAATACAGTTTTGCTTTTTTCAGGCTTAGATAAACTTCGAAATAGAGACTTGCACAAACATAGGCCGCCTCCGGAAGATGCAATGCCTGCGAAATCCATTCTATCTCAGAAAGTACATAACGATCCGTCGGCTCTGCAGCAGCAGCAGCAACAACAACTGCTAGCCCAACAACAACAGCAGCAGCAACAGTACCAACAGCAGCAGCAACAGTACCAACAGCAGCAACAGCAGTACCAACAACAGCAGCAGCAGTTGCTACAACAGCAACAACTGCTAGCCCAACAACAACAGCAGCAGCAGCAACAACAGAACCAGTACGGATACAAGCCTTCCTCCATGCCGCAGTACACGCCGTCCGTGAAGACGCAGCAAGCCCCTAGCATAGTGACGTCAGACACTGACAAGCCTTATACGAACAAGATTGATCAGGTAGGTTCAGAATGCAGAGCAGCGAGACACTGTAGCTCCAAGTACAGATGTTTCATAATTCCCAGTAAAAGATTCTAGGGCTTGTAATGGACACTAAGTGGATAGAGGTTTGATTAACAATCCATGTCCGGAAATCATACGTTTTTATGCAAAATAAGTTGGAAGATCAATTGGATTTAAAATCTCCCACTTCAGGGTACTCAACCAAATGGGTTGAGGGCTATTTCTTTAGTCCCCTAATATCGTGTGTCTTCTGTCTACAATTAGTTATGCTGAGTTGTCCTTGACAGCAGTTATGATTTAGTCAAATTGAGCAGTACAGGACGAGGCAGCCGTTCCCTGATATCGTGTGTCTTCTGCCTACAATTAGTTATCCTGAGTTGTCCTTGACAGCAGCTATGATTTAGTCAAATTGGGCAGTACAGGACGAGGTAGCCTTTGCCTGATATCGTGCGTCTTCTGTCTACAATTAGTTATCCTGAGTTGTCCTTGACAGCAGCTATGATTTAGTCAAATTGGGCAGTACAGGACGAGGCAGCCGTTCCCTAATATCGTGTGTCATCTGTCTACAGTAGTGGAAATCAGTATTATCATATACCCTAAATTAGTAAGGCTTGACTAGAGGCACAGGATTGAGATGGTAAGCACTAAGCAAACACCGGGATGTGCCAGATCAGTCCCAGGTGGTATACCTGTCTCATGAGTTCGATAGCTATAATTCTAACGTTTTCCTCTTTCAGTAAAAGAAACTATCATGACGACTGGCCTCTTTGAGACTTTGCTGTAAAACAGCCAAGATTACTAATTGGTTTCTAGATCACTGAAGATGGGAATGTGGCATAAATGTGTTTGCAAAAGTATTTTCGGGAGTATTTCACTAATTTGTGATTGAGTCATTGAGCAGTACTAAACGCGAACTTCGCCGAACATTTTCGGGGAAGGGTGGAGAGATTGAGTTCGTCCAATTCCTTGTCCACCACGGTTGCCAGGTTTAACTCCTCTAGACTTTTCTCTTTTGGGCCTTATGAGATTCCTGTAGAGTCGCAAAAAGATGTTTTGCACCACTTCTGGTGGGAGAAGGAATTTATCATGACTAGAGCGAGGACATATATCCACTGAAGAAGAAATCAGGTTCACTGCACGGCGAATTACTTGCTTGACGTCATCGCTGCTACCTCGGACTGAGGGGCGAACAGCGTGCTGTGGTTCAGTATGACAGCTGTACCGTGCAGATAAGGGACTGTTATTTTCTGTGCGATCCGTGCTTACATGGATGGAGTAACTGGCCAAATGCTGCTGCATACTATGCAGATTATTATGATAAAATAGTTAAAGTAATCAATGTTTTGGTTAGTGAAGACAGCTGTGCTATTGAATCTCCTGAGTCACTGATTTCAGGCAATTTACGTAAACATTTGTTATTTATTAAAAATATTTTCCAGTTGTCACCAAAACTATTCTGCGTTTAGAATCAAGAAATCACAAACTGTCATAAGCTTTACAGTTGATAGAAGAGCTTTATATGGAAATTGAAAATGCAGATCCTGCGCCTGTAACCGAAGCAGTGCAACATAAACTGAAAACCGTGTTGGAGAGAAATCCTGGCTACGCTACAATGGTTCATATAAAAATTGGTTTACAACAGCTAGACAAAACGACATCTACGTATGACGAACACAATGTAAAATATCTTACGTTTGCTCCCGTTACATCATGTGACGTTGAGAGAAGTTTCTCGCGTATAAACATTGTTTGGATGACAAGTTTTACTTTTGAACAATTTAAAAATGCATTATTGTTCACTGCAATGTTTTTGAGGAACGAATAGATGACGATGTGAACTGATGTAAATGGACTAGAGCTTCTTACACAGCCCTGCCCGTTTGTTTACATGTTCTGAACTCCTGTACTACGCCGTCTGCCAGTCACCACGGAGCGTGTATAGTACGAGCGCGCAAACATTGTTGGCGATGGGATATTTATTCTCGCTCTAATCATGACACACAAGGTCTCGTGTACGTGTGTATGTAAACATGCTTTGCAGGTGCACTTCGCACTAGGAACACCGGCAAGGACATGGGAGATGAGAAATTGCTTGGATCTTTAAACTTATTTTGCATAAAAATGATACATTTTTGGACATAGCTTCCCATTCAGGCATTATCTAAGGGAAGAGCAAAAAAAGTTCCTAATCAGCTGCGCTGTGTTTCGCCTGTACGCGTCCTCGGCGTTCGTTGCTGTCTGCTGCTGTCATAGAAATGCGCAGATAAAACCATACAACATTTTGAAAACTACTTTTAAAGGCTTTACTTACCAACCTCATGAAAGGAGATGCTGAAACTGGCCACCGTCGTTGTCCATACATTTTTGTCACCTCTTTAGGAAACTATCCATCACTTGCCGTAGTTCAGGTTGAGAAATGCTGGCAATTTCCTGCCGGATATTTTGTTGTAATTCTTCTAAAGTTACCCCAGAGATACAAATCTCAAGGTGTCGTATCGGGGAACCGATGGGGCCAAAAATCTACTGTTAATTCTGTCCTGAGACTCAATGTTCTCGTCGAAAGCTTTTCTGTATGAGTTGTGCCAGAGTCTTGTTGAAAAAGGCAAAATCAGGCTTCCTGTCGGTTAATTCTCTAAAAAAGAAGCTAAATTATATTCGCATATCTATGGGCGTCAACTGCTGACTCGAAAAAAAAAAATTTGCCCTTTAATTCAGAACCTAATATTATATTATTGATGACGTAACCCTTTATGACGAAACAAATTGGTGAATGATACGCTATTAGCAGGGAAAGGTGTCTCAGAGCTCCAATGAGTGATTTCTATTTTTGGGATAACTTAAAACAAAGTATACAAGACAAATCCACACACCCTGGAAGAAATAAAAGAAGGCTACAAGGCGTTCTTGAGTTATGCTGTCCACAGACTGACACACACACACACACACACACACACACACACACACACACACACACACACACACACACACACACACACACACACACACACACACACACACACACACACACACACAGACACACACACACACGGACCTTTTTTCTAAAAATGCTTTCTTTGGATTGAGGGGGAACAAGTATTTCCGGTGAAATCTTGACACCTAATTTTTGGTTCGAATACAGTACTTTGTCTACTTACTAGTAGAGAAAGTAAAAATACACTATCGGTGTCGGTGATGTGTACTCAAAAGATTCAGAATATCCAGTTTTGCCAACAGGGCCGTTGACCCGAGCTCAATCACCGTAACTACGAAGGACCAGTAACCCAGGACCTCGGGATCGTCAAATCCATGCTTACTGATGTAGGCCTCTGGTACGGTTATTATATGAGCACTGATCGTATTAAGCACCACTGGGTGATCTGGTCCGGGAGGCACTCAGCCTCGTTAGGTCCCTAAAACGCCAGTTGAGGAGTTACTTGATTGTTGCAAAGACCGCATGTACCAGCTGGTAAGCACCAGTAGGTAGAGGTCGTGAGGCGAGACATGAACATATATTGTCCATAGGGTAGCTGCTTTCCTCCCCTCCCTCCCTTCGTCACTGCTGAGAAGGGAGAAAGGCGGGCGAGCTTGCCGCCAATGATTAAACGTTACTATAATCGCGTGCAACCGAAACAGTTGCAGTTCACATGAAAGTAATTGTTGGCACATAGCCATAGTTCTGTGGTGCTATGGCCAAATCACTTCGTTAAAATGCTAATTTTTGTACGTATATAATGCCATTAGCAATATGTGCTGAAGCTATGCTAGCGAACTTCACTCCTTCGTGAACGGAAACGCTATCACTTCTGCGCCTACATGATTGCGCAACTTCTCCCACCATCAGTCTTTCAGGTGAAGAGTTGCCACTGAGCAGGTAGGGGAATTGTTCTTGTGTTGCCTCACGACCTATACTACACCCTACTCTTGTTGCCTGTCGTGGGCAGAGCTGAGGGATGCAGCGGCCGGGTGGTAGGCCTTGACACAGAGGATTAGTTCTGTAAGGCTTGCCGCCAGGACAATGCGTCCCGCATCTCCATCACCCACAGGGGTATGAGGGTTGTTTCGCCTTGTGGTGTGTGACAGCAGCGTTGGAATACATCGTATACCGAAATGTCAAAGGCAGATGCAGCGTCGGTCCAATACCAGAGGAAATCCTGGACATGCGGATTAACTAGAGCAGCCGTATTGTGACTACGAATGTAATCGTGGCCTTCACTTGAAACAGCGACAGCGCGACGCTCTCCTAGCTGCCGCACGGACACTTGGTCAATGGCAAACCACAGACAACGTATACAATAATATTGTGTATATTCACAGTGCTATACAAGCATTCGTCACTAATTCCGATATTTGGATCGGACATCTCAATGACCAGAATATTGTTGTATTTCAAATGTCTGGAGACTTGTGGCCCAATTTGTGAGGAAAATCCGCAGAACTATGTTGGAATCTATAAAACTGTAGTTCACTGACAAATCATTTAAAGATTTCAGAAAGATAGAAAACATTTTGTTTCTGTTTTCGAACCTATTCTCTATCAATCCTACAGTTGCTGAAAAAAGCTTCCAGACAGAACAAAGAGACGTATTATTGAAAAGGAAATGTACAAATTTAGTAGGTAGAGATATTTTTCCAATGTTAGATAGCACTAAATATTTGCGATTGACATCAGATGCAGTTCCGACCCAAGCCAAGTTTGCATCAACTTACGTATGTGAGCGGTTCTTTTCAAAATTAAACAAGGTTAAACAAACTGCAGGTCACAAATAAGTAGTGATAATTTACTTGCTCAACTACGTGTGGCAACTTCTGTTTTCACTTCTGATTTTCATTCACGAGGACAGCACAAGTGATTAGTTCAGTACAAAATCATCACCATTAAAATAAACGTATGTCGCCACTGCCCGGCAGGACAGTACTAAACTCAACGATTTCAGTCGCCTACAAGAACCGTCTGTTCTGTACCAAGCAGTTACAGAGCCTGTATTGGGGTTTGCCCACTGTGTGTGCTCCTGTACGATCCACTCCAGTAGCAGGAGATGGACTTCACACACCACAGCGCTGAAAGCGCCTTATCTGCCCGTGGAATCCTCCGACGGTGTGGCAGTGAACCGGGCATAGGTCGACCGGACCTGCAGTTAAGGAAGCTTGGTGGGGGTGTGATACTGATTGGCTCTAGTGACGGTGTGAAGTCGACTGCGATGGGAAACGGAGCTGCTGGGGCAGGAGCGGTGCCAACATTAGCTCCTGTGGTCACTGGTGTCAGTTCGGGTGGCGGAGTGTTGTCGGCACCTGCGCCGAGGCCGTGTCATTTCTTCCTCCCCATTATGAAGCTTAGGAGTCCGGCGAGTGTACGGGGTGCGGTCGTTTATTTTAACCGTGGACGGTTAAAAAAAAACACCCACTTCCAAAGGCCAACAGCGCGGGGATGCCATCACCTTGATGTAGAGTAGACGTAGTCACTAAAACCCCCTCCATGGAGGGGAAAAGGCGGAAGAAGGAA
The DNA here is from genome assembly GCA_030765045.1 of Tenodera sinensis. Lineage (NCBI taxonomy): Eukaryota > Metazoa > Arthropoda > Insecta > Mantodea > Mantidae > Tenodera > Tenodera sinensis. Next base: position 306,926,896 of record CM060962.1, read on the forward strand.
AAGAAGTAATTCAGTGAGGAAACGCACCAGTACCGCTATTGCAGAGGGGGGTATATCGGCCGGCCATAGGGGCCTTCTGAGCCAGATGAATGTAAGGTGCCAGGACACAAACATGACCCTGCTTGCACCCTGGGGAATACGGAGCGAGTGATGAATGATATAGTACGCTGGGTCTCCCTATGGAGATGACGTCCAGGTATAAATAATGGTGACTGTGTAATCCTGCAATAAATGAACAGTCATTAGCGGAAATGACATATTAGCTCATTCAATGTGAAGTTAAAACTCACGAAAAGTAATTATTGGTAATTGTGTTAGAACTCTCCTGTAGCCCGTTTCATGTAAACCTATTGGATTGAATATTCACATTATTGGTAGAGTACGTCTGTTTGGTAGAATGTGTCATGTCAATGAATTGCTCTAGCCATCATTTTAATTCTACAGATAATTAACAGTTCATGTTCAGTAGTATAGCTGAGTGTCTGTACACATCACGCGCTGCCCAATCAGGACGGCAGCCCTTCTACCCAGGGACCGCCTTGACTCCAATGAGCAAGGTCTTCAAAAGCCTCCGTCAGGTCGATAGAATAACCATGCCAGGCTGCGAATTTAAGGGAAATTAAGTTTTCATAATCACGTATAAGAATTCCTGGAATTTGTTCTCTCTTTCCCCGAGAACAATTCTTCTGTCAAATAACGACTGGGATACTCGGTCCAGTTTCAGATTTTTTTATTAACAAGCTTTTGTCTGGTGCCGGTACATTAGGCCCGGCCTACAGGCTACAATTTAGGATGGACTTATATTTAGCATTATTTACAGTTTTCTTGTTTTTAAAAAACCCATACGATGACCAACTTTAGGTCACCGGGAACAGTTTTTTGTTGCCTTTTAAGCTCTTGTTTCGTCTTTTAATACACGCACGCACACGCACACACACATACACTTATTTATTTATGCCAACAAACTTATTGTTGGTGTTTTTAAACACACAAGTCGTGTGTGGGCAATGTTTGAGTGGTAGAACTGGAACTTAAAAATTCAATGCCACAGCTGGGATTTGAACCACAGACTCTCCGCTTGGTTACAGCACCCGCCTGGTAAGCGGAGGGTCTGTGGTTCAAATCCCAGCTGTGGCATTGAATTTTTAAGTTCCAGTTCTACCTCTCATATATATACACATTTATATACACATACACACACGCAGTCACTCCTGGGCATACCAGAACTGTATCTCTCTCTCTCTCTCTCTCTCTCTCTCTCTCTCTCTCTCTCTCTCTCTCTCTCACACACACAAACACACACAAACACTTTTACTGGGCACACCAAAAATATGCGTCCCAGTTCACGCATTGAACTATTTACACTTCCTATATAAACTATTTACAGTTTTCCGCTGTTTTCCTGCGTGGACAGGTTGCAGCTCCTGGGTGGTTCCCGAGGCGCGGGTGTGGCCTGGGGCCTGGGTTGCATGGGCGCCCATTAGTCGGCGAGCCGTGCCGCGTCTAGAACATTTTAATTCTAGTATGCTAGCGGTGCTTCTACTCGCCTTTGTCAATGTTGGCGATCACGTAGTTCTCGTGGTTCCTAATGCGGGCCCATATTGCCTTGGCTCTATTTGTTATTGCCTCTGGGATGGATGGGATCTGGGTTTCTAGGTGGAGGGTTTGGTTAGTGGTTCGGAGTGGAGCAGAGAGGATTTTTCTAAGGGAGAGGCTTTGGAGGGTTTGAATTTGTTTGTGGGCGGTTTTGGAGGCCGTGGTTCATGCATACAGGACCACCGAAAGAATAAATGACTTCAACTTCAACTTATTTTATTAACTAAGACATTTGCCTGGTGCCGGTACAAAGGGGCCCGGCTTACAGGCTCAAATTTACATTATTTACAATTTACAGTTTTGAATGGGCACTCTGGTTTGCTCTTTTTTTGCAAGAAAAACCCATACGGTGAGCAGCTTTAGCTCACCGAGAACAGTTTTATTGGGTATATTCAATGTTTTGTTCGTCTCTTTTTTTTTTTTTGATCGTTTTTTGTTTATGTACACTCATCCACGCGCTCATTCACCCCTGGGCATACCACACATATGTCCCATCACACACACACACACACACACACACACACACACACACGCTCGTATATACATATTTACACTCACTACACTATACACTTCACTTATTTACAGTTTTTTCCGCAGTTTTCCTGTGCGGACCAGGTTGCAGCTCCTGACTGGTTCCCTGGGATGCAGGCCTCTGAGGTAGCGTGTGTGCGGCCTAGGGCCCTTCTTTACGTGGACGCACATCAGTCGGTGAGCCGAACGACGTCTAAAACATCTTAATTCTGCTGTGTTTCCGATGCTTCGGCTCACCTTTGCCAATATTGGCAATGACGTAATTGTCATGGTTTCTGATGCGCGCCCACGCGACAGTGGCTCTTTTCGCTATTGCCTCGGGAATGGATAGGATCTGGGTTTCCTGGTGAAGGGTTCGGTTAGTGGTTAGGATGGGAGCAGAGAGGATTTTCCTGAGAGAGAGGTTTTGGAGGGTTTGGATAGTTTTCAGGGCGGTTTTTGAGGCGTTTGCCCAGGCCACACACGCGTATAGAACCACCGAAAGGATGAAAGCTTTATACAGGACGCGTTTGGACTTCAATTGCAGCTGTTTACTGCGGAAGATGGGGGCGCATAATTTTAGCCGCTGTGTGCCTTTGTTGGCGCTATTTTTTATGTGGGAGGACCAGCACATTGTGCGGTCCAAGGTAACCCCTAAGTATTTGACTTGCCGACGACAGTGCAATACTTGACCACCGACCGTTAGGTCCATTGCCAAAGTGTGATGCCGCTTAGAGAAATGTATCAGCTGGCATTTGTTAGGATTAATTTTGATTTTCCAGTCATGTTGCCATGAGAGGAAGTTGTTAACATAACGTTGCATTTCTGCAAGGCCGAAACGTGGATTTCTATGGTGATTGTATATTGCAGTGTCGTCAGCATACATGGCTACCTTACATCTGGCGTCCACTGGGAAATCGTTAGTGAATAATATATACAGGAAGGGTGACATGATTGCCCCTTGTGGGACGCCAGCCCGCATTACTCTCTCCCGTGAGGAGAAGCGGCCCACTTGGACGTAGAACTTCCGTTTTTCTAAAAAAATGTGCAGCAAGTACAGGTAATTTTGAAGAGCCGGGAAATTGTGGTGCAGTTTGTAAATAAGGCCATTGTGCCAGCACCGGTCGAATGCGGCTTCTACGTCCAGAAATAGCGCCAACGTTGAAGCCCCATTGTTAAATTGCTCTGTTACGTCATCAGTTAGTCTGAGAAGCTGTAAGTCAGTAGAATGTCCTTTTCGAAAACCAAACTGTGAATTTGAAAGTTCATGAGATGCCGAAACTTGTTTTTGAAGTCGAAAAAGTATAAGTTTTTCGAGCAATTTAGCAATAGTAGACAAAAGACTAATGGGGCGGTAGTTTTGCGGTTGCCTGGTGCTTTTCCCTTGCTTTGGGAGCATAATTACCTTGGCTCGTTTCCAGGTAGAGGGGAAATAGCCTTGCTGCAGACAGGCGTTAAAAATTTTAGTCAGTTGCACCAGGGCTTAAGAATAAATGACCGTGAAAATGCGCTAGCCTTTATAGCGGCAGTGTCCGTTGATTCGAGCGCTGATTGGTTCTCTTCTTCAAGGGATTGTGCCTATCCTGGTGGTCCAAGAGCTGCTGAAGGGCAGTAGCTTCTTATTGGTTAGCGTGCTTTTTTTTTGCATTAACATTTTGTAGGGCTGGATCCCATATCGTGTTCTCGTTGCGGTTGAAATTCTTATGGTGTTTATGAATTGCTATAGTTTCAAGATGTAATCGTGAATAATAATGTGTACTTTTTGCTATATTCACCTGTTTTCCTTCAGCTAACAGAACATGTTCGGCTACAGCCTTCTGATTGCTTTGAATTCTGTTTTTCCACACGCTCAGAACATTTAATATATAGTGTACACAAAATCTCAATGTTCTATGTCAAACCGTGTTTAAATTATTAATATATTTATTAATAATAAGTCATTTGTTGATATGCTAATATGAAATGACCCTTGGACCCTACAGTTTATAGTTTAACAATATATTTTTGTACTTTAACTAAATGGAATCAACTTAAAATGCCCCATCACCATATGTGACACCCTCTGTTGCTTTCTTCCTGGCCTCAGTAGCAGTTTTTGAGAATTTTAGTTCGCTTGCTTGTTTCTTAATACGAAAACTTTCCTTTCACCTTCACATTGTTCACAAAATGTAGAAATTTATTGTTCCTAGCTAACCTCTACACTGTGCACTTTTGCCAATTTATACACAAAATTCATAAAATATCTGCTTGTTTTTGCTCTACTAACGAATAACTTAAAACCTAACAACTAGCAACGAAATTTAGCGAGGGACGCTCACACACACTAGGACATTTAAATGCCCTTATGGAGCTTTAAAAATGGCTGATATTGACAAAACTGAAGTGTGCCGTTAAAATTGAAAGTATCAGCATAATAAAAATGCAAGAAGTGAAAATCGAAATTTTTGGCAATCTTCACCACATTTCATAGATACATTGTCTTTAGCTCCGAGAGGCAGTTAAATTCGTTGAGAAACACGTTTAAAATGTATTTGCTTACTAGCACAAATACAAACAGCCAGCGCGCCATTGAATTTAGCAGGAGGCTTGTGACGCCATAATATCCGACTGTCAACAGAATGAGGCGGGAATTTCTCGAATGCCACAGTTGAACTGACATGCTCTTCCTAGGCGTGTTAATGCAATGCCCTCTGGAATTTACAGGCCGTGATATTCATACATTACCCCCTGTGTTTACATACAAACACTTGTGCTTGTGTATCAGCGAACACACATGGACAAATCGTGTTTGATAAACCCTCTGGAGTACATTACGTTATGATTTAGCAGTTTTGAATTCGTGGCAGCTGCTACAGTAACCATTTGATATGTTTTGAAAACCTGGCCTAACCTCAATTATTTTAAAACCCAATTCCGAGCCACGTTTAATTAAGTTGGGATGCCTCGAAAGTGCTGCGTGCCTGATTGCAAATCTCATTATAATTCCCTTGTAAAATCAAATGCCACTTCTTCCACACTTACATTCCCTGAAGCAGAAACAAAAAATGTGATGTGTTGTATTCACATGACTTTCTCTACTCTTGTACTAACCATTCTTACAAACTCTTATTCCTTTATCTTCTTCGTGTTAGTTGAGATAAACATTTTCAGAAATTTTTATTGCTTATTTCCTTGTAGGTACAAGGGGAATATGGGAATACAGAACACTTTGAGCAATAGTCAAATCTTTTCAATTATCAAATTCTGTTCTTTTTGCACGACTAACATATAAAAAAATGAATAACGATGTTCCATTTCACGAAACTTTAAAAGTATTTATTTGGACATAAATTGTGTGTTTTAACAAGCTCTACATTTTTTATATAGTATGATTTGGTCGATCTCTTACGGTTTACTAGTTATGCAAAAGTTATTCAGAGTAAACAGGACTGCACGGGCTATATCCAGAAATTTCAAAATATACATTTAATTTGTCATAAAAATATCTCAAACATATGACATTTTAATCAAAATCGGCCATTTTCAAGAATATAACAAATTTCCAAAAATTTTCCATGTAAAGGATAGTTTAGGGTAGTGAAATTTTCTTCAAGATCTTCGTGTCGCATCCTTAAAGTATGTGAAACTTAAATACCAACTTTGGTTTTTAACAAGACTTTTCGTTTTTGAGTCATGCTGTCCAAAGACACCACACACGCCCGCACACGCACACACACACACGCACACAGGCACACACACGCACACAGGCACACACACGCACACACACGCACACGTACACGCACACAGGCAGACACACACACACACGCACACAGGCAGACACACACACACGCACACAGGCAGACACACGCACACAGGCACACACACGCCCACACACGCACACAGGCACACACACGCACACAGGCACACACACGCCCACACACGCACACGTACACACACACGCACACACACATACACGCACACAGGCACACACAGGCACACACACGCACACACACACGCACACAGGCAGACACACACACGCACACAGGCAGACACACACCCGCACACGTACACGAACACAGGCAGACACACACACGCACACAGGCAGACACACGCACACACACACGCACACAGGCAGACACACGCCCGCACACGCACACGCACACACACACAGGCAGACACACGCCCGCACACGTACACACGCACACACACAGGCAGACACACACACGCACACAGGCAGACACACGCCCGCACACGCACACACACGCCCGCACACGCACGCACACACACGCCCGCACACGCACACACACGCACACACACGCCCGCACACGCACACGCACGCCCGCACACGCACACACGCACACGCACACACACGCCCACACAGGCAGACACACGCCCGCACACGCACACACACGCACACGCACACACACGCACACGCACACACACGCACACACACGCACACGCACACACACGCGCACAGGCAGACACACGCACACACACGCACACGCACACACGCACAAACACACGCACACGCACACACACACGCACGCACACACGCCCGCACACGCACACACACGCACACGCACACACGCACACGCACACACACGCACACACACGCACACAGGCAGACACACGTACACGCACACACGCAAACACACAAACGCACACGTACACGCACACACACACGCACACAGGCAGACACACGCCCGCACACGCACACACACGCACACGCACACACGCCCGCACACGCACACACGCCCGCACACGCACACACGCACACGCACACACACGCACACGCACACACACGCCCGCACACGCACACACGCACACACACGCCCGCACCCGCACACACACGCACACGCACGCCCACACAGGTACGTACGCCCGCACACGCACACACAGGCACACACGCCCGCACACGCACACGTACACGCACACACACGCCCACACAGGCACGTACGCCCGCACACGCACACACAGGCACACACGCCCGCACACGCACACGCCCACACACACCCGCACACGCACACGCCCACACACACGCACACGCCCACACTCACGCACACGCGCACGTACACGCACACGCACGCCCACACAGGCACACGCACACGCACACGTACACGCACACGTACACGCACACGCACACACATGCCCGCACACGCACACGTACACGCACACGCACACGCACACGCACACGTACACGCCCGTACACGCAGACGCACGCCCGCACACGCACTCGCACATGCACACCACACGCACACGCACACGTACACGCACACACACGCCCACACAGGCACACGCCCGCACACGCACACGCACACGCACATGTACACGTACACAGGCACACACAAACCCACACACGCACACAACACGCACACGCACACGTACACGCACACACACGCCCACACATGCACACGCCCGCACACGCACACGCACACGTACACGCACACAGGCACGTACGCCCGCACAGGCACACACACGCCCACACAGGCACACACACGCCCACACAGGCACACACACGCCCGCACACGCACACGCACAAGGCACACACACGCCCACACAGGCACAGACGCCCACACAGGCACACACACGCCCGCACACGCCCACACAGGCGCACACACGCCCACACAGGCACACACGCCCGCACGCGCACACACGCCCGCACACGCACACACGCGCGCACACGCACACACGCCGCACGCGCACACACGCCCGCACACGCACACACACATGCCCGCACACGCACACACACACGCCCGCACGCGCACACACGCCCGCACGCGCACACACGCCCGCACACGCACACACCCCCGAAAGTAAAAACAGACATGAATACGTGCCATCGCCTATATTTCTATGTCAGCTGTCTGTGCTATTCGCTTCTTTAAAAATCACAAAGATGGTAAAGTTACACTATTGCCACTGAAAGTCTCAAAAATAAAAAACGGTGTTGAGTACATTTACAAATTTGAGTGCCGGTGTGGCATTTAGACATAGAATGTTGACTCACAGAGGCAGCTTATCAGGTGAAGAAACGAACGCAAATTAAGGTAGCTAATTCAAATATGGCCACCTTAATTTGAATGTTTATTTTCATGGTTATGGTACTCACTAAAACAAAAGTATATAATTCAGCATATTCTGTGTCTAATTGGCTATACGTAAAAAATATGTAATGACTTGCTTTAAACCCTACTATTTTTAATTTCATTTTAAGAAAATTGCGTTCCGCATGTAATATGCCCATGTGAAGGTAATATGGCCAACTTAAATAAAACTATTATTGTAGGGGAAAATATATTTATTTTGTTCTGATCTAAGATTAAGTATAGTAGCATTATCATACATATAATTGTTGGATTAATACTGGACTACTTAGAAATTATTGTGAGATGATAAATCATCACATGCCTCATATACAACAGTTTGTCAATTTCACAAAACCAACTGTCCTTGTGAACGATGAAGGATTTTGAAGTATTTTCTTTACTCTGACCCTTTTTTCATATCACATGATGCTTTTTATTTTGCAGGCTGACACTTCTCCATATTCATTTTACAGTTGATTAGCCATATTGTCTGACTGCAGCACCTCTCGAAAAAATAACGGGTGATCCAAAAGACTGAAACGGCTGCGCTGTGTTTTGCCTCTACGCGTCCTCGGCGCTCTTCGCCGACTGCCACTGTCATAGAACAGCACGGATGAAACCATACAACATTTTTAAAACTACTTTTAAAGACTTTACTTACCAATGTTATTAAAAGAGATGCTCAAACTGGCCACCGTTGTCCATACATTTTTGTCACCTCTTTAGGAAACTATCCATCACTCGCCGTAGTTCACGTTGAGAAATGCTGGCAATTTCCTGACGGATATTTTGTTTTAATTCTTCCATGGTTTGTGGGTTTATCTTGTACACTTTGTTTTAAGTTACCTCAGAGATAGAAATCTCAGTGGGTTAAGTTGGGGGACCGAGGGGGGGGGGCTACAAATTTCTTCTAATAATTCTGTATTGAAACACACTTTCAATTGTTCTCATCGAATAATTGACTGTATAAGCTGTTGCAGAGTCTTGTTGAAAGAAGGCAGTCACGCTCCCTGTCGGTTAATTCTCTAAAACAGGGCGCAAAATTATATTCACGTATGTATGGGCGTCAACTGTTGGGCTTATAACTCTTTCTCCACTAATGACGCACCATACACCTGCCGAGCTGACTGAGCTAACACATAGGCATCATAAATAAATACATGCTGTGCAGTAGAAAACAAATGCTGAGCCATACTACACTTTGTGACTAAGTAGAGGACTAAATAATAAAGCATACTGGTAACAATGCAGCCGCACGATATCGCGTCAACTCAATACTCATTGTGAGCAGAGCAGAGAAAAACAAGTGATGGTCGTTTCCTTGTGTACATCAGCTGCTGGTGACGTGTTTCCGCTTGCGCAGTGGAAAAACACCGCGTAGCGGTTCACATATATTTGGATCTCTCTGTAGTTCATTTGTCAGCTACTTAGAAGACATTTGAAAGAAGCATTGGAAAGACAATAGAATAAACTATAATATGTGGTGTATACTTAACAACACTAGGATTATAACTGTTCCTCGTTCTGTTGACAAAACTGAAATGTATTTGTTCCAACGGCTGGGTTTCAAAATTATCCCGCAAGTGGCGCTGAATGTCACCAAAAGTAAGCACTACAATGGGGGAAATATGTCAATTGATTTTCTGATGAATTCTAGTAGCTTGCATTCCTTATAATAGGGGTGGAGGAGTCGGTAAAACTTAAGCAAATACCAAATTGTGATCAGGGAAATACAATATTTTCGTAAGGGAATGTCAGGGAAGTTAAGGGCACATTTTTGCTACGAATGTAACACCTCAAGCCTCATGTTGGTATACAGGGTGTCCCAAAACTTGGGAGCTGATAAATAATATTATTTTAAACACTTTTTGTTAAAGTAAAGTTTTTTGCTGCGGTACTGCGTTTAAGCGCCAGACGAGTTAATGTCATAGATTACTGCCTGCGACACATTTTGAGTACTTACGGCAAAATCAACAATAGTGAATTGCATCTATCTTAATAAGACACACAATCTTGATCCAAGAAACAAGCACAGAACACACAAATAAAGCATAAACAGCTCATTGTTTACAGTTAATCAGAGCTTTACTATTCAAAGTAAATGTTGGAACGCACGCCCATTGCGATTAACACAAAGAGTACATCGGCGTGCCCTATTCTGCCGTACTCTCGCAAACACACCAGCCATTTCTCTGGTTTAAAAGTTTGTCGGTCTGATTTTGGGACACTCCGTACATACTTGGCAATACATATGTATGTATCCAATGTCTATCTTTTCAAATTAGATTTGTTGTTACACCCCTGACTGCCCAGGTTACCCATGGCGCTGTCGAAACAAACTCGCAGCGTGCACGCGTTGTAAGCCAAATGATGTTTGTCCTGTTTATGTATTGCTACTAAATAGTCTTACTAAAGTGGAGCGAAAACTAGGCATGTGTTGTCATGTTGTTTGTTCTGTTGTCCAGGTACCGAATCGGCTGCCGAATGCCATTCCTCCTGTCTCGAAAGCCACACCGCAGATGCCTTCTTATGAGGATACCAGCAACAGCAACAACCCTACGACACTGGGAATCCCCGGGACCGGTTCCAATATCTCACTACGCCGCAACTCCCGCATCAAGCCGGCCGAAGAGACGCCGGCGTACGGCTACCAGCAGACCCTTACTGACAGGTTCGATCATTACAAGAGGCCGCCCAGTCGGGACTCGAGCGTGGACCGTTACCAGAGGGCTGCATCTCGACTTGCTGGTGGCCTGGCCTCAAGACAGCCCTCGGTGGACAAATCGGCACCTCCCCCACCAGGTAAGTGAACGTGGTAAACAGTGCTTTAAGGCAGGTACCCCTGGACGTTAGACCACTACATCTACTTGAGTGCGTTGAGGAGCACATGACCTATCAATTCATCATGACTAAAGGCCGGAGGGATGTGCGCTCGCATGGGATACAGGTTAGCTTTACGCAGATTATGAATGACGTCAGAAGTACAGCATGGCCAACAAGTGTGCAAACAACTGCCACAGGAAGCAAGAGTCGAAAACAACGTAACCTAGTACTCTGTGAACCAGTAAAGCATTGCGGCGCGAGCGATAACAGTAAACTCAATGTGCAGTATACCTATGGAAAAACACACACGCTTTCCTCCGGCCTTTAATCCTAACCAATCGCCTCGCTATTAACTAATTTGTGCAAAGACTAATCTCAGTGCACCTCGCCTCTGTCACATTATTTATCGTTATACGAGATCTTGGCCATCGTATTGGTTACTTTAGGCCACGGTGCAAGGATGTGTCACTCCGTTTGCTAAATAACCTTAACCAATAACCAAAACAAACAATACAAAATGGCGTAGAAACGAAATACATGTTTACGCTTTCGACCGTATTGTCTAAAAGAAAAAGAGATAGCGAGTGCATTCAGTTCGTCATACAGACATCTTATCATGACTGGTAGCCATGAGCTACCGCAGCACACACGTTAGAAGGGGTAAAATCTAAAGGGGAAAAATTGATGAGCGCCCAGATTAGCGAAATGTATAATGTGTATGTGTGAAAAAATTTTAGGGGATGCAAATTAAAGCTTGAATGGTATTCATTACATATATAGCAAGGCTGCACTTCATCAGAAAAAGTAAACTGTATTCTCACAGTGACGTCAATGTTTGTTGCTGCATAGAAACAAAAACAAATAAGTAAATAAATAAAATAACATGTTTTCCCTTTAACCGAAGCTACTGGCTAATTTACCTTCGCTAAGCTATTGCTGATCATTGAAATACAATAGAAATATGTACAAAAATACGAAGTCGTTTTATTGGTATAATATGTATTATATTCAGATAAACCATCTGGTAAATAATTTATCCCAAGATTCTAAACATGATTAGTCAATAATAATAGAAGGGTAATTTATTTAATCATAGAGATTCTTATTCTCACAAATGTATCACACACGAGTAAATCATAAATCACTATACACAAACATAAATATATCTCGTTCCTCTAGTTCTATTCAATGTTGCTGTTTATATTTGCCTTCAATTAGGGGTTTTAAGTACCTATACAGGGTGGAAGGGAAGACATTACATTCCTTCTAGTATGTGTTTCATAGAAGCATAACAAACAAAAAACTCTATTGGCATTTTGTTCTTTGATCAGACGATTTCGTAAAAATAAATAGTTTTTGATCCAACTTGGATGCGTAATTCCACAAGAACGTAGTAATATAACAGTTTGTTACCTGCAAGATGTGTAGAGTAACTTATTTCTGACATAGCTTCGGCAGCAATTATGGGACATTACACAGAGTTTCGAAATAATTAATCACTTAAAAGATGTGAAGGAATACTCCAAGCAGCTCTCTCAGACGTGAAGTAACTCGACAACGTTGCGTTGAGGTTGGTCAGGGAATTGAGCCGGTTTGTGAATGTAAACATGTCTGGCACTTTCGCTTTCGCTTTAATGTTTTCGGAGCTAACGCTTGTGATTGGCCTACACTCGCGCAGTAAACACAGAAGAACAAGGCAGGGTATTTGTTTGTGTTCTCAAGAAGGACCATTACTGTGTTTGCTTATGTACTGAGCTAGGGAAAGTGACACCCACACAATCTGCAGTGTTGCCAGCTTGTTTTCAATAAAACTTAAATATCTTCGTAGGAAATGGTCAGATGCAAAAACGTAAGATACAAAATGTGTTCCAAATATCGAGATCTATCACTGGTTTAAATTAATGTAATGACTTCCGTTCCACTCGGTATGAGTGACAAGTTTTGTGTGCGCGTGCGTGCGTCCGTGTGTCACTCACTCAGTGGCGTATGCTGGGATTGTGACTTGGGCTATTGCTAGGTCTACCACATCCGGACAATTTAACCTTCCGTAGCCTTTTCATTAGAAAACGGTCAACAATTTTTTTCTAATAGTTCAATGAATTGTCTGTCCGTTGAGTGTCGAAAGTTTGTAATGCTGTAAAAGATTTTATATGCGTTGTTGATCTCTTATTTTTATCCAAAGCTGCGATAACGTCTTACTCCCGGGCATTTTAACAGTTGTAAACAACAAGCATGGCCAGCAATAAAGTTTATTTAATTCGCATGAACCAGTCAGGCACACATACTCATCATAGTCGTCTGTATTAAAATACCTTTTGTAAGTATTCCTATTTCTTTTGCTATGCTCACACTAGAGCTGGAGTAGGCCTTCCCTGTTTCACCATCACTGTCTTGTTCCACTAATTGCTTTACTACACATTATTCATCCATTACTAGCAACTGTCTTGTGCTCTGTACACTATAAAAATAAATAATGTTAATACAGCAAGCGCACTATATTAAAAACAGCGTTCTTGATAGCTCCAAGCCAGTCGGGTTCATACGGCACATTTCGGAGACGCTCGTGTGAGTATAGCGACACAGGATTCCGAAGCCTTGGCATGCTTATTCCTGCACTCCTCCGCCTGGCTCCTTCTTGCCCGTATCGTAGTGAAGGCTGCGGCAGCAAGCATCCGAAGCCCTGCTCTCCCCTTTGTTCACTGGTAGAGAACGAGACATATTCCATCCGACGCGCTAATTCTTCATGAGATAAAATGGCTAGTATTACACTTATTACTAATATTACTTATTAATTTCTAGTTTACTTTAGATATGGGCTTCGGACATAGCTTTGATAGCGCACAATATACGCCACTGGTGTAACTGGATCCTTTTCAAAGGAAGCAAAGTCATCAACCTCCCCTCTTTTCCCCTATATCGCTGTGTTATAAGGCCACCACACTCTGTGATAGCTAAGGTGAAGAACACGTATAAAAACACCCTAGGAAACGATACAAAATACACCCAAGATTATCTTTGGCGTTCTTTGTACAAGGTGCAAGATATAAAACCTGGTGTTCAATTTTTAGATTTTTACTTTCTCTACTACGAACTTAAATTAGAGGAAGTATTTCACACAAAAATTCAATACTGAGATTTCACCGGTAAAACACTTTTTTGCGACTCCCTGAATAAATAAAAAATCTGGTGTGTTACACTCACATGACTTTCTCTACTCTTGTAGTAACCATTGTTATATAGTCTTATTCCTATATCTTCTTTGTGTTAGTTGATAAAAACATTTGCAAAACTTTCTTATTGCTTATTTCCTTGTAGGCACAAGGGGAATCTGGGAATACAGTAGGCTTTGAGCGATAGTCAAATCTTTTAAAGCTTACAAACTCCATTCTCTTTGCACGGCTAAGGTATAAAAAACGAATCACGATCTTCCATTTGAGGAAAGTTTGTTTTCCAAAACTCACGCAAATAACAAGGAATATCTCCGAAGTGGTTCATTCTACAAAAACAATTTGGTCATAAATTGTGTCTTTTAGCAAGTTCTAAATTTTTTGTTTAGTAAGATTTGGTCTATCGCTTATGGCTTACCAGTTATACAAGCCATCAAGAGTAAACAGGACTCCATGGGCTATAGCCAGAAAATTCAAAGTATACAGTTCATTTGTCATAAAAATATCTTAAACAAACGCCATTTTAATCAAATTTGTTAGCCATTTTCGAGAAAATTAACATTTTTGTAAAATTTTCCATGTAAAGGGTAGTTTAGGGTGTGAAAAGTTTCTTCAAAATCTTTGTGTCGCATTCTTAAAAGACATTAAATTTAAATACCAACTTTGCCTTTTAACCGACTTTTCGTTTTTGAGTTATGCCGCCCACAGACACACAGACACACAGATGCACAGACTGACACACAGACACACAGACACACAGACACGCAAACAGAGACACAGATAGACTTTCCTATTATTTGTGATATTTTTCCCAATAAATAGGATTTAATGCGTTTTTTGCCTCCTTTGTTTTGGAAATGCTATGTTTTATTTCTGTTACAGTTTTCCCCGACTGATCTATTTTTCTCCCTAAATAAACTCATTGCTTAATTCTATTTCTTCTCCACTGTCTAATGTTATTGATTCCTTTTCTTCTCCAATACTTAAATATTTACTTTTCTTAATATTAATCATGTTGCTTATTTTTTATTTTTCTCGCCATATCTTGTATATCCTCATAGTGCTGTGCTAATGCAAAACTTAATGGGTAAACATGTGTTTTGAGTGGTGAAAGAATTGTGACTGGTGTTGCAGGAGGCAGAGAGCTGTCGGTGGAGAGGACGGTGCGAGGGCCTTCAATGGCAAGAGCTACGACCCCAGGTCTGGCGGCAGGAAACGGAGCTGCTGTGGGCCCAGGTGCTGGGGTACCCCTCTACCCCATTCCCAACTCGCTGGGTAATATGGCACCGCAACCGCCCTTCGAGGACGTGGTGCTGAGGAACAAGACCCTGGGCCAGGACATCGTCCCCTCACCTGGCCAGCCCAAGAGAACGGAGTCACTCTTCATACCTGGAGGCGGCGGCGGTGGCGGTGGGGGTGGAGGGGGCGGCGGCGGAGGAGGAGGTGGTGGTAGGAAAAAGCCTGTGCCCTTGGTAAGTACAAGTATTCAGTTGAGTGCAAAGTTAAATCTTCTTAAGTACGAGAATTTAATGTTTATGAAGCTTAATCATTGAAGCGATGTTTTACGTCTTGACACACACTTGGCCCGTCACAAGGACAGAAGTGTGCGGCCGTCCGTCTTCCGCAGAAGCTCGGAATATTCCTACCGGAAAATGTTCAGGGTTCTTCATTTAAAACCTAACCGGCGTACGGCATTTCGCCTGTGTGCGAATGGGTGTGCCACAGTCGGTTTTGCTCCTACATAAACTCCGCGTGTAAAGCTTACAGAAGATGCTGGAAATGTCCAAGTCCACCCACACGAGACTAAACAAGCATTCTATCAGGAGAACACATTCTGATTAATTTGGGCCTCTGTAATGTTTCATATATAACACTCATTATGTGTAGCGCTAACAGCACACCAGGCTCCTACTCTACGATCAGAATGAGGGATTTGTTAAACACGATGTGGATTTTCAGAGGCCCAGTACCGACTAGCCGCGTGCACAACGACAACCGGTAGTGGGGGAATTCAGCAAGGTCGTGGGAGAGCCGAAACACAGTGTGCTCCGTTAGGTTTTAAGTGAACAACCCTGGAGTAATCTTTTTGCAGACCTGTGAGAAGACCCTAGGAAAGTTTTTACGGCGTAATTGGTTGTGATGGTGTCTGCAACATCACACAATTCTTTATAATTTTGTACGGTCAATACATATTAATGATTCGTAAATCCTTGTTGTAGGTTTGAATCAAAATGGGAAAAACGATTCTGATGGAAAGTAATATTCCGTGCCTATTATGCAATCAATAGGTTGCGCTAAAAAAATTAAATATAGAAAGAACTATGAACTGAAACATCAGGCAGCATATGGTGTGTTGGGGTGATTGGACTTCACGGCGAAGCGATGCTAAAAGAATAACAGCTCCTTGGTCGGTGGGCAAACCGAACAACAAAACAGGATAACTTAAACCTGGCGGGGCAGCAGTGTTAACTCTACTGAACGGGGGAAAGTTACAATCTCAACACCTTTTTGTAGTGTTTAACGCCCGCTTTTACTACTACGGCACCGCAGGTGGTGACATTGATGATGCATGAAAAGAAGAGGGAGCACCATTAAAAGAATAAAGTGTATGCATCAAATCCGCACATCTTACAAACATATGTGTTGCTCTCACATGACTTTCTCTACTCTTGTACTAACCATTCTTACAAACTCTTATTCCTATATCTTTTTCGTATTAGTTAAACATTTGTACAAATTATCTTATTGCCTATTTCCTTGTAGGTACAAGGGGATATGGGAATACAGTAGGCTTTGAGCGATAGTCAAATCTTTTAAAGCTTTGATATTCCGATCTCTTTGCACATTTAACATATAAAAAAATGAACAACGATGTTCCATTTCACGAAAACTTTAAGTTTTCCAAAACTGACACAACTATCAAGAAATATCTTCGAAATGGTTCACTCTACAAAAAAATTATTCAGACATAAATTGTCTGTTTTAACAACATCTAGATTGTTTGTATATTAAGATTTTGTCTATCTCTTACACTTTACGACTTATTTAGAAGCCATCCAAAGTGAATACTACATAGGCTATAGCCGGAAAAATTAAAATATGCACTTAATTTGCCATAAAAATGTCAAATCAAAATCGTTAGAGCCATTTTCAAGAAAATAAAAATTTTCGAAATATTTTCCATGTAAAGGGTAGTTTAGGGTGTCGCATCCTTAAAATACATTAAATTTAAAACCAACTTTGGTTTTTAACCGACTTTTCCACAAAGGTACCTTTTTCTAAAAATGCTATTTTTGGATTCAGGGGGTCCCAAAACATACATTTCCGGTGAAATCTCTACATCGAATTTTTGAGTGGAATACAATACTTCGTTCTACTTAACACTAGAGAAAGTAAAAAGGTAGCTTCCAATTTAAAAAAAAAATTGAATTGACCCTAAAATGATCACGGTTCACCTGTATAAACATTTTCATTAAGAATACAATTGCGTAAACAATATTTCATGAATGTAAACGCAACATGTTTTCAACTTTGGAATGTAGTATTTTTGCTTTCTCTGCTGCGTACTTAAAGTAACCAGACGAAGTATTGTATTCCACCCAAAAATTGTATGTCGAAATTTCACCGGAAAGGCGCGTTTTGAGATTTCCTAGATCCAATAAAAAAGGATTTTTAGGTAAGGGCCTGGCGTGTTTGTGTGTGCCTATCCGTGAACAATAAAACTCAAAAATGAAAATATGGCCAGCATCTTTCAAATGAAAAGGTTATTCCCATCCCAAACAACACTTTACATGGATAATATTAAAAATTATCTTCCAAAAATGACTTTACGATGTTTGTTGAATTGTCACATGTTTAAGATATTTTCACGACAAATGAGATGTATATGTTGATTTTTGGGAGCAATAGTCTCTGAAGTCCTCTTCATTCTGAATGGTTTTTACATAACTGGTAAACCGTAAGAGATAAACAAAATCTTACTATACAAAAATGTAAAGTTCATTGAACAATTTGTCAGTCATTTTCGAGACGTTCCTTGTTATTAGTTTGAATTTTCCCATACTTGTACAAGTAGTCATTGTTCGTTTTACTTTTCATGTCCTGGCCTACAAAGAAAACGGAATCTCAAAGTCATCACATAACGACCAGCTCTTAGATCCTACTGTATTCCACTATTCCCATTGTATCTACATTTCGTCTTTATGTTGAACTGTTCAAATGTCGTCTTTATGTTGAACTGTTCAAATGCGCGCACGCTGACGCACACACTCTTTCTCTCTTTCCCTCTCTTTTCTCTCTTTCCCTCTCTTTCTCTCTCTCTCTTTCTCTTTCTCTTTTCTCTCTTTCTCTCTCTTTCTCTCTTCTTTCTCTCTCTTTCTCTCTCTCTATCTCTCTCTTTCTCTCTTTCTCTTTCTCTCCCTGTCTTTCTCTCTCTTTCTCTCTCTCTTTCTCTCTTTTTCTCTCTCTTTCTCTCTTTCTCTCTTTCTCTCTTTTCTCTCTCTTTCTCTTCTTTCTCTCTTTCTCTCTCTTTCTCTCTCTCTTTCCCTCTCTTTCTCTCATTTTCTCTCCTCTCTCTTTCTCTCACTTCCTCTTTCTCTCACTTTCTCTTTGTTCCTCTTTCTCTCACTTTCTCTTTTTTCCTCTTTCTCTCTTTTTCCCTCTTTCTCTCTCTTTCTCTCTCTCTTTTTCTCTCTCTCTTTTTCTCTCTCTTTCTCTCTTTTTCTCTCTCTCTTTCTCTCACTTTCTCTCACTTTCTCTCTTTCCCTCTCTTTCTCTCATTTTCTCTCCTTCTCTCTCTCTTTCCCTCTCTCTTTTTCCCTATTTCTCTCTTTTTTCCCTCTTTCTCTTTCTCTCTCTTTTCCCCTCTCTCCTTTTTTCCCTCTTTCTCTCTCTTTTTCCCTCTTTCTCTCTCTTTCTCTCACTTTCTCTCTTTCCCTCTCTTTCTCTCTTTCCCTCTCTTTCTCTCTTTCCCTCTCTTTCTCTCTCTCTCTCTTTTCTCTCTTTCTTCTCTCTCTCTCTTTCTCTCTCTCTTTTTCTCTCTTTCCCTCTCTTTCTCTCTCTCTTTTCTCTCTTTCTCTCTCTCTTTCTCTCTCTCTTTCTCTCTCTCTTTCTCTCTCTCTTTCTCTCTCTTTCTCTCTCTTTCTCTCTTTCTCTCTTTCTCTCTCTTTCTCTCCCTGTCTTTCTCTCTCTTTCTCTCTCTTTCTCTCTCTTTCTCTCTTTCTCTCTTTCTCTCTCTTTCTCTCCCTGTCTTTCTCTCTCTTTCTCTCTCTCTTTCCCTCTCTTTCTCTCATTTTCTCTCCTCTCTCTTTCTCTCACTTTCTCTTTTTTCCTCTTTCTCTCACTTTCTCTTTTTTCCTCTTTCTCTCACTTTCTCTTTTTCCTCTTTCTCTCTTTTTCCCTCTTTCTCTCTCTTTCTCTCTCTCTTTTTCTCTCTCTTTCTCTCTTTTTCTCTCTCTTTCTCTCACTTTCTCTCACTTTCTCTCTTTCCCTCTCTTTCTCTCATTTTCTCTCCTTCTCTCTCTCTTTCCCTCTCTCTTTTTCCCTATTTCTCTCTTTTTCCCTCTTTCTCTTTCTCTCTCTTTTCCCCTCTCTCCTTTTTTCCCTCTTTCTCTCTCTTTTTCCCCTCTTTCTCTCTCTTTCTCTCTTTCTCTCACTTTCTCTCTTTCCCTCTCTTTCTCTCTTTCCCTCTCTTTCTCCCTTTCCCTCTCTTTCTCCCTTTCCCTCTCTTTCTCTCATTTTCTCTCTTTCCCTCTCTTTCTCTCATTTTCTCTCCTCTCTCTCTTTCTTTCTCTCACTTTCTCTCTTTTTTCTGTCTCGCCCTCTTTCCCTCTGTCTCTCACTTTCTCCCATTCTCTCTCTTTCTCCCATTCTCTCTCTTTCTCTTGCTCTTCTCTCTCTCTTTCACTCTCTCTTTCACAATGGTGAACATTGGTATTTTCAGCCCGTAAATAGCAATCACAAATTACTGGAAACCCAGTTGCTACGTTTCCAAGGAATGATTTCGCAGCAGAAGCTCCAAAACAATTTAAGCAGTAAAGTTGAAGATAATGTTGGAGTGCGGGGCCTGAATTACGTGATGAAGGTTTACATCTACCTGGCTCAGAATGGGAGAGGCATCTGGTCGCAATTGGGCACTACAATAGTTACACCTTTGTGCACTAACTTTATAATACGTACAATGAAGGAAGGCAAACTCGACCGACCGACCGACCGACCGACCGACCGACCCTCGCACTGATGATGAATTAGGGAACATTTGCCACATGCTTTATCTCTCTGTGCACCTTCAATCAAACCTAATTGTGCGCTATGCACATACAAGTAAATTAAATTCCCTATTTATGTAAAGCAACAGACGCATGAGATGTAACCCGATATTGCACGATAAGGGTGATTTTTGGACGTTTTCACCCATACTTACATGACTATCTCAATAAGGAGTGAGAATATAACATCAGTGGAGGAACTTTTGAAATTATAAGGTATCCTATCATTTTCACTAGGTTCTACGTAGAATTGGGCTCTACCAAAACACGTAGTAAATGGTAGTATTACCAGTAGTGTTGCTAGGCAAATAAACAATACAAAATACAACGACTTAAGGGACACTGGGAGTGAAATTTGAAAGTTCCACATTTCTTGATAGATTTTTCTGAAACTTTTACTGTGTTTGTCTTTATATGAGAATAGGAGCTACACCAAATTTCATTAAAATTGGATAATTCCTTTATGTTATATAAATTATTGTATGAATTTAATAGACACATTTTGAAAATAGAGCTCGCATCTATTGACTTTTCAAAATTCATTTATATTGGCAGAACTGATACCCTAAAAATGGTTTATATTTTTAATAACAAAGAAAATTTAATCTTAAAAATTATTGATTTTGTTTCATACAAAATAAATGGTTTTGGAATTCATGTTAACGATAACATCAATATTGAATCATAGTTTTGTTTAGCTGCTATTTATGAATACTTTTGGAAATTTTCATTGAATTTGAAGCAAAACTCAGGCGCGACCTTCTTTTGGAATGTGCAGAAATGTAGTTTTGAGAAAAACAGGCTTTTATATAGGAGCATCCTGTGTACGTTAAGGGAAGAGCACTATTTGAAAGGGCAGTAATGACCACATGGAGTGGGGGATATGAAAAATGTTAGCTGATCCAAATGCACAGGAGTTCCAGGAACATTTTAATGTACAAAACAATTTTCAATTTTTTGACAATTTTGACCAAAATTTCACTCCCAGTGTCCCTTAAGAAATTTAATGAGAAACTTAAATTTAGTGCTCCAAAAAAATTCTGATCATGAGTTTGCTCATTGTGATGAAAATAAAAATTTTACTTTTCGGTTCAAAATGGCACTATCCTTGATCACTATTAGTGTCTTTGATCTGAACTGTTGTATAGAGGATCTTTCAACTGTTTTTGAAGACACAAATGATCCGTAGATTAAGTGGTGCCCTCTCAGTTTCGAGTTTCGAGAAGGATCAAAGTCCAACCTAGGAAAACATGAATATGTCGATATGAGATAACGCCCGATAGGTATGCAACACATCTAACGTGCAGGTAATGTGGGTAGGTTCTGCCAGGGTACACTTATGATAGCCTACAACTCAAGTGCACAAATTCGTGCCCTGAATTGTCGAGTAATAGTACAGCTCATAATAGTAAACTATTTACTTTACTTGCAATACAGTCTGTGTGTGATTGTAGTTGTAAGTGAATTTACACATTAACACGAAAGTCTGGACTTTTACCAGCAATAGAAGCTGCTTATTCGCAAAACTTTTAAATTCTCAAATTAATCATTACAGAACCAGGACAAGCTAATTCCCACTCTTGCTAGTACACGTGACGTCATACTGAACACACGGGTCCAAAGGTCAGTACCACAGTGTAGAGTTGGACGCACTGTGTTTACCTTCTGTTCTGCGCTATACAAAGTTCATCACGTACTGACACATTGAAAACGTTACTAGAAGAATTTGGTACAAATAATTTCACCGTGAATGAAGAACACAATGTTTATACAATTTTTGGCAATACATGTATACGTATACTACGTATAGTAAATATTGTATTCCCCCCAAAAATTCGATGTGGAGATTTCACCCGAAATATATGTTTTGAGGCCCCTGAATAAAGAAAGCATTTTTAGAAAAAGGTCCATCTGTGTGTCTGTAGGCAGCATAACTCAAGAACGAAAAGTCGGTTAAAAACCAAAGTTGGTATTTAAGTTTAATGTATTTCAAGGATGCGACACGAAGGTTTTGAAGAAAATTCTTCCACCGTAAACTACCGTTTACGTGAAACATCGTTCGAAAATTTTTGCTTTCTCTAAAATGGTTCTAACAATTCTGATTCAAATTCCATATGTTTAAGATATCTGTATGACAAATGAAATGTATATTTTGAATTTTCTGGCTATAGTCTATGTAGTCCTATTTACTCTGGATGAGTTTTGAATAACTCCTGAACCGTAAGAGATAGACAAAATCTTTTTTCGTTAAATGGAACATCGCTATTCATTTTTTATACGTTACCCGTGCAAAGAGAACGGAATTTGAAAGCTTTAAAAGATTTGACTATCACTCAAAGTCTACTGTATTCTAATATTTCCCTTGTACCTACAAGGAAATAAGCAATAAGATAATTTGTACAAATGTTTATCGCAACTAACACAAAGAAGATATAGGAATAAGAGTTTGTAAGAATGGTTAGTACAAAAGTAGAGAAAGTCATGTGAGTGCAGGAGATCAGAATCATGAAGAAGATATAGGAATAAGAGTTTGTAAGAATGGTTAGTACAAGAGTAGAGAAAGTCATGTGAGTGCAGGACATCAGAATCATGAAGAAGATATAGGTATAAGAGTTTGTAAGAATGGTTAGTACAAGAGTAGAGAAAGTCATGTGAGTGCAGGAGATCAGAATCGTGAAGAAGATATAGGAATAAGAGTTTGTAAGAATGGTTAGTACAAGAGTAGAGAAAGTCATGTGAGTGCAGGAGATCAGAATCATGAAGAAGATATAGGAATAAGAGTTTGTAAGAATGGTTAGTATAAGAGTAGAGAAAGTCATGTCAGTGCCGGAGAACAGAATCATGAAGAAGATATAGGAATAAGAGTTTGTAAGAATGGTTAGTACAAGAGTAGAGAAAGTCATGTGAGTGCAAGAGATCAGAATCATGAAGAAGATACAGGAATAAGAGTTTGTAAGAATGGTTAGTATAAGAGTAGAGAAAGTCATGTGAGTGCAAGAGATCAGAATCATGAAGAAGATACAGGAATAGGAGTTTGTAAGAATGGTTAGTATAAGAGAAGAGAAAGTCATGTGAGTGCAAGAGATGAGAATCATGAAGAAGATATAGGAATAACAGTTTGTAAGAATGGTTAGTACAAGAGTAGAGAAAGTCATGTGAGTGCAGGAGAACAGAATAATGAAGAAGATATAGGAATAAGAGTTTGTAAGAATGGTTAGTATAAGAGTAGAGAAAGTCATGTGAGTGCAAGAGATCAGAATCATGAAGAAGATACAGGAATAAGAGTTTGTAAGAATGGTTAGTACAAGAGTAGAGAAAGTCATGTGAGTGCAGGAGATCAGAATCATGAAGAAGATATAGGAATAAGAGTTTGTAAGAATGGTTAGTACAAGAGTAGAGAAAGTCATGTGAGTGCAGGAGATCAGAATCATGAAGAAGATATAGGAATAAGAGTTTGTAAGAATGGTTAGTACAAGAGTAGAGAAAGTCATGTGAGTGCAGGAGATCAGAATCATGAAGAAGATATAGGAATAAGACTTTGTAAGAATGGTTAGTACAAGAGTAGAGAAAGTCATGTGAGTGCAAGAGATCAGAATCATGAAGAAGATACAGTAATAAGAGTTTGTAAGAATGGTTAGTACAAGAGTAGAGAAAGTCATGTGAGTGCAACACACAAGATTTTTTAAATTAGATTTGCTGTTACACCCCTGAGTGTGATGTTTACAGTTCCTGGTTACCCGTGTCACCCCCTTCCCCTCACCGCACTATCCATATATACTCGCAGCGCGCACACATTGCAAGCAAAAGGATATTTGTTCCAGCTCTGCTAATTACTAGTTGCCAAAATAGTCACCAAATATGCGTCGATTTCGAGCAACAAAAGATTGAATTTCGTAGATACATATATTCTGATGTAGATAAGCGTCACGTTTTGACACCGTCTCCATTCTCCGATGAATCTGCTGCCGGTTGCTGCAGTGATGAATTATAAGTTATGTGTGGTATCTCACGTATGTGTGATTTTAGGATATGTAACACAGGTTATGTTGCTTGATAAATTTAATGCAGCCAAATAGTAATTTAGTGGTCTCCTTAACGTTGTGGTAGCACCACAGGAGACCAGGCTTTGATTCCCGGTACCGGCGTGGGACTTTTCTGCTACTGCGAGCAAGTCCGGGGTGCACTCAGCCTCGTTAGGTCCCTGAAGGGCCAGTTGAGGAGCTACTTGATTGAGAAGTAGCAGGCCCTGGATGCTAAGTGTGTTTTCATACGATCCATTTTACTATGTAAGGAATTACATTCACATAAGTTCCCCGTATTACACTCACACGGTGTTCTCTACTCGCTTTTCCTTTGTGTAACACACTCTTATGTCTTTCTCTACTCATTCTTCAACATATAGTTGATATAATTTTCTATGATTGAAATAGAAATGCAACGTGTTACAATCACAAGGTTAACTCTACTCACTGTTCTTTATCGAAACACCATCACATTTACTTCTCTGCTCTCTCTTCTCCAAACAACTCATACAATTTTCTATGACTGGGTGAGTGTGTCATTGTTATTATTATTATCATCACCATTATCATTATCATCATCGTTATCATTATCATCATTGTTATCATCATTATTATCATTATTATTACTATTATTATCATCGTCGTTGTCGTCATTATTTTGTTTAACGGCGTTGTCAATTACCAGGATCACATCAGCGTCGCCGGTGTGCCAAAGTTTGTCCCGCAGGAGTTCATTTACATGACAGTAAATCTACTGATATGGAGCTGTCGTTTTTAGATACACTTAAAAACCATCGGCCTGGGTCGGATTTGAACCCGCGACCTTGGGATCAGAGAGAGAGAGCGAGAGAGAGAGCGCGAATGCGAGAGAGAGAGCGCGAATGCGAGAGAGAGAGCGAATGTGAGAGAGAGAGAGCGAGAGAGCGCGAATGCAAGAGAGAGAGCGAATGTGAGAGAGCGAATACGAGAGAGGGAGCACGAATGCGAGAGAGAGAGAGGGCGCGAATGTGAGAGAGAGAGAGGGAGCGCGAATGTGAGAGAGAGAGCGAGAGAGCGCGAATGCAAGAGAGAGAGCGAATGTGAGAGAGCGAATACGAGAGAGGGAGCACGAATGCGAGAGAGAGAGAGCGAATACGAGAGAGGGAGCACGAATGCAAGAGAGAGAGCGAATGTGAGAGAGCGAATACGAGAGAGGGAGCACGAATGCGAGAGAGAGAGAGGGCGCGAATGTGAGAGAGAGAGGGAGCACGAATGCGACAGAGAGAGGGCGAATACGAGAGAGGGAGCACGAATGCGAGAGAGAGAGGGCGAATACGAGAGAGGGAGCACGAATGCGAGAGAGAGCGAATACGAGAGAGGGAGCACGAATGCGAGAGAGAGAGGGCGAATACGAGAGAGAGAGGGAGCACGAATGCGAGAGAGAGAGAGCGAATACGAGAGAGAGAGGGAGCACGAATGCGACAGAGAGAGGGCGAATACGAGAGAGAGAGCACGAATGCGAGAGAGAGAGCGAATACGAGAGAGAGAGCGAATACGAGAGAGAGAGGGAGCACGAATGCGAGAGAGAGAGGGCGAATACGAGAGAGAGGGAGCACGAATGCGACAGAGAGAGGGCGAATGCGAGAGAGAGAGGGCGAATGCGAGAGAGAGAGAGCGAATACGAGAGAGAGAGGGAGCACGAATGCGAGAGAGAGCGAATACGAGAGAGGGAGCACGAATGTGAGAGAGAGAGCGAATACGAGAGAGAGAGGGAGCACGAATGCGAGAGAGAGCGAATACGAGAGAGACAGGGAGCACGAATGCGACAGAGAGAGGGCGAATACGAGAGAGGGAGCACGAATGCGAGAGAGAGAGAGCGAATACAAGAGAGAGAGGGAGCACGAATGCGAGAGAGAGAGGGAGCACGAATGCGAGAGAGAGGGCGAATACGAGAGAGAGGGCGAATACGAGAGAGAGAGAGCGAATACGAGAGAGGGAGCACGAATGCGAGAGAGGGAGCACGAATCCGAGAGAGAGAGGGAGCACGAATGCGACAGAGAGAGGGCGAATACGAGAGAGGGAGCACGAATGCGAGAGAGAGAGAGCGAATACGAGAGAGAGAGAGGGAGCACGAATGTGAGAGAGAGAGGGAGCACGAATGCGAGAGAGAGAGGGCGAATACGAGAGAGGGAGCACGAATGCGACAGAGAGAGAGCGAATACGAGAGAGAGAGGGAGCACGAATGCGAGAGAGAGAGGGCGAATACGAGAGAGA
This sequence comes from Tenodera sinensis, assembly GCA_030765045.1. NCBI lineage: Eukaryota > Metazoa > Arthropoda > Insecta > Mantodea > Mantidae > Tenodera > Tenodera sinensis. Next base: position 306,953,598 of record CM060962.1, read on the forward strand.
GAGGGAGCACGAATGCGAGAGAGAGAGCGAATACGAGAGAGAGAGGGAGCACGAATGCGACAGAGAGAGGGCGAATACGAGAGAGGGAGCACGAATGCGAGAGAGAGAGAGCGAATACGAGAGAGAGAGGGAGCACGAATGCGAGAGAGAGAGCGAATACGAGAGAGAGAGGGAGCACGAATGCGAGAGAGAGAGCGAATACGAGAGAGGGAGCACGAATGCGAGAGAGAGAGCGAATACGAGAGAGAGAGGGAGCACGAATGCGAGAGAGAGAGGGCGAATACGAGAGAGGGGGCACGAATGCGAGAGAGAGAGGGCGCGAATGTGAGAGAGAGGGCGAATGTGAGAGAGAGAGGGAGCACGAATGCGAGAGAGAGAGGGCGAATGTGAGAGAGAGAGGGAGCACGAATGCGAGAGAGAGAGGGCGAATACGAGAGAGGGAGCACGAATGCGAGAGAGAGAGAGCGAATACGAGAGAGGGAGCACGAATGCGACAGAGAGAGGGCGAATACGAGAGAGGGAGCACGAATGCAAGAGAGAGAGAGCGAATACGAGAGAGAGAGAGAGAGCGAATACGAGAGAGAGAGCGAATACGAGAGAGGGAGCACGAATGCGAGAGAGAGAGGGCGAATACGAGAGAGGGAGCACGAATGCGAGAGAGAGAGCGAATACGAGAGAGAGAGAGAGCGAATACGAGAGAGAGAGAGAGCGAATACGAGAGAGGGAGCACGAATACGAGAAAGAGAGGGCGAATACGAGAGAGAGAGAGCGAATACGAGAGAGGGAGCACGAATGCGAGAGAGAGAGCGAATACGAGAGAGAGAGAGAGCGAATACGAGAGAGGGAGCACGAATGCGAGAGAGAGAGCGAATACGAGAGAGAGAGAGCGAATACGAGAGAGGGAGCACGAATGCGAGAGAGAGAGAGCGAATACGAGAGAGAGAGCGAATACGAGAGAGAGAGAGCGAATACGAGAGAGGGAGCACGAATGCGAGAGAGAGAGGGCGAATACGAGAGAGGGAGCACGAATGCGAGAGAGAGAGAGCGAATACGAGAGAGGGAGCACGAATGCGAGAGAGAGAGAGCGAATACGAGAGAGAGAGAGCGAATACGAGAGAGGGAGCATGAATGCGAGAGAGAGGGCGAATACGAGAGAGGGAGCGCGAATGCGAGAGAGAGAGTGAATACGAGAGAGAGAGAGAGAGCGAATACGAGAGAGGGAGCACGAATGCGAGAGAGAGAGAGCGAATACGAGAGAGAGAGAGCGAATACGAGAGAGGGAGCACGAATACGAGAGAGAGAGCGAATACGAGAGAGAGAGCGAATACGAGAGAGGGAGCACGAATGCGAGAGAGAGAGAGGGCGAATACGAGAGAGGGAGCACGAATGCGAGAGAGAGAGCGAATACGAGAGAGGGAGAGCGAATACGAGAGAGAGAGAGCGAATACGAGAGAGGGAGCACGAATGCGAGAGAGAGGGGGCGAATACGAGAGAGGGAGCACGAATGCGAGAGAGAGAGCGAATACGAGAGAGGGAGCACGAATGCGAGAGAGAGAGAGCGAATACGAGAGAGAGAGAGAGCGAATACGAGAGAGAGCGAATACGAGAGAGGGAGCACGAATGCGAGAGAGAGAGGGCGAATACGAGAGAGAGAGGGAGCACGAATGCGAGAGAGAGAGGGCGAATACGAGAGAGAGGGAGCACGAATGCGACAGAGAGAGAGCGAATACGAGAGAGAGGGGGAGCACGAATGCGAGAGAGAGCGAATACAAGAGAGAGAGGGAGCACGAATGCGAGAGAGAGAGAGAGAGCGAATACGAGAGAGAGAGGGAGCACGAATGCGACAGAGGGCGAATACGAGAGAGGGAGCACGAATGCGGGAGAGAGAGGGCGCGAATGTGAGAGAGAGAGGGCGAATGTGAGAGAGAGAGGGAGCACGAATGCGAGAGAGAGGGCGAATACGAGAGAGAGAGGGAGCACGAATGTGAGAGAGAGAGCGCGAATGTGAGAGAGAGAGGGCGCGAATGTGAGAGAGAGAGGGCGCGAATGTGAGAGAGGGAGCACGAATGTGAGAGAGAGAGCGCGAATGCGAGAGAGAGAGGGCGCGAATGTGAGAGAGAGAGCGCGAATGCGAGCGAGAGAGGGCGAATACGAGAGAGGGAGCACGAATGCGAGAGAGAGAGAGCGAATACGAGAGAGGGAGCACGAATGCGAGAGAGAGAGCGAATACGAGAGAGGGAGCACGAATGCGAGTGAGAGAGGGCGAATACGAGAGAGAGAGGGCGCGAATGTGAGAGAGAGAGCGCACGAATGCGAGAGAGGGAGCACGAATGTGAGAGAGAGGGCGCGAATGTGAGAGAGAGAGCGCGAATGCGAGAGAGAGAGGGCGCGAATGCGAGAGAGAGAGGGCGCGAATGCGAGAGAGGGAGCACGAATGTGAGAGAGAGGGCGCGAATGTGAGAGAGAGAGCGCGAATGCGAGAGAGAGAGGGCGCGAATGTGAGAGAGAGGGCGCGAATGTGAGAGAGAGAGGGCGCGAATGTGAGAGAGAGATCGCGAATGTGAGAGAGAGAGGGCGCGAATGCGAGAGAGGGAGCACGAATGCGAGAGAGAGAGGGCGCGAATGTGAGAGAGAGAGAGCGCGAATGCGAGAGAGAGAGAGGGCGCGAATGTGAGAGAGGGAGCGCGAATGTGAGAGAGAGAGTGCGCGAATGCGAGAGAGGGAGCACGAATGCGAGAGAGAGGGCGCGAATGTGAGAGAGAGAGCGCGAATGCGAGAGAGAGAGGGCGCGAATGTGAGAGAGAGAGCGCGTATGTGAGAGAGAGAGCGCGCGAATGCGAGAGAGGGAGCACGAATGTGAGAGAGAGGGCGCGAATGTGAGAGAGAGAGCGCGAATGCGAGAGAGAGAGGGCGCGAATGTGAGAGAGGGCGCGAATGCGAGAGAGGGCGCGAATGTGAGAGAGGGCGCGAATGCGAGAGAGGGCGCGAATGCGAGAGAGGGAGCACGAATGTGAGAGAGAGGGCGCGAATGTGAGAGAGAGAGCGCGAATGCGAGAGAGAAAGGGCGCGAATGCGAGAGAGGGAGCACGAATGTGAGAGAGAGGGCGCGAATGCGAGAGAGAGAGAGAGCGCGAATGTGAGAGAGAGAGCGCGAATGCGAGAGAGAGAGGCCGCGAATGCGAGAGAGGGAGCACGAATGTGAGAGAGAAAGGGCGCGAATGCGAGAGAGGGAGCACGAATGTGAGAGAGAGGGCGCGAATGTGAGAGAGAGAGCGCGAATGCGAGAGAGAGAGGGCGCGAATGCGAGAGAGGGAGCACGAATGTGAGAGAGAGGGCGCGAATGTGAGAGAGAGAGCGCGAATGCGAGAGAGAGAGGGCGCGCATGCGAGAGAGAGAGAGGGCGAATGCGAGAGAGAGAGGGCGCGAATGTGAGAGAGAGGGCGCGAATGTGAGAGAGAGGGCGCGAATGTGAGAGAGGGAGCACGAATGCGAGAGAGGGCGCGAATGTGAGAGAGAGGGCGCGAATGTGAGAGAGGGAGCACGAATGCGAGAGAGGGCGCGAATGCGAGAGAGAGAGGGCGCGAATGTGAGAGAGAGCGCGAATGCGAGAGAGAGAGGGCGCGAATGTGAGAGAGAGGGGACGCGTGCGAGTGAGAGAGAGGGGACGCGTGCGAGTGAGAGAGAGGGGACGCGTGCGAGTGAGAGAGAGGGGACGCGTGCGAGTGAGAGAGAGGGGACGCGTGCGAGTGAGAAAGAGAGGGCGAGAGAGGGGACGCGTGCGAGAGAGAGAGAGGGGACGCGTGCGAGTGAGAAAGAGAGGGCGAGAGAGGGGACGCGTGCGAGAGAGAGAGAGGGGACGCGTGTGAGTGAGAGAGAGGGGACGCGTGCGAGTGAGAAAGAGAGGGCGAGTGCGAGTGAGTGAGAGGGGACGCGTGCGAGTGAGAAAGAGAGGGCGAGTGCGAGTGAGTGAGAGGGGACGCGTGCGAGTGAGAAAGAGAGGGCGAGAGAGGGGACGCGTGCGAGTGAGAGAGAGGGGACGCGTGCGAGTGAGAAAGAGAGGGCGAGAGAGGGGACGCGTGCGAGAGAGAGAGAGGGGACGCGTGCGAGTGAGAAAGAGAGGGCGAGAGAGGGGACGCGTGCGAGTGAGAGAGAGGGGACGCGTGCGAGTGAGAAAGAGAGGGCGAGAGAGGGGACGCGTGCGAGAGAGAGAGAGAGGGGACGCGTGCGAGTGAGAGAGAGGGGACGCGTGCGAGTGAGAGAGAGGGGACGCGTGCGAGTGAGAAAGAGAGGGCGAGAGAGGGGACGCGTGCGAGAGAGAGAGAGGGGACGCGTGCGAGTGAGAGAGAGGGGACGCGTGCGAGTGAGAAAGAGGGCGAGAGAGGGGACGCGTGCGAGAGAGAGAGAGGGGACGCGTGCGAGAGAGAGAGAGGGGACGCGTGCGAGTGAGAGAGAGGGGACGCGTGCGAGTGAGAAAGAGAGGGCGAGTGCGAGTGAGTGAGAGGGGGCGAGCGCGAGTGAGAGAAGGGGGACGCGTGCGAGTGAGAGAGAGGGGACGCGTGCGAGTGAGAAAGAGAGGGCGACTGCGAGTGAGTGAGAGGGGGTGAGCGCGAGTGAGAGAGGGGGGCGCGTGAGAGAGAGGGTGCGAGTGAGAGAGAGGGTGCACGTGCGAGTGAGAAAGAGAGGGCGAGTGCGAGTGAGTGAGAGGGGGTGAGCGCGAGTGAGAGAGGGGGGCGCGTGAGAGAGAGGGTGCGAGTGAGAGAGAGGGTGCGAGTGCGAGTGAGAGAGAGGGTGCGAGTGCGAGTGAGAGAGAGGAAACGAGTGCGAGTGAGTGAGAGGGAGTGGGTGAGGTTTAATGGCCCTTCGAAAAGCTTGTCTTTTGGACCCGTATATGATAAAAATGTCAAATCACGGACAACTCCGTGTATTTCAGCTAGTAGATCCCAATGCTGCATTATTACCGATGATACGGGAAGTCAAATACGTGGATTCGAGAACTGTGATTACAGTTAACAAGGTTGCTGCATGTTATTAAAACTCACCTAACATAAATTTTATTTGCTGTCACACACGTTGCCAATTTTAGATAATTACACCAAATTTGCATGTATCGTGATACATACCCACTATTACTTAGTCTGGTCTCTTTTTGTGATGCCTTGTGTTATATGTGAAATGATAGAAAAGACTGGGTCAACTTTAAAGTCATTAATTTATTTTTCAACTGCTAGGGATAGCACATTTATTATCTGATTCAGAATTGAAGGACATTTGCTTTAATTATTATATCGTGTAAAACAGGGCGTACTTTATGGGAAGTTCCATGATTGGTAGAAAGTTTCCAACTTCCTCTCTGTGTCGCCGAAAGTTAGGTTATCAGATGCCACGTAACATTCACAATTCTCTCAAAGCATTCGTTCAAAAGTCAAGTTCCCTATTGCAGTGACTTTCAAAGCACTCAGTGATTTGTTTCGCATAGCTGTGCCATCTGCAGGTAGATTATTTAACTGTTTGAAAGGATGTGATCAACAGACGACAGACGACAGCACAAGCAATTGGTTGTCTTGCTTTCGAAAAAATAAGCAGGAATACAGCATTTAGTAAGATATAACAACAAAGTTTTATGTTTAGTATTTGAAAGTTTACCTTTATAATATATTTAGTCTTTAATGAATAAAACTGACATTATAGCTTAAATAATAATTTAACTCGTCAACATAGTTAGACCGTGCGGCTTCATTTTGAATGATAAGTATAAAACTTTTTCAACTCTCAGCGTACCACTTGAACCCAGCAATTGGTATTCTCTTCCAATTGCTGGATTCCAGTGGGACAGTGGTATACACAATCTTTCCTCTTTTCCTGATTACCCTCCCCACATGCCAGAGTCTAGAGTCAGACGTCTGTAGGGGAGTACAGGAACCTATGGACCACACAGAGTGAACACCTGGAAGTGAGTGGTCAGTATGAGAGTAAGGACTTACAAGCCAGTGCCTAGAGTCAGACGCCTGTCGGGGAGCACAGGAACCTATGGACCAGACAGAGTGAACACCTGGAAGTGAGTGGTCAGTATGAGAGTGCGGACTTACAAGCCAGAGTCTAGAGTCAGACGTCTGTAGGGGAGTACAGGAACCTATGGACCAGACAGAGTGAACACCTGGAAGTGAGTGGTCAGTATGAGAGTGAGGACTTACAAGCCAGTGTCTAGAGTGAGACGTCTGTCGGGGAGTACAGGAACCTATGGACCAGACAGAGTGAACACCTGGAAGTGAGTGGTCAGTATGAGAGTGAGGACTTACAAGCCAGTGTCTAGAGTGAGACGTCTGTCGGGGAGTACAGGAACCTATGTACCAGACAGAGTGAACACCTGGAAGTGAGTGGTCAGTATGAGAGTGAGGACTTACAAGCCAGTGCCTAGAGTCAGACGTCTGTAGGGGAGCACAGGAACCTATGGACCAGACAGAGTGAACACCTGGAAGTGAGTGGTCAGTATGAGAGTGAGGACTTACATGCCAGAGTCTAGAGTCAGACGTTGTAGGGGAGTACAGGAGCCTATGGACCAGACAGAGTGAACACCTGGAAGTGAGTGGTCAGTATGAGAGGGAGGACTTACAAACCAGTGTCTAGAGTCAGACGTCTGTAGGGGAGTACAGGAACCTATGGACCAGACAGACTGAACACCTGGAAGTGAGTGGTCAGTATGAGAGTGAGGACTTACAAGCCAGTGTCTAGAGTCAGACGTCTGTAGGGGAGTACAGGAACCTATGGACCAGACAGAGTGAACACCTGGAAGTGAGTGGTCAGTATGAGAGTGAGGACTTACAAGCCAGTGTCTAGAGTCAGACGTCTGTAGGGGAGTACAGGAACCTATGGACCAGACAGAGTGAACACCTGGAAGTGAGTGGTCAGTATGAGAGTGAGGACTTACAAGCCAGTGTCTAGAGTCAGACGTCTGTAGGGGAGTACAGGAACCTATGGACCAGACAGACTGAACACCTGGAAGTGAGTGGTCAGTATGAGAGTGAGGACTTACAAGCCAGTGTCTAGAGTCAGACGTCTGTAGGGGAGTACAGGAACCTATGGACCAGACAGAGTGAACACCTGGAAGTGAGTGGTCAGTATGAGAGTGAGCAAGAGGATGATATCAAATACAGGCGAAATGGATGATTGGAAAGGTGATGGAGCAAATGGTGGGATGAGAGGCGGGGGAAACCGGAGAACCCGGAGAAAATCCGCCCAGAATACCACGTGTGGGTCCCTGAGATCGAACAAGACCACCTAAGTGGAAGGCGAACAGTCTAAACGCTCGGCCACGGCGCACCAGCTTAAAATATAAAATACGTGAATATAGACAATCAAGCGACACACTCACACATCCTTCTCTACTCACTCTTCAACATATAATTCATGCACTTTTTATGATAGAAATATCAATGCAACATATTGCATTCACACGGTTTTCTCTACTCTTCTCTAATGTAACACATTCACATATCCTTCTCTACTCACTCTTCAACATATAATTCATGCAGTTTTTATGATAGAAATATCAATGCAACATATTACATTCACACGGTTTTCTCTTCTCTTCTTTAATGTAACACATTCACACATCCTTCTCTACTCACTCTTCAACATACAATTCATGCAGTTTTTATGATAGAAATATCAATGCAACATATTACATTCACACGGTTTTCTTTTCTCTTCTCTTCTCTAATGTAACACACTCACACATCCTTCTCTACTCACTCTTCAACATACAATTCATGCAGTTTTTATGATAGAAATATCAATGCAACATATTACATTCACACGGTTTTCTTTTCTCTTCTCTTCTCTAATGTAACACACTCACACATCCTTCTCTACTCACTCTTCAACATACAATTCATGCAGTTTTTATGATAGAAATATCAATGCAACATATTACATTCACACGGTTTTCTTTTCTCTTCTCTTCTCTAATGTAACACACTCACACATCCTTCTCTACTCACTCTTCAACATACAATTCATGCAGTTTTTATGATAGAAATATCAATGCAACGTATTACATTCACACGGTTTTCTCTACCCTTCTCTAATGTAACACATTCACATATCCTTCTCTACTCACTCTTCAACATACAATTCATGCAGTTTTTATGATAGAAATATCAATGCAACATATTACATTCACGCGGTTTTCTTTTCTCTTCTCTTCTCTAATGTAACACACTCACATATCCTTCTCTACTCACTCTTCAACATACAATTCATGCAGTTTTTATGATAGAAATATCAATGCAACGTATTACATTCACACGGTTTTCTCTACTCTTCTTTAATCTAACACACTCACACATCCTTCTCTACTCACTCTTCAACATACAATTCATGCAGTTTTTATGATAGAAATATCAATGCAACGTATTACATTCACACGGTTTTCTCTACCCTTCTCTAATGTAACACATTCACATATCCTTCTCTACTCACTCTTCAACATACAATTCATGCAGTTTTTATGATAGAAATATCAATGCAACATATTACATTCACGCGGTTTTCTTTTCTCTTCTCTTCTCTAATGTAACACACTCACATATCCTTCTCTACTCACTCTTCAACATACAATTCATGCAGTTTTTATGATAGAAATATCAATGCAACGTATTACATTCACACGGTTTTCTCTACTCTTCTTTAATCTAACACACTCACATATCCTTCTCTACTCACTCTTCAACATACAATTCATGCAGTTTTTATGATAGAAATATCAATGCAACATATTACATTCACACGGTTTTCTCTTCTCTTCTTTAATGTAACACATTCACACATCCTTCTCTACTCACTCTTCAACATACAATTCATGCAGTTTTTATGATAGAAATATCAATGCAACATATTACATTCACACGGTTTTCTCTTCTCTTCTTTAATGTAACACATTCACACATCCTTCTCTACTCACTCTTCAACATACAATTCATGCAGTTTTTATGATAGAAATATCAATGCAACGTATTACATTCACACGGTTTTCTCTACTCTTCTTTAATGTAACACACTCACATATCCTTCTCTACTCACTCTTCAACATACAATTCATGCAGTTTTTATGATAGAAATATCAATGCAACATATTACATTCACACGGTTTTCTCTTCTCTTCTTTAATGTAACACATTCACACATCCTTCTCTACTCACTCTTCAACATACAATTCATGCAGTTTTTATGATAGAAATATCAATGCAACATATTACATTCACACGGTTTTCTCTTCTCTTCTTTAATGTAACACATTCACACATCCTTCTCTACTCACTCTTCAACATACAATTCATGCAGTTTTTATGATAGAAATATCAATGCAACATATTACATTCACATGGTTTTCTCTACTCTTCCTTAATGTAACACATTCACACATCCTTCTCTACTCACTCTTCAACATACAGTTCATGCAGTTTTTATGATAGAAATATCAATGCAACATATTACATTCACACGGTTTTCTCTTCTCTTCCTTAATGTCACACATTCACACATCCTTCTCTACTCACTCTTCAACATACAATTCATGCAGTTTTTATGATAGAAATATCAATGCAACGTATTACATTCACACGGTTTTCTCTACTCTTCTTTAATGTAACACATTCACATATCCTTCTCTACTCACTCTTCAACATACAATTCATGCAGTTTTTATGATAGAAATATCAATACAACGTATTACATTCACACGGTTTTCTCTACTCTTCTTTAATGTAACACATTCACACATCCTTCTCTACTCACTCTTCAACATACAATTCATGCAGTTTTTATGATAGAAATATCAATGCAACATATTACATTCACACGGTTTTCTCTACTCTTCCTTAATGTCACACATTCACACATCCTTCTCTACTCACTCTTCAACATACAATTCATGCAGTTTTTATGATAGAAATATCAATACAACGTATTACATTCACACGGTTTTCTCTACTCTTCTTTAATGTAACACATTCACATATCCTTCTCTAGTCACTCTTCAACATACAATTCATGCAATTTACCAGTCACCATCAAAATTGGCACTTCTAAGTGCTTTTTCATGGCGGTTTTTATGTTATTAATTTTACTGTGCAACTTATTACATTCACATGGTTTTCTCTTCCTGCACATTCAGATATACTTCTCTACTCGCCCTTAAACATATAGTTCATGTACTTGTCTATGATTGAAATAGAAATGCAATGTATTAAATTCACACGATTTTCTCTACTCACTTTTTATGGAACACATTCACATGTTCTTTTCTCACTCTTCAAATACATACATACAATCTACTGGTTGACCGATGAGCGTGAAATTTGGCACATGTGTGTGTGATCCATATTACTATACAACGTGTTACATTCACATGATTCTTCAAAGAAAATTGGTTGGCTCTGGTGGTCCAGTGACCTAATGTGGACTGAGACGTTGTCGAGTTACGGAATAAGAGATCTGTTATTCACAACTCATACATAACATAACACTGCAAATTTTATAAATGCATATCCTAGCACAATGTAGGAAACAGAAGTATAACATATCATTATTATGTTTTCTTTACGTTTCCATTGTCATGCTGACTTATCTTTTCTTCTCGTTCAAAATGTTCACTGGCACAAACACAACACAATACTAACAGTAAACCTGAACTCCGAGAAATGGCACTGTAACCAGAAATACATAACTGAAAGTGCGAAATGGGTAAAGCAAGAAACCTTCAAACCATTCTAACAAGTGTTTGTGCTATATATCCACATTATTAGTCGCAAGCTTTGGTTTCATGACAATGTTCTGGCAGTTGCTTATGTTCTGACTGGATATCAAAGGTCAATACATGGCCAGCCCTTTTGTTACTGTGAGGGAGATTGTGGTAGCTTCTACACGTACAGAATTAAAATTTATCTACACTGTTTATACCACATAGTGGATCATAGAAAGTATTACAGTCAAGTTAAACGATAAAAAATAAAATAAAAATAAAAAAGGTCGGCGAGTTACCGGGGTTGTACTATCATCGTCGTCATCATCATCATCATCATCATCATCATCATCATCATTATTATTATTATTATTATTATTATTATTATTATTATTATTATTATTATTATTATTATTATTATTATTATTATTATTATTATTATTATTATTATTATTATTATTATTATTATTATTATTATTATTATTATTATTATTATTATTATTTTATTATTATTTTATTATTATTATTTTATTATTATTATTTTATTATTATTATTTTATTTTATTATTTTATTTTATTATTATTATTTTATTATTATTATTTTATTTTATTATTATTATTTTATTATTTTAATATTATTATTATTTATTATTATCATTATAACTTTGATAAGCATATGCTACCTATAAAATACATGCTATTATCACATAGGTCGCTTTCATTGTCTTCTTTATGATCAGTTTCTGAATCTAAACATCTCATTTTCAGTTTATGTTCAGAATTGAACTGATCTAATTCATTCGAATTGTCACACACGGATTAAGCATCATTATCACAAGGTAGATGATGCACTTCTAAATTCTTAGAAAGTTGTTTGTGAGAAGCAGTTACATTCTACCGTAGAATGGGCTAACTTCGGTCGTTTTTAAACCTTCTTGGTAATTTCGAATCGTAGACTACGTAGATGTTGACTAAAATTCCTAATTAAATTTGAGAAAATTCCCTAATGTGTTTTGTACCTTTATGGTACAGAAAATAATTGCTATGTGTACTGTTTTTATTATATAAAATATTGAAATTTGACCTAAGCAACGTGTAAAAGAGACTAACATCGGCCACGAAGAAAAATATAGTGAAAAAAAAGAAAGCTACACTTAGCTGTGTTTACTTCGGCCACTAGAAATGCATTGTTTGATGCTGCACCTGTTGTGGAATGAAGGTTGCGTTAAAGGTTAAAGAAATTGAGTACTAAATACTGTACTTTCTTTTATTTAAAGCTTCGTCATACAAGAAAATAATTTTACGCCAAAATTGTTTTCAAAATAAGCTTATTTATCAGTTTGGTTGTTTGTTACGCCTTACGTAATTGTAATATTTCCGAACGTAAATGTTCCATGTGTTATACGAAGGGCTGCTTGCAAGCACTTTACTTCATGTGTTCCCAGAATTCAAACTTTCTGCAACATACAATTTGTGATTCTTCTCAATGAGATACTGCACAGAAATGAAGTCTCCTGCATTGTTGCACCAACAACCATTTGTGTCGGAACCTGTAGAAGAAAAAGACTCAATTTGGACCAAATCATCTGCTTCTTCTGCCGTAGAACGGGTTTCTTGGGATTCCATTTCTCTTCAAATATGTTTCCTACTAACACACTGTCCAGATGTGCGTTACTGTGATTCTGTATTGGGTTTGCTTATGTATCTTTGATTTGGTCTAGTTTTGTTCCTGTTCGGAGATCCTGGTTTAATGGTACATATGACTGAGTTTTGACGATTTTTTGTAAAAAATTGAATTTTTTTATTTTAGCGTTAAAAAATATTATAATCTTTTCTCTATCATATGTATCCATTATTTTTTCAGTTCCGCCATTTTTAAAGCTAACAGAAGCCATCCTTTAACTCCATGTGCGTGGTATTTAAATGTCCATATACGCCTACTTTTACGATATAACTGTTACTGTTACTGTGCCATTTCACTCCTATTTTGTAGTAGGTGAACAGGAACTTGCTAATGATTGGCTACTGCCATTTGTAATGTAATTGAAAATATCATCTGAAGAAAGAAACAAGAGGTCTGAGGGGGAGACATATGGTGGCCAGTTTATTTTCTTTTGCCTTTTTCTCAGTTTGCAATTTTTCAGCATTTTGCTCTATACAAAATGCTCCTTGCGGAGCATTTCTTATCAGAATGGCTTGAAACTTGCACAGTATGTAGTAATATGTACTATAAATAAAAATTGTATTGGGTTTTGATATCAGATGAATTTTAGTGTGTTTTTTATCCTTCAGAACAGGCTGTTACTCCATATTTTTTAAAAATTATGAAATATAAATATTTACATTTTTCTGTAAGCCAAACAAATAACTAGATATAAAAACGCAATACAATTCTAATTTATCCTTGTTTAAAGAGCATCTCTACAAAAGTTTAGAATTATTGGATGAAAACTTTGTTGCAAGGGACTTTTTAAGTGCAACTATTAATTTATTTAAATAATTTGCAATATTTCTTTAACCAAGCAACATACAGAGTTGAAACTTTGAACAGCATAATATGGTTACAATATAAATATGCACACAAAATTTCATCAAAGTTGATTAAAAGATATAGAAGTTGGAAAATTCAGTCATATGTACCCTTAAAAAGTATATCACCTACAACTTCAAGTTTTAACTAGGTACCTATAAGTTTGTTTTCACTCTTCCGAACAGCAACAGCTGTCGACGGGCCCTTAAACTCCACACTCCTCCACTCCGAACAGCAACACCTATTGACGGAACAACATCAGCTGCTACTGATGTCTACTTTACGCACCAAGTTGCATGGGAATGCGTTCCATCGGCTGTACGAGTACAATAAACCTTGCACCATTAATCCTGCAGATGACAGAGTAGAAAGTAAAGTACAACAACCTAATGGCCTAAATAAGCCTCTTTTGCGGTATTTGCAATGGCAAAGCAATATTGCACAACTAGAAAAAAACAAATTTAAGCAATATGTGATGAGAGTGGACGCGCAAGAGTCTGGTTTACCTGTGCTACTCGGAACTGCAGATTGGTCATTCTTGGAGCTAAAGAAATGAACAGATTAGGTTGTTGCTACAGCAAACAATCGAGTAAAGTGTAATGTTGGGTGTCCTAGTCAGGTAGATTTGCCAGATACCCGGAAATTCCCGGGCATGTGCTACATTTTAACCATTTGCCCGGCGTCCGGGGAATTTTTGAAAGTCTCTAATGTCCTACATTTTCAGAAACAAGCAATGAACTGGCAACTGGGAAAATAGAAATGAATAATTGGTTATTAGCCACAACTATGGCAACATTGCTTCAGTCAAAGAGTATACTCATGTATAGTAACATTGAACGAGAGATTGGCAACGCAGCATTTACACTCCGAGACAAAAGGTTGGTATTCTGTGGAGGCAAAGCAACACAATTCTAATGTTAAAAGAGTATTTTCACTAACTAGAACACATTGGACAGATGAAAGAAACACATCTATTGATTTAGTTAGAAGTATTGTTTTATTGAAGTAAAATTTTAAAAACTTCAGTTGTGAGGAATTTGTTGATTATATTTCAAACAAGCTAGATGTGTTGTGCACAATTACTTCTTCAGAGAAGTATAACTGACTCTTCATGATCACGTGTTTCAGGATTTTAAGAAAATACAACTATATATGTCTATGGATATATATAAATACCATTGAAATTATAAATTTACACTATTTCTGCATTGACCGATGTGTTACATTTTTGTTCTACATTTGCATAAAATAGTCTGGTAACCCTATAGTCACATAATGACGTAGATGTTTAAATAAATCTAGGGGTCTCTCAAGCCTCCAGCGTCCAACGGAGGGTTAAAGAATGCGTAGAGAAAGTAGTGTGAATGTAACATGTCAGAATTTCTTTGTCACACTAAAGGCAGTTTGAGTATGTGAAAAGTGGATTAGTGGAACTGAAAGTAAGAGCTATGACTGTTACACATAAGAAGAAGAAGGGGCGAGCCCCAATTAAAGACTCTGTAGGGGAGATGAATCCTGGGACTGAAACAAACGAAGGAAGGAGGAATATTTTGGCAAAGCGCCTCCCGAGGAGTGAGTGCTAAAACTGTCCTCGGGGTCGAGTCGTGTGCAGGCAGTCTCGAGTGCCGGAGGTTCGAGCCCAGGTTCTGCTAGAATGTGGTACAACGAGGATGACGAGGAAGAGGAATACGACCTCATGTTCAGCCCCGCCCTCATGGCGCGGAGGGCAAGCGATAGCTGGATCAACACTCCCCCAGTCGAGGTGAGAACTCGATTCTTCTGAGCAGAATCCTTCCAATATACCAAGTTGCCAGACATTTCCTTTTTGAACACACATACACTCCGAGCTTATTGCACTCACGTGACATTCTCTCCTCACTCTTCTACAAACCATTGCTAAAAATGCTTACTCTATC
Organism: Tenodera sinensis; assembly: GCA_030765045.1. Taxonomy (NCBI): domain Eukaryota; kingdom Metazoa; phylum Arthropoda; class Insecta; order Mantodea; family Mantidae; genus Tenodera; species Tenodera sinensis. The sequence goes on from CM060962.1 coordinate 306,968,782, forward strand.
CACTGCATGGTAATCGAGACAAAAGTGGTTCATTAAACATGTCCTTTTAGATACAATGGTAATATGGGAATACAGTACGCTTTGAGCGATAGTCGAATCTTTTAAAGCTTTCAACTTCCGTTCTCTTTGCACGGCTAATATATAAAAAAAATGAATAACGATGTTCCATTTGACAAAGTTTTAAGTTTTCCAAAACTCACACAAATAACAAGGAATATCTCCGAAATGGTTCATTCTACAAAAATATTTATTTAGAATAAATTGTGTGTTTTAGCAAGACCTACATTTTTTGTAGAGTAAGATTTGGTCTATCTCTTAAGGTTTACCAGTTATACAAAGTCATCCAGAGTAAACAGGACTACATGGACTATAGCCAGAAAATTTAAAATATACATTTCAATTATCATAAAAAATATCTTAAACACGTCATTTTAATCTCAATCATTAGAGCTATTTTCGATAGAACTAAAATTTTTGAAAAATTGTTCCATGTAAAGGGTAGTTTGGGGTGGAGGAATTTTCTTTAGAATCTTCGTATCGCATCCTTTAAAGATGTTAAACTTAAATACCAACTTTGGTTTTTAACAACAACAAAAAATATTCGGTGAAATCTCGACATCGAATTTTTGGGTGGAATACAATACTTCCTCTACTTGCTATACGTAGTAGAGAAAGTAAAAATGTGAAACTGAGAAAAACGGTGTTAACGTTTACACATTTACTATTCACTTTGGCACTTCATACGACTTTATGCTATTCGCTACTAGACACAAGTGAAGGCTGAACATTTGCAGTGGTGCCAACAGTTAAAAAGAACGCTTGGAAATTCTGTTTCAAAACAAGACAGTTCTGAAATCTGTGACCACTAGTACAGAAGTCATGATTTAGTTTTTTAATGTTTGCAAAACAGGCTGTGGCTGCAGATCAACACTTATGTGTACAACATGTTAATTATTGATCAAATATTGTTCAGATAAAAAATGTCCACTGCGTATTCTTGTTCTACACATTTCAAACCTTAGTTACATCTTTTTTTATCAAAACTGAAGTACCTTCTCACCTTAAGCAATAGTCAAACCTTTTAAAAACTGATCAATATGTGATACCTGCAAAATTTCGTTCTGTTTGCATGACTAGCACATAAAAAAGGAATAACAAGGTCCTATTTGTGAAAAGTATAAACAATTGAAAATTCAAACCAATAACAAGAAATATCTCGAGAGTAGTTAACTGCACAAAAAAATGTATTTTATATAAATTGTGTATTTTAATGAGATCCACGTTTTTCTGCAGGAACATTTTGTGTATCTTTTACGGTTTTTCAATTATGCAATAGTCATTCAGAATGAAGAATACTTCAGAGATTATTGCCAGAAAATTAAAAATATACCTTTCGTTTTTCATGGAAACATCTTAAACATATGATAATTTAATCACAATTGTTAGAGGCATTTTTGAGAAAATAAAAATGTTCGAAGAATTTTCCACACAAAGGATTGTTTGAGGTGGGAAGACTATTTTGTGCATCCTTGAAAGACTCTGAACTTAAATACCAAGTTTGGTATTTAACTGACTTTTCGTTTTTCAGTAAGAGACAGACAAAATCTTAATACACAAAATGTTAAAGCAGAAAATTTGTCATTTTTTAGTTAAATATTTCTGAAATACTGCTTGTTAATGTATGAATTTTCCTATACTTGCTATACCCATCCCAAATAGGAGGTCCTTATTGGTTTACCCACCCCTCCTGGTTATGAAAAGAGTATGGAATTTGAAAGCCATCACATAGCGACTAGTTCTTAATAGTTGACTGTCCCATATTATCATTGGACCTACAAGAAAACATAATGAGCACATTTTTACTTTCTCTACTACGTACAGTAAGTAGAGGAAGTACTGTATTTCACCTAAAAATTCGATGTCGAGATTTCACCGGAAATATATGTTTTGGGCCCTACCCCCAATCCAAAAAAGTATTTTTAGAAAAAGGTGCGTGTGTGTATTATGGTTTATGAATTTCTGTAAATGTTATTTTGACTAACATGAAGATGGGGGAATAAGGGTTTGTAAGAGTAGAGAAAGTCATGTGAGTGTAAGATATCAGATTTTTCGTGTGTAGTGTTCACAAAATTATTGTACATGTATTTAGCAGACCTAGTTATCCCTCTGGGTCTGATGATGTTTTTGACTTGTGGACTGGAATGTTGTTGTTTTGTCTGTGTGTGCGAGAGATATATCAAGAATTTCCAGAATACGAAGAAAGCTGTGAACTGCGGTACACTTGCCCAACTTTCTGCAGCTCTTAGGAATGTTTTCCAATTAAACAAAGGGAGCGCAACAAACATATCGTTACTTTGGGATGACAATGTTGTAATTGACTAGCTTGTTGTTGTGATAAATCAGGTGTTAAAGTTATAGAACCCAATAACTGTTACGTAATTAAGCATTTATAATACAATGTGTACTTAGTTCATGATCTAGGAGTTCAGTGTAACTTACGGGTAGTGATGCTTTGTAGTTGAAGCCTTTTTATCCCCAGATCTGCAATACAAGGTTCTCACTGCAGTTGTCACTAAGTCGAAATAAAAATGAATTAAATTACTTGTTCATTATAAACTAAAATGCAGTTTTATTAGTTCATTTGTAATGTTTACTCACATATAAGTGTATATTAGCATGCTTTCATGCACAACTTTCTGCGTTTAACTAAGAACATTAGTTTTCTATAGGATGATTGCAATAAATAAATGTGAAATAAAAACGAACAACTAAAGAAACATTTATATCTTTCAGTTAACTTTGTAACAGAGTAGAATACTACTAGCATGTTAAGACATAAATGTCTTTAAATATTTCTCTTTTTATTGGATATTTCTTTGTTTCTTCTGCACTTGGTTGCTTGTATTTGTTTTTGTGGAACAAATTTTCCTTTTCTACTCACATATGCTTCTCCAGCTTCCTGATCTTCTTTGGAGGTGAATTACTTCCATTTTGTTACTTTTATATCTACTATGACCTCAGTTGTTACACATCCAAACACTGACCTAACAACAAAAGAATGTAGATAGTATGCTCTTACTCCAAACACATTAATAGTGCAGATATAATGCTCAGTTCAAATATATTAATACTACATATAGTACTTTGTCACCCAAAGGGATAACATTTTTCCCTGCAAATAGAACTTTGGCATTTTGCTATCTCCCTTATGAAGCATTAGGTGGCATTAGTGATGTATGTTACACATTGCATTATTTTAGTATCAAAGCACACATTAACTCATCTTTTTAAATTTTGTCAGTTAGGACCTTGTCATTCTAACGCAACGACATGACTCTCTCTGCAGTGAAATGTTTAGTGTTCTGGCTCTCTATTCAACAAGTTCTGATTCGATTCCCGACTGTCGCGAGCGATATTTCTTTATCTAGAATCATTCTCTATTCTCTGAGAATCTGGAAGTGTGAATGAAAATGGTTCAGTGGTTTCACAATAAAATGCAATAAAAGTCAGCGTTAAGAAACCAATGTCATCAAGACACCACCCACAATATGTCATGACAATTTAAACACAAATGTAACAAAATAACAATTAAAAATCTGATGTGTTGCACTCACATGATTTTCTCTACTCTTGTACCAACTATTCTTACAAACTCTTATTCCTATTTCTTCTTCGTGTTAGTTGAGATAAACATTTGTACAAATTATCTTATTCCTTATTTCCTTGTAGGTACAAGGGGAATATGGGAATACCGTAGGCTTTGAGCGATAGTCAAATCTTTTAAGGCTTTGAGATCCCGTTGTCTTTGCACGGCTAAGAGGTAAAAAAGTGAATAACGACGACCTTCCTTTTGAGAAAAGTGTTGCAGAACTCACACAAATGACAATAAAAAGAAATATCTCCGAAATAGTTCACTCTACAAAACAATTTATTTGGATAATTGTATGTTTTAACAAGATCTAAATTTTTTGTATAGTAAGATTTGTTCTATCTCTTACGCTTTACCAGTTATGGAAAAGTCATCCAGAGTAAACAGGACTACATGGACTAATGCCAGAAAATTCACAGTATATATTTCATTTTCCTTACAAATATCTTAAACATATGGCATTACTCAAAATCGTTAGTCATTTTTGAGAAAATCAAAATTTTCGAAATATTTTCTACGTAAAGGGTGGTTTAGGTTGGGATAATTTTCTTCATAATCTTCCTGTCACGCACGCGTGGGACTTTTTCTAAATTTTTTTTTTTTTTTATTTATTTATTTATTTATTTATTCAGGGGCGGGAGGCCCCTCAAAGCATATGCCTCCGATGAAATCTCGACATCTAAATTTTGGGTCGAATGCTATACTTCCGCTACTTACTCTGTAGTAGAGAAGGTAGGTAAAAATACAGCATACGAAAACAGCAGCATCCGGAAGTCGTAAAAATGAACTCTTGGGATGCAAATGAAAAGAGCGAAATCGCCGAGTTTCAAATAGTCGATGACGTACTTATATTTGCAATGTAGATGAAATATTTCGTAAACGGTTAACACTACGAAAAAAAATGTTACCTAACACAAATGTTATGTGTTTGCTGCTGTAAACTGTTGTCTACCTTGTTTTCAGTTACACAAAGTTAGAAGAAAAAACACTAAAATAGCCATAAACCCTTATTATATAAAATGAGCAAAATGGAAAACTCGTTGCTATGATTGCGGTGAAGTGGGTAATTTAGAACATGGATTAATTGGATATTTTCTTAATAAGGACTTAATAAATTGGGCTTACTAAGACGTTTTACAAGAGCCTATAAAATCTCTAATGTTATAAAATCTAATCCCAAACCAATATTCAAGAAAGTAAACTAATATATTAGAAAATGTAAAATGAAACTTAAGCATACATAATGAAATCAGTAGCTTTGTTATAGAGAAATCAGACGCTACAAGAAGATAATAATTATCTTCAAAGGTGTCTATAAATAAAGTAGGTGAGTTAACTTCAATGTATGTCTTTTGTTTCTCATGTTGCTATTTCAAACATGTGATATTTTAATGGACGTTTATGGAATCATTCTGACAAATCAAAGAAAAAAAAATCTTTTGTGCTGCACTCACATGGCTTTCTCTACTCTTGTACTAACCATTCTTATGAACCCTTATTCCTATATCTTCGTGTTAGTTGAAATAAACATTTGTACAATTTCCTTGTAGGTACAAGGGGAATATTAGAATACAGTAGGCTTTAGCGACAGTCAAATCTTTTAAAGCTTTCAAATTCCGTTCTCTTTTCACGGTTAGCATATAAAAAAACAACGATGTTGCATTTGACGAACATTTAAGTTTTCCGAAACTGACACAAATAACAAGGAATATCTCCGAAATGGTTCACTCTACAAAAAAAATTATTTCGACATACATTGTGTGTTTTAGCAAGATCTACATTTTTTGTATAGTAAGATTTGGTCTATCTCTTACGGTATACCAGTTATGCAAAAGTCATTATGAGTAAACAGGACTAGGTAGGCTATAGCTAGAAAATTGGAAATATACATTTCATTTGTCATACAAATATCTTAAACGTATGTGCTTTTAATCAAAATCGTTAGAGCCCTTTCCAGGAAGATCAAAATTTTCGAAAAATGTTCCGTGTAAAGAGTAGTTTAGAGTGTAGGAATTTTCTTTAAAATCGTCGTATCGCATCTTTGAAAGACATTAAACTTAAATACCAACTTTGGTTTTTAAACAAATTTTCGTTTTAGAGTTATGCTGTCCACTAAAATACAAACACACACACTCTCTCTCTCTCTCTCTCTCTCTCTCTCTCTCTCTCTCTCTCTCTCTCTCTCTCTCTTTCTCTCGTGAACCTTTTTCTAAAAATGCTTTTTTTTTTTATTCAGGAGTTCTCAAAACATATATTTCTGGTGAAATCTTGACATCGAATTTTTGGGTGGAATACAATACTTCCTCTTACTAGTAGAGAAAGTAAAAATAATGTAAATTTGGAGAAATCTTGGAGTTGTAACCATGAAATATGCTGCATTTGAATATGAAGCTTTTCGTGTTCAATTATGCTTAAAATGCTTTTTTGATATTCAGGGAACCTCAGAGCAAGTATTTTGGATGAAACTGTGATAGCGAACCTTGGGTTATTAGATGGAGAAAGTTGTATATTTTGTTGTAGGAAAATGACTAAGGATAGTTTTCGTGCTGCCGTTTGTAGGACCTGTCCTTGATGAACTCTGACTTTCCCCCTCTCTGTGCTCTAACAGAGTGCCAAAATGTTCACCGCTTTCATTTCCGGCATGCTAAAAAAACTACACAACTAACATTGCACTCGAATCTCTCCTTTATAATTATTTATATGTAGTACGAAGGTCACTAGATATGTATCGAGGCGGCAAAATATGAATAGTCACAGAAACGTTCTATTTATCCGAATATATATAGAAATGCCAGTCTGCATTTGAATCATTCCACGTCAAATCACACAAAATATTGTAAAAATTGACCTTAATGTCTCAGATGTTTTTGAAAAATTGTTGGTGATTTGGAACAAAATACATTTGAACCGTGTTTCTTCATTTTATAAAAAAAAATTATTTTGGCTGAAATTAATTTTTGAAGTGTCCCAAAAATCGCGCGCTCCTCACCGTTCGATCAATCATACCTCCGATTATAATGAACCAAATTACTTGATCTTTGGCTCAAATCAAATATAAATTGCAGTATTTCGTGAGGTATGTATTAGAAAATTTTATTAATTATCATTAATATTATATTTTACACGATTAAATTTTTAAACTCGACCATCTGAAAAAAAAAAACTAAAAATACGCTGAAGTTTGTTCAGTATTCTCAGAAAAAATCAGAATGGAATCTCTAATAGTTCAGTTGTAATTAACTTTACAAATCAGTGCAGCGAAGTCCCGTGGCAGCGGTGACGGCTACCGTAACCTCACACAATTGCTACCTTCCATTACGGCAACTGTTCACTGCTTGAGGTTCCATGAACGTTACAACAGTACAGTAAGGAGAACACTGCTAGCTGATAGTATTATATGTACACCATTAGCATGTTCAAACTGTTCTTAAAATGTGCATTTTAAGCTAATGTTTCCACACAACACAAAACTTTAAATTTCCACTCGTCTACCTCCTTCTTCGAAAGAAAATTGTTTCACTAAAGCTTCAGTTTTTGACAAAGGAATGAAGGAGTGTAATTTTAAAGCATAGCTGGACCCATCGTTCTTGGCCCCTGACCTTGACTGGAAGTCCTGTAGGCAAACTCATGTTTTTTGTCTCTTTCATCAGCTCATATTGTATAATTCTGCGAATGAAACCAAGCACATGGGTCGGGAGGGGGAAGGTAATGAAGTCTGCATGATCTGAGACAGTCCTTGATAATTCACAGGTGCTTTTTACTGCAGCGTGCAGTTGAAGACATAGATCTTTGCGATACGGAGTGAATATAGTACATTTGTGAGACATTGATCGTAGGTAAATCAATTATGCCACCTGTACGTTCTAAATTAGGGACCAAAACATTACACAGTCAGAATACAGAAATTGTTTCAAATCTATGGATGTACATGAAGAAAGAAGCTAAACGCAGAGAAATGCTTACATTAGAAGATTTTTTCAAAAAAATTCAAAAAGTTCAAAAGCGCGTATCAGATGCCACAGGAGTATCAGAAAGAAGGTACATTGTGGATATATTTTTCTGCATGGACTGTACTGCCTTAGTAAGAAGAAGTTATGTGAGTAGTATATGAAGCTGACGCACCAATTCGCATGCTGTCTGCAGTCACCTGACTCGGTATTAGCTATAAGCTTTACATTTACTTCCTCCAGGGGCCAAGAACGGCGAATCCAGCTCTACTTCCTGTCGTCCGTGTGCGCTTGCAGGCCTCCAGAAAAAAATTTAGCAAATGAACTTATGCACGCTCCATAGTTTTTAACATATTATTTTATAGATAAAATGTCAGGGAATACGTGTGTATTTTTTTTTTTTTTTTTTTTTTTTAACACATCGATTTAAATTCTATTTTTTGGTTTTACAAAATATACCATAAAAAACAGTCCAAAATTTATGTGTAATAATGATTGATCGAAAGTTGTTAAAAGTGTTATATTTAACCTTTCCAGTGCGCCAAACCCCAACTCTCAACTCTATATGGCCTTAGAGTAACAAGTGATTTTATATTACGGTGCGCGCAGAAATTGCTGAATTTCTAATAGCCGTAACTAAGCAAGTAATTTAAAAATACGGAAATAAAAAATAGGGGTCTCCTTATTTGATGCCTATTATTCATAAAAAAAATGTTGAACCCCCTACGAAAAAGTCGCGTTTTACGGGTGTGCGATTTGACGTGGATTGATCCATTTGTAAAGTATATTTAAATTCCACCATTTTCACTGAATTTGAATCACTTTCTCTGCTACGTATGGTAAGTAGGGGAGGTATTGTATACGATCTAAAAATTTTATATCGATGTTTCACCGAAAATATATATTTTGAGGCCCCCTGAATAAAAAAGACACTTTTAGAAAAAAAAAGTCCATGGATGTGTGAACAGTATAACTCAAAAACCAAAAGTTTGTTAAGAACCGAAGTTGATATTTAGGTTTAATATCCTTCAAGGATGCGATACAAAGATTTCGAAGAAAATTCCTCTATCCTAAACTACACTTTACATGGAAAATTATTCGAAAACTATGATTCTCACAAAAATGGCTAAGGATTTTGATTAAAATGACATGTCTTTAAGATATTTTTATGTCCAGTGAAATGTATATTTTGAATTTTCTGCCCATAGTCTATGTAGCCCTGTTTACTCTTGATGACATTTGAATAACCATGTCTAAGACCTTGCTTATCATTCCTTTCATGTTTCAATCTCTTGCACTTGTCTTTAACTGGAGCCGTTATTCTTTTTTTTTTTTTTCTCCCCCCCCCCCCCCCCCCGCGCGTTTCTCCTTATTTCATCGCAAGCGTTTGTTTTCACGATGGAAATACTTAAATGCGGTTTTCGCAAGGCATGACCATGAATATTTTGGTCACATTCAATTACGAGTGTAAAAATCTATAGTAAGGCAATTAAAGATACACTTTGGGAGCTGAATTTCAAGGAATTACCATTCAACCAAATACGCAAGACTGTTTCATTTTAAGTTTAATTTGCATTTATTTGTATATACCAGGTGAGTCAGCTGCCCCTTATTCTCGAGTTTTATGCAATTCGCATTTTATACCCCAACATGAAAACATCGACCCCATTACCAGGTTCTACCCGCGTATTTAACATGGATGTTAAACACTCCATCAAATTAGTACTAATATAGATGTTATCACATCGCCTTTTTAATCTATTCGTAATTAGACAGCTGACGTTTGCACTTCTGCAAATGTTCACTGGAACCAGCGAATATTACATCTTAAACGGAATGTTTACCTCACACGTTACTAGGTAGCTCAGTTGGAACGGGCGCAAGACTCAGAAGTAATCTGTCTCCTGTGAAGGCGTTTTTTTTTTTTTTTTTTCCTTTCCAAATTATATATACCGTGCAATCCTCACAATTTACAAACTATTATTCTGAAAACTGTTATATTCATTTTTATTGTTTTATTTATGTTTTATGACATAGTTTGATGTTTCTTTATTGGTGAACTACAATTATGTAGTTGTTTAAACACACCTATAGGTAAGAGCAATTAAAATAAGGATCATTCATACACATTTGAACACAGAAAGCAAGGGAATTACATTGTCAGAGTTTAACATGGAAGTTAAACTCAATTTTGCACACAATGAATTATTGTGCTATTAAAAATGCAGACAACCAAAAACGATTTAAATTATGTCCTAAACCCTCAGGGACTTCATAATTAGATTATTGTAAATTCGGTTTCCAAGTTTTGATGAACATAAAAAAAAATTACAATGTTGAGACTCGAACCTGTGTCATTGGGGCTCAGCGCAGAGGACCCGTCACAATCCTATTCAGCTATTTCGAGACTTCCTGAAAGCACGTACCACGTCCAATTGTAGCACTTGCATGCCTGGCGCTATGCCATTGCCACCTCGCAAGTTATCGCGCTTGATTTAGCCTTTTAAGACAGTTTTAATCACTTACTGGGCGTTTTAATATTATTACTTAAATGGCAAAAGCTGTTATGCATATTAGTTGAGATGCACGAGGCGTAGTTCACGCAAAAATGCAAATAAACTGTTCTTTAATAATATGTCCGTTTTGACTGTACGGGTCCATGATGGATGAGGCGTGTCTAAATTTTTCCTGATTTTTAGCAGCCAATCCCTGCTCTAAGTACAAGAATCCACCATTTTCTTTTTAGCTGACGTTGTTAGTGTACTTATATGATAGGTCGATTTTTTCCGAGGCGTTTACTGAATTACGTTGCTATATATACTCTAATAAAAAGTTTGTAAAATCGGCCGGAAACCGGAATTCGCTCTCAGTAAACGAGTCGTATGTTTTTGAGGTGTACTTTAGCGAGGACTACGTTCTGTCCCTTAAAGCACTGTTGCTCTCAATTTTGCGCATTCCTCTCTTTAAGAACCTCAAGCAATACATTTTAGTAAGCGCAAAACTGGACTAAGGCGCACATGCCGTTAGATGGGTGGCCTACCTTCCAAAAAATAAGGCACGGCTGACTCACCTGGTATATTGTGGCCGTCCAAAGAGAACGGAATATCAAAGACATCGCTTAGGGGTCAGCTTTAAATTATTTGACTGCCCCTTAAGCCTATCTCCATACACCTACAAAAAAATTAGCAATAAAATAATTTCTGTAAATGTTTATCTCGATCAACATGAAGATGTAGGAATAGGCGTTTGTAAGAATGGTTAGTACAAAGTAGAGAAAGTCATGTGAGTGCAACATATCAGATTTTATATTCGTTTTATAAGCTTGTTACTTCCTGAAATGAAGCGTTTGGCGTATATCCTTGAAGTTCATGTAATATGGCTGTAACAGTTGAAAGAGGGAAAACAAAAGACGAATACGATCTGAAGGTCATTCTCATTGCGGCGGAAAATGCTACAGCCCCTGGCATTGCTGCCAAGTCCCCTGTCTCGAGATGTAAAACAAAACAAAATCGCTTCCAACAATAGCATATATCTAATGTGTTGGTTTCAAGATTATCTTAAGATACCAAATATACTTGTCGTGTATTCTGTAACAAAACCACAAATTAATGTTCAGATCAATTTCGTAATTAGTTCCTAAAAGAAAAATCTGATGTGTTGCACTCACATGACTTTCTCTACTCTTGAACTGACCATTCTTACAAATTCTTATTCCTATATCTTCTTTCTTGTTAGTTGAGATAAACATTTGTACAAATTATCTTATTGCTTATTTCCTTGTAGGTGCAAGGGGAATGTTAGAATACAGTAGGCTTTGTGCGATAGTCAAATGTTTGACATTCTGTTGTCTTTGCACACTTAACATATAAAAAAATGAACAGCGATGACCCATTTCACGAAAGTTCTGTTTTCCGAAACTCACACACATAACAAGGAATATCTCCGAAATGGTTCACCCTACAAGAAAATTTATTGAGACATAAATTGTGTATTTTAGCAAGATCTACATTTTTTGTATAGTATGATTTGGTCTATCTCTAACGGTTCATCAGTTATGCAAAATTCATCCAGAGTAAATACGACTACAGGGGCAATAGCCAGAAAATTCAAGATATACATTTCATTTGTCATAAAAATATCTCAAACATGTGGCATTTTAATCAAAATCGTTAGAGCCATTTTCAAGAAGATCAACATTTTCGAAAAATGTTCCATGTAAAGGGTACTTTAGGGAGGGGCTATTTTCTTCAAAATCTTCGTATCACATCCTTGAAAGACATTAAACTTAAATACCAACTTTGGTTTTTAACCAACTTTTCGTTTTTGAGTTATGCTGTCCACAGACTGACACACACAGACACACACACGGACCTTTTTCTAAAAATGCTTTTTTTTATTCAGGGGGCCTCAAAACATGTATTTCCGGTGAAATCCCGACATCGAGTTTTTGGGTGGAATACAATACTTCCCCTACTTACCAGTAGAGAAAGTAAAAATGTGCCTACAATTTGAATAACCAGCACTTGAAGAAAAAACTGTGTTACGTTCACATGACTTTCTCTACCCATTCTTCGACAAACCAACCTTAGTAAAACGTATTCTTCTCTCTACTTCACATTAATTAAGGTAAACATTTTTAAAAATGGATTTATTACACATTTCCTTGTGGATACAATGAGAATAGGGGAATATATCAGGCTTAAGCGATACTCCAATATTTTAAGAGCTGGTTGCTATGCGATTACTTTGAAATTCCTTTTTATTTGTATGACTAGAAGAAAAACGAAGGACCTCCTATTTGAGAAAAGTATAAGTTTTTGGAAAATTCAAACCAGCAACAAGGAATATCCCGTAAATGGTTAACATGTGTTTGACATAAATTGTGTGCTTTAACGGGATCTGCATTTCTTGTGTAATAAGGCCTTTGTACTTTCTCTGTATTGTATTCCACCGAAAAATTCGATGTCGATATTTCACCGGAAATATATGTTTTGAGCCCCCCTGAATCCAAAAAAAAAAGCATTTTTAGACAAAGTTCCGTGTGTGTTTCTGTCAGTCTGTAAGACTGTGGACAGCATAACTCAAAAACGAAAAGTCGATTAAAAACCAAACTTGGTATTTAAGTTTAATGTCTTTCAAGGATGCGACACGAAGATTTTGAAGAAAATTGCTTCACCCGAAACTACCCGTTACATGGAAAATGTTTCTAAAATATTTATTATCTTGAAAATAACTAACGATTTTGATTAAAATATCACATATTTAATATATAATACCACAATAACAATAACAACCCAAGGTACAATAGCCCTTATCGGACCAAGGCCCGACCTCTGCGTCCCCCATCTCTGCCCACAAAGGCGTCTTGAGTGGGGCGCAGTACTGGAAGATGGGACGTGGTCAGCGTCGCGGTCCCTCCAGGCCAGTTACTCGATCTTCACAAACAAGAATGACTACCTTTCAATCAAGTAGCTTCTCAATTGGCCCCTCAGGAACCTAACGAGGCTGAGTGCACCCCGAACCAGGTCTCACAGAGGGGGAAAATTCCCACGCTGGCACCGTAACTGAGTCTGGGTCTCCATCTTGATAAGCAGCTACCTTAGGAGACGACCTAAAGATCAACATTTTTTAAAAATTCCTGAGAAGACGCTGAAGTTAAATAATTTGATATTTAAGAGATTTTATCTCTGTTTCCGAGTTATGCTGTTCACACACGCACACACACACACACACACACACACACACACACAACACACAGCTACGTAAACACAGACTTTTTTTTTTTTTCTTTTTTTTTAACCTTCTAAAAATGTTTATTCTGGATTCAGGAAGTATCAGAACGTATATTTACAGCAGAATCTTGATTCGATTTTTTTACTTTCTCTTCTACGTATAGTAAGCAGAAGTATTGTACTCGACCTAAAATTTCTATGTCCAGATTTCACTGGAAATATATGTGTCAACAGTATGACTCAAATGCGAAAAGTCTGTATTTAAGTTGGTATTAAAGTTTAACATCTTTTAAAGATGCAACACAAGGATTTTGAAGAAAATTCCTCCAACCTAAATTACCGTTTACATGTGTATTTTGAATTTCCTGGCTATAGTACTGTTTATTCTGGAGGACTCTTGCATAACTGGTAGACCAAATCTTACTATGCGGCCGCGCCGTAGCCGAGTGGTTAGACCATTCGCTTCTCACCAAAGCGGCCCGGGTTCAATCCCAGCCAACCCGCATGTGGGATTCGTGATGGACGAAGCGGTGCTGGGGCGAGTTTCCTCCGGGTTCTCCGGTTTCCCCCGTCATCTCATTCCACCGGTGCTCCATTTTCATTCCATGTATCAACAGTGTCACCGCCTGCGGTGCCATGTGTAGTAAAAGCGGGCATTAAACACTACAAAAAAATCTTACTGTACAAAAAATTTAGTTCTCGTTAAAGCACACAGTTTATGTCGAAATCAATTTTTTGAGGAGCGTAACATTTGCAATCTTATCTCTTGGCCGTGCAAAGATAACGGCATTTCAAAGCCATCATATAACGACCACCTTCACTAGATTTCAGTGTCGCTTAAAGCCTACTGTACTCCCCTTGTACCTACAAGGAAATAAACAATAAGATAATTTTTGCAAATGTTTATCTCAATTCACACGAAGAAGATACACTAATAAGAGTTTGTAAGAATGGTTAGTACAAGAGTAGAGAAAGTCATGTGAGTGCAGGAGATCAGAATCATGAAGAAGATATAGGAATAAGAGTTTGTAGGAATGGTTAGTACAAGAGTAGAGAAAGTCATGTGAGTGCAGGAGATGAGAATCATGAAGAAGATATAGGAATAAGAGTTTGTAGGAATGGTTAGTACAAGAGTAGAGAAAGTCATGTGAGTGCAGGAGATGAGAATCATGAAGAAGATATAGGAATAAGAGTTTGTAAGAATGGTTAGTACAAGAGTAGAGAAAGTCATGTGAGTGCAGGAGATGAGAATCATGAAGAAGATATAGGAATAAGAGTTTGTAAGAATGGTTAGTACAAGAGTAGAGAAAGTCATGTGAGTGCAGGAGATGAGAATCATGAAGAAGATATAGGAATAAGAGTGTGTAAGAATGGTTAGTACAAGAGTAGAGAAAGTCATGTGAGTGCAGGAGATCAGAATCATGAAGAAGATATAGGAATAAGAGTTTGTAAGAATGGTTAGTACAAGAGTAGAGAAAGTCATGTGAGTGCAGGAGAACAGAATCATGAAGAAGATATAGGAATAAGAGTTTGTAAGAATGGTTAGTACAAGAGTAGAGAAAGTCATGTGAGTGCAGGAGATGAGAATCATGAAGAAGATATAGTAATAAGAGTTTGTAAGACTGGTTAGTACAAGAGTAGAGAAAGTCATGTGAGTGCAGGAGATCAGAATCATGAAGAAGATACAGTAATAAGAGTTTGTAAGAATGGTTAGTACAAGAGTAGAGAAAGTCATGTGAGCGCAGGAGATCAGAATCATGAAGAAGATACAGTAATAAGAGTTTGTAAGACTGGTTAGTACAAGAGTAGAGAAAGTCATGTGAGTGCAGGAGATCAGAATCATGAAGAAGATACAGTAATAAGAGTTTGTAAGACTGGTTAGTACAAGAGTAGAGAAAGTCATGTGAGTGCAGGAGATCAGAATCATGAAGAAGATACAGTAATAAGAGTTTGTAAGAATGGTTAGTACAAGAGTAGAGAAAGTCATATGAGTGCAGGAGATCAGAATCATGAAGAAGACACAGTAATAAGAGTTTGTAAGAATGGTTAGTACAAGAGTAGAGAAAGTCATGTGAGTGCAGGAGATGAGAATCATGAAGAAGATATAGGAATAAGAGTTTGTAAGAATGGTTAGTACAAGAGTAGAGAAAGTCATGTGAGTGCAGGAGATCAGAATCATGAAGACGATATAGGAATAAGGGTTTGTAGGAATGGTTAGTACAAGAGTAGAGAAAGTCATGTGAATGCAGGAGATCAGAATCATGAAAAAGATATAGGAATAAGAGTTTGTAAGAATGGTTAGTACAAGAGTAGAGAAAGTCATGTGAGTGCAGGAGAACAGAATCATGAAGAAGATACAGTAATAAGAGTTTGTAAGAATGGTTAGTACAAGAGTAGAGAAAGTCCTGTGAGTGCAGGAGATCAGAATCATGAAGAAGATATAGGAATAAGAGTTTGTAAGAATGGTTAGTACAAGAGTAGAGAAAGTCATGTGAGTGCAGGAGAACAGAATCATGAAGAAGATATAGGAATAAGAGTTTGTAGGAATGATTAGTACAAGAGTAGAGAAAGTCATGTGAGTGCAGGAGATCAGAATCATGAAGAAGATATAGGAATAAGAGTTTGTAAGAATGGTTAGTACAAGAGTAGAGAAAGTCATGTGAGTGCAGGAGAACAGAATCATGAAGAAGATATAGGAATAAGAGTTTGTAGGAATGATTAGTACAAGAGTAGAGAAAGTCATGTGAGTGCAGGAGATCAGAATCATGAAGAAGATATAGGAATAAGAGTTTGTAAGAATGGTTAGTACAAGAGTAGAGAAAGTCATGTGAGTGCAGGAGAACAGAATCATGAAGAAGATATAGCAACAAGAGTTTGTAAGAATGGTTAGTACAAGAGTAGAGAAAGTCATGTGAGTGCAGCAGATCAGAATCATGAAGAAGATATAGGAATAAGAGTTTGTAAGAATGGTTAGTACAAGAGTAGAGAAAATCATGTGAGTGCAGCAGATCAGAATCATGAAGAAGATAGAGGAATAAGAGTTTGTAAGAATGGTTAGTACAAGAGTAGAGAAAGTCATGTAAGTGCAGGAGATCAGAATCATGAAGAAGATATAGGAATAAGAGTTTGTAAGAATGGTTAGTACAAGAGTAGAGAAAGTCATGCGAGTGCAAGAGATCAGAATCATGAAGAAGATATAGGAATAAGAGTTTGTAAGAATGGTTAGTACAAGAGTAGAGAAAGTCATGTGAGTGTAGAAGAACAGAACCATGAAGAAGATATAGGAATAAGAGTTTGTAAGAATGGTTAGTACAAGAGTAGAGAAAGTCATGTGAGTGCAGGAGATCAGAATCATGAAGAAGATATAGGAATAAGAGTTTGTAAGAATGGTTAGTACAAGAGTAGAGAAAGTCATGCGAGTGCAACACACCAGGTTGTTTTTATTGCTTTCCAAAGAGAAATTGTTTCTTCAGAAGTGCTCAGTTTTCTTTAAGCGCCCTGTATATTCCTCATGTGTGCGAGAAACGTTGTAAAGATTGTTACTGATATGAACGTGTGAAAAGAGTTGGTATCTGTGTCGCCAGCCAGGCCCATTGATGGAATTTTGGTGAGCATGTTCTGACAATTGCCATTATTCAGTATAGTTGTGTTATGTTGGCCAGGCGACTGGCTGTATTGTCAGCAGCGAAGTGCAGCATTGGCGACACTCCAAGCGCTCGCTCGGAAAAGAAATGCCACAGTTGCCAGCGTTTCAACTTGCTTATCCCCGCTCAAGCACTTAACTACCATTGTAGGACAAAACACTGCTGCAGACTTGACATTCATTTCTCATTTTGTAATATATATCTTGATAGTCTAAAAGGGCATTGCAATAGGTGTTTTATTGCTAGAAAATCTGATATGTTGCACTCACATGGCTTTCTCTACTCTTGTACTAACCATTCTTATAAACATTTACTCCTGTATCTACCTCATGTTAATCGAGATAAGCATTTGTATAAATTACCTTATTGCCAATTTTCTTGTAGGTACAAGGGGAATACAATAGGCTTTAAGGGGACAGCGTACCAATTTTACATACCTACATCACTTTACAGAATTTACAATACACAAAAGGCTATCAAATGCAAATGATTGAAAATTTTACTACGTATTCACAATAAAATGAGACATATTTTGGTTTATGTTTCATGATTCTGTCTGTTAAAATAAATTTTAAAAAAATTCAGATAAATGAAAATTTATTGAAAAAATATTTTCCAAAAGCAGACAAAACTTGGGTACCTGTTCCTCTGGAACCATTTGGAGCACACAACTGAAAAAATTCAGGCATGTTTTGAACATAGTTAGCTACTCTAGAAAGCACAATTTTTAAGCTCAGTGTTTATTAAGCATATGTGCAAACTGTAAAGCTGTTGTAAAATTGCTTAAAAATCTACACATTATTTCCCAATTTACCAATTAATTTTTGTACACTTCCCCAATTGATGTATTTCAAAAATTCTCCTTTCTGGAGTAGCTAACTATATTCAAAACATGCCTGAATTTTTTCAGTTGTGTGCTGCAAATGGTTCCCGAGGAACAGGTACCCAAGTTTTGTATGGTTTTGGAAAATATTTTTTCAATAAATTTTCATATATCTGAATTTTTTAAAAATCTATTTTAACAGACAGAATCATGAAACATAAACCAAAATATGTCTCATTTTATTGTGAATACGTAGTAAAATTTTCAATCATTTCCATTTGATAGCCTTTTGTGTATTGTAAATTCTGTAAAGTGATGTAAAATTGGTATTCGCTCACAGTACGCTGTCCCCTTAAGTGACAGCCAAATGTTTTAAGTGGTCGCTATGTCTTTCAAATTCAATTCTGTTTGCATGACCAAGAGATAAAAAATGAATAACGACCTCTCATTTGAGAAGGTCTAAGTATTGCAAAATTCTGATAAATCACAAGGAATATCTCGGAAATAGTTCACTTCACAGAAAGGATCATTTAACATAAATTCTATCTTGAAGCAGATCTACATTTTCTGTATAGTAAGATTTGGTCTATCTCTTACGGTTTATTAGTTATTCAAAAGTCATCCAGAGTTAACAGGAATGTGTCCTATAGCCATAAAATTCACAATATACATTTCATTTGTTATAAAAATATCTTAAACACGTGACATTTTAATCAAATTTGGTTTTTAACCAACCTTTTGTTTTGGAGTTCTGCTGTTTGCTGTTCAGACACACAGACAGACACACGCGCGCGCGCGCACACACACACACACACACACACACACACACACACACACACACATCTTTCTCTAAGTGTGCATCTTCTTTTTTTTTTTTTTTTTAAATCTCGGTATCGAATTTTTGGGTGGAATGTAATACTTTCCCTACTTGCATCGTCCTTCGTGGTCTAGGGTTAACATCCTTGCCTGTGGATCCCGAGGTCGCAGGTTCAAACCCGGCGGGGGGCGATGCACTTGAAATGAATCTCAAACCTGATAAAGAGGCCTCTGAGTAAAATTAGGTGGTATTTCACGCCCAGTATAGAATGAGACGCTGAGAACGACAGCAGTTAAAGAGCATCCATAATTAATACAAACTTATTTAGAATTTTCGCTACTTATTATACGAGGCAGAGAAATTGGTACCCAAGAACGAAAATGGAGAGTGGAGAAGTAGGACTAATAAAGAACTGTATGAACTCTGTGGTGATTCCCCAATTGCGAACTGTATTACAAGTGCAAGACTTAGATGGGCAGGGCATGTAGGAAGGAAGGAGATGTGTTGGCAGACCGAGAAAGAAATGGATAGACAATATAGAGGAGAATATGGAGGAATGTACACCATAGAAGAAAATGGTCTTCAATAGCGAGGCAGGGTCTGGTCCTACAAGCGCTGCAACGCCATGGAGAGAGAGAGAGAGACAGACAGACAGACAGACAGACAGACACACAGACAGACACACAGACAGACACACAGACAGACAGACAGACAGACACACAGACAGACACACAGACACAAGACAGACAGACACACAGACAGACACACAGACAGACAGACAGACAGACAGACAGACAGACACACAGACAGACAGACAGACAGACAGACAGACAGACAGACAGACAGACAGACAGACAGACACACAGACAGACAGACAGACAGACACACAGACAGACACACAGACAGACACAGACAGACACATAGACAGACAGACAGACAGACAGACAGAGAGGAATTAGTAATACATATAGAATATCAGTGTTAATCAAGTGATTGTTTCAATTGCCTTCTATTGTTCCTGTGAGCTCTTGGAGAAATGTAGAATTGTCTCAAACTGTTATTGTTTGTGAGAAATCCGACCGACGTGGGGATCCAATAGCTGGGAATAGGTCAGGGAAATAGTGTTTGAAGGAACATTACAATTAGACTGAGAGTAACGATGTACAATATCGTTAGAAGTCTGTCTACTGCCCGGCCGCTGCGTCCCCCACATTTGCACACCACAGGGGTCATCAGTGGGGTGCAGGGGTGGGATGTGGTTAGGGCGGTCATGCGGTCTTCGCAACCAGGGACCGGTACTTCTCAATCAAGCAGCTCCTCAGTTGCCCCCTCAGGGACCTAACGAGGCTGAGTGCACCCCGGACCAGGTCTCCCAGCACGAGAAAATCCCCACGCCGGTACCAGTAATCGAATCCGGGTCTCCCACTTGGAAAGCAGCACTAAAGAGACGACCATTTATGATATATGTACATTTTATTTTTACGTAAATATCTTAAATATAAGGACTTTAATCAAAATTCTTTCAACAATTTTTAGAAAATAAAAGAACAATTTTTGCATGTAAAAGGTAGTTTGGAAACCTTCGTGTCCATCTTAGGAACATACGGAACCTAAATACGAGGTTTGGAATTTAGTTCGTTTTTGTGGGGTTTACATGCCCATATGGCCGGATTTTCTAAAAAAAAATCGTTTCCTTTTTCTCGGAGGGATTCAAAACCTGTATATTCCGTGAAATCTTGACATAGAATTGTTGGGTGGAAGGCAGTTGTACGTACTAGAAGGAATAAAAACGTTTCTTTGGTTCATTTCCATGAACTGTCACTATACAATTGCTGGGTGAACTCTTGCGTACCGTAAACAGGAGTTGGAAAAGTACATTTCGCTAAAATACACAATTTGTCAAATATCTTTGTGACAGCAACCATTTTAAAGATATTTTGTGTTTCGTTGTGTTTCCAAAAACTTTTTGAACTGCTATACTGGAGGAGGTGTAATGTAACTTGGCACTTGCTTATTAGAAAGAGAAAGGAATACTCACCATCTCTTTCTAAGCCGTCCCTCTTTTGTGGTGAACCAGTACACACACCAGTGGCGGGTGATCCTTCTGCATTGTCACGTTGACAACCAATATTTCACCTGGAAGAGTTGCAACACCACTGATGTCTACTTACCTTCATACCCCAACAGGTAATTAGGGAATACAATACAGCTTTAAAAGGGCCTAACCATCTCGATGATTTTCGCTGCCCGTGCTAGACAAGGATAGTAGAAAAACTCGTCCATTGTAAGTGGCTATTCGTTTGTTTCTCGTGGTCGCACAAGGAGTAAAGAATCTCAACCCCAGCACATGGTGACTCAGTTTTTACTTCCTCTACCGCGTATTGTTTGGCAACCAAAATTCGGTACGGACATTTCATCGCAAACACAAGTTTAAGGGGAGACGCAGGTAAACAATCTGACGTGTTGCACTCACATGACTTTCTCTACTCTTGTACTAACCGTTCTTACAAACTCTTCTTCGTGTTAGTTGAGATAAACATTTGTACAAATTATCTTATTGCTTATTTCCTTGTAGGTGCAAGGGGAATATTGGAATACAGTAGGCTTTGTGCGATAGTCAAATGTTTTAAAGCTCTGAAATTCCGTTCTCTTTGCACACGTAACATATAAAAAAATGAACAACGATGACCCATTTCACGAAAGTTCTAAGTTTTCCGAAACTCACACACATAACAAGGAATATCTCCGAAATGGTTCACCCTATAAGAAAATTTATTGAGACATAAATTGTGTATTTTAGCAAGATCTACATTTTTTGTATAGTATGATTTGGTCTATCTCTAACGGTTTACCAGTTATGCAAAAGTCCTCCAGAGTAAATACGACTACAGGGGCTATAGCCAGAAAATTCAAGATATACATTTCATTTGTCATCAAAATATATCAAACATATGACATTTTAATCAAAATCGTTAGAGCCATTTTCAAGTAAATCAAAATTTTCGAAAAATTTTCCATGTAAAGTGTAGTTTAGGGTGGGGCTATTTTCTTCAAAATCTTCGTGTCGCATCCTTGAAAGGCATTAAACTTAAATACCAACTTTGCTTTTAACCGACTTTTCGTTTTTGAGTTATGCTGTCCACAGACTGACAGACTGACACACAGACACACACACGGACCTTTTTCTAAAAATGCTTTTTTGGATTCAGAGGGCCTCAAAACGTGTATTTCCGGTGAAATCTCGACATCGAATGTTTGGGTGGAATACAATGCTTCCCCTACATACCAGCAGAAAAAGTAAAAATACTACCTCGGGAAAGTATTTATAACTCCTATATTTTCTAACTTGGAAAACTGAAATTTTGTGTGGTAATTAATAATACTTATTTACACACTGTATAACATTTTCAGAATTTTTGAAGTCTTTGAGTTGTATTATCCGTTTTTCTATCTAAACACCAATAAGGTGAATTTTCTCAAAAACTACTTGAGATATTTCATTGAAACTTTTTATGAGTTTGAATATACAAATAATCCTGTGGAACAGAAATGTTAAATGTATTATCGCTTTTGGGATAAAAATACATAATTTTGGAAAATCCATTCGAGTAAAATCACGCCCACGTTAAAATAAAATGTTTATTGAAATTCTGTTCCACAGGATTATGCAATAGGACCGTTGCTATCAAACTACCAAATTTCATAACGGTACATACAATAGTTTTAGAGAAAATGCACCTTCATAATGGAAAAATGTAAACTGTAACAAAGTTGAGTCAAAGATTTACTTTGATTTTCATTGTTGCAGAGGTGTTTCAAAAGTAAACAACTTCAAAACAAAGCGACCCCAATAAACACATTTCGCCATCTTGTTAGGAAACTGACAGTCAAAGCAGCAGGAAATACAAACATGGCGAACTATTTGACTATCACTTCAGTATCCTGTGTTTCTCTTGTGCCACAACAAAATATGCAGTCAAAGTATTTAATTTGGATTAAGGGACCTTGGAGCTGAAATTTGAATTTGCTATATTTTATAGGTATTTAATCAACGCTTTGAACACTTAAGGGTGTTTATGTCATAAACTATCATCGAAGTTTTAGCACACTTTGTAGAATAGTTTTGAGGGAATTAATTATTCAATTTATTCACAATGCCAAAATAGCTTAGTATTGAAAATATTCCTTGTGCATCAAAAACTAAAATATCGCAACAGTTTTATTATTTTATAAACTCTTAATTGCTCAACAAACACCATCAATATTTGGCAGGAAGAAAAAATATTTATTTTTAAAGTAATTCATTTTTTTGTTTTGATGGTCACTGAAAGTATCTTCTTAGCTTTCTTTGTGTATTTATTGTTTTTTAAAGCTGAACAAATTTTTAGATGTTGAAAACAAAGACTTAGTTGAAGTCACATAAATGGAGAAAATGCTGGAAATATTCCAGGTGCATGGAGGAAATGGTGTATTAAAAATACACAGATGCATCACTATCATGTTTATCACAGCTTCCCTCTATTGTCTGGTAGTCTCTCTCCTGAGATTCATAGCTTAACCACTTCTTTCCGCTTAATTTGGTTGTTTTTGAGCCCTTTTTGGCCTGCGCTACACATTTAAAAATGTGACTTTCTCTACTCTTGTACTAACCATTCTTACAAACTCTTATTCCTATATCTTCTTCGTGTTAGTTGAGATAAACATTTGTACAAATTATCTTATTGCTTATTTCCTTGTAGGTACAAGGGGAATATTGGAATACAGGAGGCTTTGAGCGATAGTCAAATATTTTAAAGCTATGAGATCCCGTTCTCTTTGCATACTTAACACACAAAAAATGAACAGCGATGTTCCATTTCACGAAAGTTTTAAGTTTTCGAAACTGACACAAAGAACTCCGAAATGGTTCTCTACAAAAAAAAATATTTAAACAAATTTTGTGTTTTAGCGAGATCTATATTTTTGTATAGTAAGATTTTGTCTATCTCTTACGGTTTACGAGTTATTCAAAAGTCATCCAAAGTAAACAGCACTACATAAGCTATAGCCAGAAAATTCAAAATATACATTTCATTTGTTATACAAATATCTTAAACATATGGCATTTTAACCAAAATCGTTAGAGCCATTTTCAAGAAAATTAAAATTTTCCATGTAAAGGGTAGTTTAGGGTGGGGCTATTTTCTTCAAAATCTTCGTATTGCATTCTTAAGACATTAAACGTAAAGACCAACTTTGGTTTTTAACGACTTTTCGTTTTTGAGTTATGGTGTCCACAGACTGACAGACACACAAACACACACGGACTTTTTTCTAAAACTGCTTTTTCTGGATTCAGGGGGTCTCAAAACATGTTTCCGGTGAAATCTCGACATCGAATTTTTGGGTGGAGTACAATACTTCCTCTACTTACCAGTAAAAGTAAAAATGGCGGAATCTAAAAAGTTTCACTGCCAACCGATGACTGAAGGTTTGGGGATATGCATAAACCTAAAAATCGGAAATTTGATTATTTTTCAATTATTTTTTATTCTCAGAGATAGAAAAATAAGCTTTTGTAAGAATGTTTTGTAGAAAAGATGTGAAAGAAAGCTATTAGATAGAGGAAAGTGCACTTGATAGCAGCAGAGGGAAGGATATAAGGTTATGGCTGGCTTGGAGTGGTGCCCAATGAGTGTAACTCAGTTCTCACAATCTGGGTGATCGCCAGCAAATTCTTAGTCATCTACACGTGTAAATTGCAAAACCAAATTCAAAATAAGCCTTTCATTGCATACTGTACTCTCACTAAGGCTGTTCTTATGGCCTTTCATGCCAGACACACAGAGACGATTTTATTTGATGAATATCACACCTTAAACAGTCAGCAGATTTACTCACTGGAGTAGAACAGTCAGCAGATATATCTATTACCAACGTGTTGCAGTTGTTCCGTGCCAATGACGTAATGTTGACCGAAGCGCCCTAGCGGAATGAGAAGTAAATAACTGGTGGGAGCTTGAAGCTGCAACATTGTTGTCATTCGAGTAGCTCTGAAAAATCATGTCATTAGAAGCTGTTTAGTCCACATCTAATTAAATGATCAGCAATGGACGTGATTATGGTTACACACGTTTCCAGAAAATCCCATGTAGTTACATGCAATTCGGATTTATATTTTAAGTGAATTAATAAAAAGGATAGCAGTCGCGTGCTTCAGGCGAAACACAATCTCTGGAACCTCAGCATTTTATTTTAGAGGCAGACAAAATATACGAGCATATAAATATTAGTAACATCTCGAACAGTACAACAACAACCAATTTGTTAAATAAGTGAAAACTATTATAGGTATGCTACATGTTGAACAAAATAGTTGCAACCTAGGTTTTTTATTGGGGGGGGGCGTGGAGAGGGGGTAAACAGCGCGTAGAAGTATTTCGTTTTTGCAAGTCGTACAAAACTGACAAACCTCCGTAATTGAAATCAGGTCTAGAATGAGATACTTCTGAGGTAGCTAGCAGGAAATGTAGGAATCAATTAGTTCCCGACAACCATTTTATTGGGTGTAACAACAGTGTGCATGCGCTTTAGTGTGCTTCAGAGTCACGATAGCTCAGCGGTGCTCAACTGCAGGCAAGTTAGGGGAGATTAAAATCACCTCCTTCCACCCACTGAGACAGAATGACGCATTTATCCGTGATTACTGAGTTCCAATGGCGGCACATTCTTACCTACAGGAATCAGAGGCGTACACATTCATATTCCACTCCTGATTAACCCAAGACGTTCATGCGAATTACGTTTTTTGGCACGATTTAAGTTTCAGAAGATGAAGTGCAAAGTCTCAAAAGATAAGCAAGGTGATTGTCATTTATCTTGTTGCCATACTCACTTTTAATGTACCTAGTTCATTTTTACTTTCTCTAATAAGTATAGTACAGTAGAAGAAGTACTGTATTCCACCCAAAACTTCAATGCCGAGATTTCACCGGAAATATGTGTTTTTAGGCCACCTGAACCCCCCCCCCCAAAAAAGTATTTTTAGAAAAAGGTCCGTGTGTGTGTGTCTGTGTATCTGTCAGTCTGTGGCCAGCATAACTCAAAAACGAAAAGTCGGTTAAAAGCCATATTCGGTATTTAAGTTTAATGTCTTTCAAGGATACGACAAGAAGATTTTGAAGAAAATTGTCCCACCCTAAACTACCCTTTACATGGAAAATTTTTCGAAAATTTTTATTTTCTTGAAAATTGCTCAAACGATTTGGATTAAAATGCCATATCTTTGAGATATTTTTATGATAAATGAAATGTATATTTTGAATTTTCTGTATATAACCCCTGTAGTCATATTTACTTTGGAAGACTTTTGCATAACTGGTAAACCGTTAGAGATAGACCAAATCTTAGTATACAAAAAATGTAGATCTTGCCAAAACACAATTTACGTCTGTATAAAAATGTTTATAGAGTGAACCATTCCGGAGATATTCCTTGTTATTTGTGTCAGTTTTGGAAAACTTAAAACTTTCGTGAAATGAAACATTGTTATTCAATTTTTTATGTTAAGCGTGCAAAGAGAATGGAGTTTGAAAGCCTTAAAAGATTTGACTATCGCTCAAAGTCTACTGTATTCCCATATGCCCCTTTCACCTACAAGGAAATGAGCAATATGATAATTTCTGTAAATGTTTATCTCAACTAACACAAAGAAGATGCAGGGATAAGAGTTTGTAGGAATGGTTAGTACAAAGGTCATGTGAGTGCAACACATCAGATTTTTTTTTTTAAATGTTTGTTCGCAGATGTAAGTGGAACCAAAAACTGCCATTAAACTAGATGCAAACAAACGTAATCTCGGATACTCACAGCAGGGCAAAGACCTAAATAATTGCCACCCTTCTTTCTAAGAACATTTTACGGTCGTGGAATTCTGCAATTCAAGTAGTTTCATATTTTCTGCCTCGTGTGAAGCCTCACTACATGGAAACTTCTAAAGTGCAAAGTAATTGGATTTTAGTTTCAAATGTTTTAGGTCTTCAAATTGTGAAGAGAATGTGTCGTATATTGGCTTCAAAAGTTCGTTGTATTTTTCCAGAAGAATAACGCTTATCGTGAACACGGAACGTAAGCAAGGGAAATGGTAAAAATCTGCAACTACCAGTCTTACAAATCAAGTACTTAATTTTATCGTCTTCATCTCGAAAACAAAAATATTCGTCCTCCCATTCAATTGTATGTGACACTACTCTGCGGCATTCGCCTCTGATTAGCTGGCCTGGCTCTCCTTGCCTTGGTCAGTGGCGGCAGGGGGGGGGGGGGATAACATGTGTAGGGGAAGCGAGCGTGTGTTCGCTTGTTGAGCACCCTGCGTTAGATTTATCCTTCTCATAAGCAGGTCGATGCATCTCTTCAAGTTTAGTGCACACAAACCGTAACCCACGAAATAACGGTTAGCGACAACGTAAACAAAGCTGTCTCTTATCTTATCGCACTCAAACAAACGACGTGTTGTTGGGCCGTTCTTTGCGTTTCCATTTCTGTTTGTTTGATTCTAGCTTTGCAGTAGCTTGACACAAATAAAGCGGTCGCTTTGTAATTAACTGGAAAGTCGACTTTCGCTCGAAGTATACAAAGTAAACGTGTACCTGTAGATGAGCAGGCAATTTGAAATTACGTGCAGTGTCACAGGGTAGCCATTAAATTGTACATTGAGATACGTAAAAGGTTCAATACAATAACAAATTGAATTATATGTGACAGATTGAATAATTTGCCTATACCATTCATAAATTTATGCCTAAACATTATTTTCCTAACCTGTTGCAATATATAAAATTACACACTTTCACTGTTTCAAAAGCAAAACTTGTTCTCCATCTGTAGAGAAATGCTCTGAATCTAACATCTTCACGTTTTTTCCATCAATTTATAATTAGTCATCCACTTGAAACTTACTTAAATATGTATTTCAGTCAGAAGTTCATTCAGAGTTAGGTTCCAAATTGGCAACTACTGCAGTATACTGTAGTATGCGTCCTGGAGCGGCTGTCTGTAACACAACCAGTGCCTGATCCTGCCAAACATTTGCACTAGTGCCCACCAGGTTCCTCTACGTTTTATGTGCAATTAATGCAAATGTATCTATGAAATTTGGTAGAAATTGCCGAAAATTTCTATTTTTGCCTTTTGCATTTTTATTATGCTTATACTTTGTACTTTAACGGCACAATTTAGTTTTCTCAATATCAATCATTTTTAAAGCTCCAGGAGGACATTTAAATGTCCTAATGTGGGTGAACGTTCCTCGCTAAACTTCGTCGCTACAGCTTTCAAATGCTTTTTTCGTTTTCACTGCCTTTTGATTTTAGTCTCTTGCAGGGAATTTTGCTTCAGAAAGGTTGAGAGTTGCCTGTGCTGAAGTGAATTCGATATATCGAGCTGAAATGCCGCGAATCTGACACATGTTTTGCTTCCAAACAGAGAAATGCAGTCAGTGTTCTGTAATTGTGTAATCTTGCCAGGTTATTTCAGTGTTCCAATTATATATTAAGTATTATTTAGGCAGTTAATAGGTTTTAAGTTATTCGTTAGTTTATAGTAAAGGAGTAACAAGCAGATATTTTATGAATTATGTGTATAAATTAGTGAAAGTGCATAGTGTAGAGATTAGCTAAGAGCAATAAATTTCTAAATTTTGTGAACAATGCGAAGGCGAAAGGAAAGTTCATATTAAGAAACAACCAAGCAAACTTGAAATTCTCAAAAGCTGCTACTGAGGCCAAGAAGAAAGCAACAAAGTATACCACATATAGTTCTGGGGAATTTTAAGTTGAAGTACAAAAATATATTGTTAAACTTTAAAATCCATTTTTCTCAGTTCTTTATTTTTTCAGCATTTTTAACTATTCAAAATACTTCTTGTACCCTAGTTTATAACTTATTAGCTTGAAATTCTCAGGAGAGCTTCAGAGTTTAAGGTATTAAAGTTTGTCATGCGCTAATTAAAAAGCATTAAATAACTGAACTCATACTGAAAAACTTAAAAATATCAATAAACTGTTTACAAAACGTTTTTCTCTTAAACTAATTAAGTCTAAGCAATGGTGATATGACAATTTCTTTATATCTATATACTGAGCTCAAATTAAAAATTTAGGAGAGACACAACGAACTGCAGGGTCCAAGGGTCATTTCATATTAGCATGTCAAAAAGTGAATTTATTATTAACAAATATATTAATAATTTAAACACGGTTTGACATAGAACACTGAAATGTTTTGTATATTATACATTTTATGTTCCGAGTGTGTGGAAAAAAATTCAAAGCAATCAGAAGAAAACTGGATTTTTTAATTTTCATAGATACATTGTCTTCCAAAGTGGACGTATACTGAAAGTTGTTAAGTTGGACCTCCAACCTAATTGAGGACATTGACTGTTGACAGGCGGTGCCAGTGACGACAACATTGCAACGAAAGAAGAGCATGCCAGACTTCCAGGGACTGCCCAAAGTGGCAGAACCAATGTCTCGTGAGGAAGCTTCCATCCTGAGCTCTGCGAGGCGGGAAGAGGTGCGTCGCCAGATAGAGGAAGCAGAGAAACTTAGGGCCAACCCGCTCCTCTACCTCGTCAGTCCCAACGTCAAGGTAACACATGTTAACCATTAGAGTAGCAGTAGATGGTGCTTCTTTAATACAACCGCAGAGCGTCTTTTCAGACATATTGCTACTTTAGGTCTTGATTTAATACTATATTATGCAACGAGAATGTAATGGAAGTAATTAAGACGCGAGTTTCTTAATTTTCATACGAGCGTCTTAATCACCATTATAGTTAACTTTCATACGACAGTTTGTGCTCGACCATATACCTACCTAATTTTATAGTTGAAATATTGTAAAATGTTGTACCTACACTCACCAGGGACAATGACCTACAGCTGATATTTGGAGTTCTGCGCAGGCGCTAAACGATCGATTCGTTTCCAGCACGTCACAGCTGCATGATGAAAATGATAACCTTGGAATGTTACGTAACATTGAAAAATAGAAGGAGACAAATTGAATATATTTGTTTTCAGACGAAACTTTGTTTCATGTATAAGTTATTTATTGTACTAATAGTGAAATATTGCTGCATTCAGGCTAATTTGTGTAAATTGCATCTTACTTAGGCAGGTGGAGTAAGTTGCATCTCACTGTCAGTAGTATCCGACATTTTAGCGTTTTCTAAACTCGCTCTCGTTGCGTTTCGAGAATTAATCGATATTGCGCTTTGCCTGATTGGTGGAACACATGTCCTTTAATGAAAGTTTGAATTTAAGGAGGTCCATTAAAGGATCGCTATCAGACTTAGAATTAATAAATTTTGTTATGATCGAGCATAAAAGTAGTTTTAAAAATGTTGTAGGGTTTCTTCCGCGCCTTTCTATGATAGCGGCAGATGGCGAGTGCCGAGGATGCCGACAGGCAAAATACCGCGCAGATCGCTCGAAGGTTTTTTTGCTCTCCCGGCAGATGAATTTGTGACGGGGAAGAACCTTTGTCAGGAATTCTTTAGCTGGCTAGCAAATGTATAAAAAGAATTTTAGATCAATATGAGTGTCTGAAAGTGCATTTGCAATTAGCTGTTACTGTCATTGTCAAATACGTTTCTAGGCAGTTATTTTCCACGCACAGCGATGTAACTAATGAACTTTTCCTAACATTTTTGAGGTCCATGCCAAATGACTTTGAACTTACATTTCCAAAGAGACGAAGCTGTTCATTCTAGAATCTTAATTGAGTTTAGAAGAATGCACTCTTTCCCTTCCAAGGCGAATATTACAGGAGGAATTTGTCGGTATTGATGTGAATCTGAGTTGGCCTCCATTTAACTTTCTGTTGCGTCAGTTGGGTTTGAATTCTCGCTACTACTAAACACCAAGCTTCAGAATGCAAACAAATGAACAGCATTCTCAGAATTATTAGGCAGCGGTGTCACATTCCTTAAAAGGGCGGCCAAAGAGCTTCTAAACTGGATTGATGGAAACATATTCGTTCCACGAAAAATTCAGCTTCTTTCTCCCAGCATTTGTTTAAGCTATACACGTCCTAAATTCTCCGAACTCCCTCTAGGAGTACTAAGGAACACATGTACTATTGGAGAACTCGAACAGCAGTGGCGGATGCTTCTGACTTTCACTGGAAAACCATTTTCAATGATAACATTCGTGATTATGGCTCGAATTTCTCGTGTGAAGACATTAAGCTTAAAAACTCAGCAGAAAATCATGTTTTAAAATAATTTTATTGGTTCAGAAAGACTCAGCAATGACGTGATAAAAAGTTTTTTTTAGTTTTAATAATCCACGTTAATTTAGTATATATACAGTGCTGTTAGTTTAAGAGTCGGCGCTAGCGACAAATGCCGCGCTCCCGCAAGTCACCGCCCGCTCGCCGATAGACGGGACTTTACATGCCGGAAGAAACTGGCACGCATTTTTCATGTGTCTGTTAGTTTCGACCTTGGCACGCACTAGTAGGGTGGGACATTAAACTTAAATACCAACTTTGGTATTTACGTATTTACGCAAAGTTGATTCATCTGGATTTTTTCACATTTTGAGATGCTCGCAAATGTTTTTCCCGCCCAACATGTTGTACCGTGAACCACTTGTCTGAAGCAACTTTAATTTCGCACACTTTACAGAACAATACAGTTCCATCAATAGAGAATGTTTCCGCCAAACTCTGAAACATACTGTTTCAAACGGGATGCAGTTGACTGTTTTTGTTTCGGCATCTCAATTCCACAGCACAAATTTATACACCTCACAAACAACTCTCTTACCGCGACACTTCTAGCTCCTGAAGTCCTGACTCATGCATGATGTAATCGGCGATTCCTCGAATTGATGGGTCAAAAATTCATCAGCGCTGTTAGGACGCTGATCTGTGTTAATTAAATGATTACCACACTTACAAAGTTACTGTTTTATAAAAGGTGATGATATAAATGAACTTTGGACCACAGATTATTTTAAAATGCCCAATAAATTCGTAAAAAAGAAAGAAAATGACCGGAAAATGCATCTAAATGTTAAAAAATGACTATTATAAAAATGTGGACATTTTTTTTTAATTAACGTCCTCCAACATTGTCATATCGGACGAATGAATGAAATGAAATGGGTGAAATGATGCTCAAATGAGTCCGAGGTCCATGGAGCTTTAAGTTACTCGGCATTCGTCTCTAAGTTACACGACTCTTCTCAGGGTAGGGAAAACCTCGGAAAAAAACCTTACCCTAAGCGAGATTCGAACTCGCGACCTGTTGAACGTGAGGCAGACACGCACATATTTATTCCAGAATGCATTTAATTTCTAATAGGCATCGTCTGTGGCTACTAAGAAAAAAGACTTTTCATCAAAATCCGGGCCCTAATGATAATAATAATAATAATGAATGATAATGATAATAATAATGAATAATGATAAGTAATAGTAATAATAATAGTAACAACTTTATTTATCATAAACATTTACAAAGTGAGCAAAAGCTCAGTAAACAGGTGACGCCAATGAAATACAAAAAAACAAATGTATATATTTATGCACTTGATCAGGTACAATATTTACAAAAAAATACCCTTACAAAATTGAAAGAATGCAATTATTTAACTTTTTAAAAATTATCCTCCATATTCCCTCCATATTTAAAAATTCAATGCCACAGCCAGGATTTGAACCACAGAGCTTCCGCTTATCGAGTGGCTGCTCTGACCACTAAGCTACCATTGTCAACTTGCCAGTATGGCATTAAAATCCCCAGCCGATTCGTACTTTCCCAGTAGACCACAAGGAAATCTCACCCAAGGGCGACTTACAATAGTAAGTACTTTATGTCCCGGGTTTAAGTAACCTTTAGATGGTAATTTGTCATTTGAATTTTATATCTTCCTGCCATTTCAAGTGATTATTTACATATATTCCCAGTGGTTTTGCTGACGTAGAGAACTTATATTGGTAACAGGTAACATTTTATTGCCTACTTTTGTTTGTGTTTTGAACTGCATAATAGTTTTAGATGTACAGTAGAATCCTGATAACTCAACGTAATGTGGACTGAGGGGCTGTGGAGTTACCAAAATGTTGAGTTTAACGGAATAAGGGTCTGTTATTCACAACCCGTAGCATAACACTGCAAATTATATAAATATATTCTAGCACAATATAGGACACAAAAGTATAACATATTCTAAAATTTATTACATATTATTTTTTCCTTTGTCCAGTCTCTTTAACACAACCAATATAATTTCCATTGTCATGTTAACTTGTCTTTTCTTCTCGTTTGACATTTTCACTGACACAAACACAACAGTAACAGTAAGGCTGAAATCTTGGAAGTCGCACTGAAACCAGAAATATGTAACTGACAGTTTAGCTTACCACGTACACCAGTATTATGTACACATGGCGAATGAATGTGCGCAAGTAACATCATGCACATTGATGATGGGTGCAATGTCTCTGTTTCATTCCTTGAAATACACAAGACATTGCTGATAATGTGAGATGGCACTGTACTTAATCATGCACAGTCCGTGGAAGTTGGAAACATAACCTGATGCCCCAATGGTCTTATAAATACAAAAGTGAACGCGATCATGAACCACTGTATAATTGTCATGTCTACAAAATACCTTTATACTGGTTAAAGCAATAAACCTTCAAACCTACCAAACAAGTGTTTGCGCTGTGTATCCTCATTATTAGTGGCAAGGTTTCGTGACAATGTTCTGGTAGTTGCTTATGCTCTGACTAGATATCGAAGGTCAACCCTTTTGTCACTGTGACGGAAGTTGGGGTAGCTTGTACACGTATACTAATTAAAATTTATCTGTACTATTCATACCATATATAGATAATAGAAATTATTACAGTCAAGTTTAACAATAAAAAATTTTTAAAAAAATAAGAGGTTGTTGAGTTAGACAGAATGTTGAATTATTGTGATTCTACTGCATTCAGTTTTAGTGAATTGCCACTAAACCATTTTTTAGCGCATTCATTGTTTCAGCCATTTTTTGCAACAGCTCTAAGTTACTTACTGCTTTTATCCTAACCAGTATAATTGCATTTGCTTGTTACACATAAGCTCAAAGCTCATATTTTATCCAAGTTTCTTGATTCTATTGAGTTCAGTTTATAAAATCCTACTGATTTATCTGAAAATCTGTGAGTCATATATGCAATAATGTTATCGAGTATTGGAATATAAAGAAATATTTAGTTCCCAATGATTTAGTAACTGCTAATGAGCGGGTATTGTGTGTTGCAGGACTGGTTCTCGAGACAGCAGCTGGTGATGCTGGTTCTGTTTATAAACATCTCCCTTGCCATCATGTTCTTCAAGCTACTGACGTAGTAGCTGCAGTGACTTTCACTTTAACACAAAACTTATGTGTCGGTGGTAACAGAGTGATGGTGCATTCATTTGTTTTGTTGTTGTTGGTTGGTACGTACCATTGCTCCTACTTTGTTTTCTACCTGCTGTATCCATCACTTGTACCAACGAACAGCATGCTGCAGTGTGACATTACACCAACAACTCAGCATACATACATACATAAATACATACATATATACATAATGATAATCATAATTATTTATTTTGCAATGGTAAGTTTGAACCATATTTTTACATGAAAAAAAGTTAATGTCATTCTTATTCTACTTCCTACATCCAAGGTTAAATAAGTATGAAGAAAACAAAAGAACGTTTATCAAGTATAGACCGAACATTTGCTGTCATGCTGTTAGAATTAATACATCAGTAATGCATTGTAACATTTTTTACACATGCAGAATAATCAAATGTAAAAGAAAATGAAAACAAACTACAAACTAATTGGAAATGTTGATAACTAATATTAGCTGTCTAAGTTGTGAGTGCCAGTTAGTAGTTTTTAAAATCATTGATTTCCAGGAAATACAAGAAACAACATATGTCTAAAGTTACAAGAAATATTGTTAGTGTTAATTTGTGAGTAAGTTGTTTGAAAAGGCACTCGCATCTCAGGCAGCGAGGGTTGGGCTGTGTATTCGATGCAGCCAACTAGTTGGGAACTAGCAGGAGATTTACATTTTGCCAAAGCAGTGGAAATGTGTAAGATTCTCCTTTGGCTACAAAGACTGGGAGTTTGTTATTCATTTAGAAACTTTTTGTACTTGCCTGTAGTTTATGGAGGATTTTAACTTGCCTTGTTACTATGAGAAAATCTGATGATGGTGTGTATCTTCTGCCTGTATCCACCAACATCTAGAATATGGCCGTTAGTTTATATATAAGGAATACTTCTGTGGAAGCTTGTACATAATATTGAAGGGAAACAAAAAACTTCTATAGCAAGACATATTAAATGTAATAATTTTTCCACAATCTAGAAGTGTATAAAAGAAAGCATATCAAACACGTTTCTTCTTTATCAAAGGATTGTAAACAGAGCTCCATTGTTATTCATTATTCTATCTACATTTGGAGAGAGGAACAGTTGTGTGCCTTTTTCTTAAATTGTTTATCACATCAGAAATCTTTAGAGTGTAGGTAGTTTGAACCTATTTTCAGAAAGAAGAATAACAGCTCCATCTTTTCTACTTATGGAATCAAACTATTTTATAGGCTGATGATCTGTTATTTATCTCGTTATTTATTGCTTAGTATAATGATTGATAACTGCTATGTAGAATAATGGAACAAGTTCTACTGTTCGATAACAGAAAGTGCTTTGCTTGTACAGTACTTCAAAGTTAAAAAACATTTTCACTATCATAAAAATTTTAAAATAAATTGCCACTACATTTTTCCAAATAATGATCATATTATACTCTTAATCTTTTTTCCTCTCTTTCCAAGTAATTCATTAACCTTCCAAAACTACACTGATATTTTCTTAGACTAGCTTCATTAGGACTGTTATAAATCCACCAGGAAACATTTCATAAGCATAATTCACATTTTGTTTTATGTTCACATCTACGTACCCATACACTTTATCTTGTAATGGACCTTTAATATGATAATTTACTGTAGGATTATTTGAAGGAATTTTTCTTCATGATTATGTATTTGTACTTAATGTGACTGTAACCATATCCCATTCTTGTATTTTTTTTCTTCTGTGGGTTGTCTTCCTGTGTGTTAACTGCACGCAGGTTTAAGAAACATGAAATTCAGTGCATGTTGTTTTATTTTATAAGAAAGGAAATATTTTCAAAACAGTATATACCTGTTCCCAAAGAATAAGTTGTGTTCACTGATGTAAGTGGTCCTGGGGCCGCGCCTGAGGCCCCCAGATCACAGACAACTTGTCGGACTGTTTTGCCCCCAAGTCTTAGGCAGTAAAATTGTAAAAATGATGCTTTAGCTATAGCCTATACCTCCTCTGTATATAAACATATATTTTTCCAGTTTGATTCTTGAGTTTGGTTAGCACGTAATATTTTGGGTGATTGCATGAACAAGAGTGTTCTGGAAATAAGAAAATAGGCAGATTATTTAAGACACAATGTAGTAATATGTAATTATATAAAAGAATTAATGGACAATAATTTGTTACTTGAAATTCATTATTCTATAAACATTATTTTTGCTGCATATTTCTTTTTCCGACTGTGTTTACAGTAAACCAGTATAGTTTTCTAACGTTGCAATTTTGGGACCTTCATAGCATTTCACCCCTACTTTGTTTTTTGATAAGCCTAAAAGGGTATTATTCATTTGGTTCCAGGGGCTCTTTTTAAAGCCTAGTACAGAACCCGACATCTATTGGAATAAAATAATACATGTTTAAACAGAAACTACATACATGCACACACATACATACATACCTATGCATGAAGGCATATTCCAGATACTTTTTTGTACCTTATGAATGATTGTTTCTTTAAGAAATTAACATAATGTGTGGAAAAGAATGCAAGGAATCTAAGCACCTTGCCTGTACATTATGAGACCCAAAATTTTAACATTTAATAACTGTTTAATGGGGCATGTTCTGAAAGTTTATAGAATGGAAAATAAAAGGTGCAGAATAAAAGGTGAGAGGTACAATGGAATAATTTTATGTCAACAAAAACAATGTTATAGCTTATATTTTATAAAAATTGCTGACTAGTAAATAAATATTGCTTTCTAGATAGATAAAAAGAAAGAGGCATATAGATGTTATCCTTTAAACCAGAGAGAGACCTCGATGAGTGCACTGAAAAGCTTTATGAACACTTTTTTTGTATATTTTATGGAATTTTTTAATTACTGTCATGCAACGTAATGTCATATCGGAGAGTGAATGAATGAAACGAGTGAAATGATGCTCAAATGAGCCCAAAGTCCATGGAGCTTTAAGTTACCCGACATTCATCTTCTCAGGATAAGGGAAAACAACTTTACCCGGATAACTTACCCTAAGCGAGATTAGAACTCGCGACCTATTGAACGTGAGGCAGACATGCTAACCATCACACTACAGAGGCAGGCTATGGAATTTTAGGAAAACCCTTTGGAAACAATTGCAACCAAGTGCTTCAACTTGACTGAGAATTTGAACTGGAGGGAATGTCATGTTTGTTTTGCTACAGTGAGATTCTGAAACTTGAGTATTAATGATCTTCCCTCTTGGGTTTGTAATGCAAATTTGACTTCTTATTTTTATGCAGGTGATCTAACTATTTTATACGATAAAAATAAAAGTATATTAACCTCTTCAGATGCTGCGTCTTGTATATGACATACGTCTATGCACTAAGGGTGCATACGCAAACTTGGAGTTTTCGCTTGAAGACCATACCTTAAATGTCACCCTTAAAAGCAACTGAAGTTGGATCCACAGAGGTTAGGAATCAACCTACATATTACACATGTTGTTAAAGATTGGTGTAATACCAACAGTTTAAAAACTACTAAACATTCAATATAAATTTAATACCAGTTATGGACCTTCTGCAAAAGTTTTAAGTATTTACATTGCTTCAGATGGTCAACACATATTAATTACCACAGGACTGTTTCTGTTAAGTATTTTAAAACCTAGTATTACTAAGTATGTACTAATGAAGGTCTATTATGCTCGTGTTTATTTGCATCTTCACTACAATATTCTTTTCTGTGGTAATTATCCTTTAGCAACTAAGATATTTATTTTACAAAAGAAGGCTCTTAGTTTACTCCACAGAGTTCATTCTAAACACCACTGCAAGCGCTTTATTGACTTTTTCTATCCATGTATGTGCTGAATTGCCAGTTTGCTCAGATATTAATAACTATTCAACACAAAATAGTCTAAACGCATATATTAATAAATTTAAGTAAATCAAAATTAAGAATAGTTATTTAGATTCTTTGGTAAACTATTTGTTGGTGGCTATTCCATTACATAGATCAGGGCCTCTCAAAGCTTAAAATCGGGCTGGGTGCAATCCAAGGTGCAAAAGTTCCTTGCACCGTGCATCGTGACAACTTGGTTAAGGTCAGTTCAACTCGCACATTGCAGAGTGAAGAAGCAAAGGCTTGAGGAAACCTGTGTAAATAGACAGCTTGTTCATCATTGAAATAGACATGTGCAATTGAAATACCTAATTATGAAGCAACCTGCTCCAAAGAAAGCAAATAATGCCAAAAGTTCATTTAAATCAGAGTGGGAACCTTCTAATATTTTTTAAAGTGGTCCCAATAGAGGCCAACTGCTCATTTGCAGCACAATAATTATTTGTGTGAGAATATCATCTCTTGAAGAACACTAAACGAGTATACCCAGAAATACACGATGAAATCATAAGGGAGGAGGAATTAAATAGGTTGCTACATGTTGCAGAAGAGCATTCTTTATCTAAAAATAAGGTTTATACCAGTGCTTTTTAGATTATTAAAACAAAAGAACAGATTTGGTATTAAAATCAAATTAATCAGTTTAATATTGTGCACTGCATGTAAACTTTATGCAGTATGACAGAAACAGCGCTGAAAGTAAGGAAGTGTGAGATGGAAAAGTGCGAGAGACAAACTTAAGGAAAGAGGGAATAGGGACTTTGCACCGAGACAAACTTTTTGTGGCCATATTTTGCACCTTGCATCATGTGATGCACCCTGAGAGGCCCTGATTAGAAAAAATTATTTCTTTAACGTATCTTGTAAGTTTTTATTTTATCGATGCTATAGTGTAATAGTTTCTGGCAATAAAGACTAGATCAATTTTATTACATTTTGTTAGGGTTTTATTTCTCATGGGAGTTCTTTCACACGTTTATAGTGAATTAATGAAAGGAACTAGAATGAAAATGTTCACTTTAAGTTAAAAAAATAGAAGAAAATAAACACTATAACTTGTACTTGAAACTCAGTAAAAACAAAATGGTTATAATAGACATAATCTGTTTATATAAGCATTTAATGTGAAGCAAAAGCAAAATATGCACTGTATTTTGCATTTTATCATTGTGGTAAGTAGAAATGAACTATTTTATTCAAACTTTTAATAGAAGAGAGTAAAAACTATCCTTCATCACTTTTTATTTAAACATCAATAAAAGATAGGAAGAGTGATGTGCCTTCTCAAGAGTACACCACAAATGTTAGGTTATGTTAACTGTACTTGGTTGCAACTTCTAACTCTCACAAAACAAAAGTTGTAAATTGTAACTAAACTATACACTTAAGAAGCAAGTTGAGATACAAAAATTGCAAATAAGTTGTCATACACTTAACTATCCCTCTGTATTTGAATTAGGTTAGGTAGGTACCACAAAAAATAAGCAGAACTCGTTATTTTATGAAATAAGACTGAAATGGTATTGTATTTTGTTCACTTCTGCACACAGGGTTGCCTCCTGAGAGGATACCATTTATACCTCTTTCATCTGGTATTGTCTTAAAATTCAGTCATGTTATTGGAATTTGTTTAACTGTTTTGAATAGTGCTGCATTTTAAATGCCAGGAGAGCTAAAGAAAGATACTGATGTATAACATTTCAAGTTTCTTTGATAGTTCATATTCATTTACAGGTTTTACTACTAAAATGACATTTTGGACTACTGTTTTATTAGGTGATATTACAAAGCAACTATGTTCTGCTACCATCTCACTTTAGTAAAATGTCAGTAATATTTGTTCTTCTGTTGTCTGACTTTGTGAAAGGAGAAAGTTTGTATAACATTTAGATATATATGCTGAAAACTGGTTTTTAAAAACAGAATGTGAAAAAGAAATTTGTTTGGATCTCACTCATATGTACATTATTATAAAGTTCTTTGGGCACAGTCCGGTTTGGGTGCTGAGATTAAAATGAAAATATAGGGCATTTATAATATAATGTAACTCTGTTGTGCTTATTTTAAGGCTTACCCATGATCTTACATAAGATATGTGTTTGTTTATTAGTAATTCAATCTATGATTTTGCTAGGGACCATTACTAAATCCTCTCAACTATATGGAACTCTATTTTTATTGTTACCCACCAATTAATTCAAAATGTTGATAAACCCAGGTTTTCTTTAAGCATGCACCGACTACTAATATCGGCACCAAACAAGAAAGGAATTGACAGTTCAGGATGAAAGAGAGGTGACGCTGCTTATCGCGACCACATGGAGAGCACATTAGCATTATGCATAAGAAGTTGGTTGGATTGCATTTGGAATGTAAAACAGGTATAATTTACATTCGTATTCAAAAATAGTGAATCTAAAAGCAAAGGACAGGACATGCAAGTATATATCACTGTAAAGGTTTATGTTAACAAAAGAAACATACCTGTGTAATGGGAAAATGCCGCTAATATTCGAATAACTTGCATCATTCCTGTTGTTGCTGGAATTACCCATGGAAATGACACTGTTCTATCCTTGCTTCTAAAACTCCATTTTCCCATGTTGCACTTATTATGCCTTTTATATCAGTAACTACTTGTTCACAGTTTTCAGCTTTTTATTGATGGAGCTTTAGTACCAATGACACAGTGAAATTTCTCATCAGTTCGACCTTTAACTGTTCTGTGTTTTCTGTCTTGGGTTTTTATATTATGAAATATAATTTTGTCCTTGTTAAATTTAAGAGTTCATCAGTTAAATACAGAAAATCTGTTTATTTTATTTTTTGCTGATTAAGTTGCTGTGCATATAGGCATAAAACAATTAAATTCATCAAGTAGATAAACAGAGCAAAAGTATTCTGGTGCAAGTGAAATACAGAACTACAGTCTGTTCACCAGCTCATGGTCTTAGGGGACTGAAGAGGACAGGAGGAGCATTCCACGATAGTGTAACCCAAGTTTTGTAAACATCGTAGATAAATCTTCAAGGGATACCAGGCGGGCAAAAGTCATCTTAGCCCACCCGATAATAGGTCACATGCGCATCATGCATGGACACCTTTTGTGTGGTGACCCGGCACCTGGTGTTCAACTCTCTGTGGCCCATGTCCTCCTTGATTGTCCACGTTACACTCGTGAGTGCCAGCTGTTCGGCCTGGGTTCAACTTTGAAGTCCATCTTAGGCGATGACCTGGTAGCTGTTAATACAGTGCTGCTGTTTGTCACCAGTATTGGCTTCGGTAAACAGGTTTAACTTGTATTTTATTTCGTGGTTTTATTTTGTACCTTTAGGACGTTTTATATCATTTTCACCTGCTTACCTTTTTAGTTCAGTTTTTTACTTTTTAACTGTTTTTGCTTAGCTTTTTAGATCTGTTTTAAATTTTAACTGTTAGCCTTTTGTGTTTTAGCTTTCCGGTTTTTAACTTTTAATTCTGACTGTTATGGGGTGGTGAGTATTCTGTTTTTTATTATTTTGACCTGGAGCCCTAATGACTTAGCTGTCGACGGGCCCTTAAACCCTGTTCACTCACTCACTCACTCACTCACTCACTCACTCACTCACTCACTCACTCACACTCACTCACTCACTCACTCACTCACTCACTCACTCACTCACTCACTCACTCACTCACTCACTCACTCACTCACTCACTCACTCACTCACTCACTCACTCACTCACTCACTCACTCACTCACTCACTCACTCACTCACTCACTCACTCACTCACTCACTCACTCACTCACTCACTCACTCACTCACTCACTCACTCACTCACTCACTCACTCACTCACTCACTCACTCACTCACTCACTCACTCACTCACTCACTCACTCACTCACTCACTCACTCACTCACTCACTCACTCACTCACTCACTCACTCACTCACTCACTCACTCACACTCTCATTGATAACATTGCTGCTAGTTAGGTTGCCAAATTATCTCCAATGTCATTCCCGCTATATTTGCTCACTAATATGCTGATATCTCTTAATTTCAGTTAAAAACTGAACAAGTCAGTAGCGTTATCTCGGAAGTAAAGAAAAGAGGAGTGTAGAAGTAGATAAACCCCCTCCTAGGAGTGGAGTGAAATCTGCTAAAGAAGTTTCTAAAGTGGATGCATTTTTGGTTTCATTGGGTCACACTTTCATTTGCTTGTTCTCATAATGTGTGATCTCAATCCCATAGAACTAGCTTGGACCAAGGTAAAACAAATAGTTCAATAAATGTAACAGGTGACTTTTCCTTACAGGAATTGCAGGGTATAAATTACTTTTAAGCGAAAGATGCTGGTACGGGTTTTGTAAACATATTGAAAATATAGGAAATGATCATTGGGAGAAAGACAGAGTAGTTGAAAATATCATTTGTTTTATAAGTTAAATGCATAGGTTGTGAGGTAAGAAATGAACAATTCTTGCACATAAGAGAAGCCGCTTTCCTTCTCTACCTCTCTGCAATGGCTGACAGAGAGGAAGGGGAATAGACACGTCAGTTTGCTGCGAAACAACAGCATGCAGCTGAAACAATTGCAGTTCACTGTTGACACATAGCCATAGTTATAGCAAAATCACTTTGTTTGTTATAAAGCTAACTGTTAAACATATATAATGT
The DNA here is from genome assembly GCA_030765045.1 of Tenodera sinensis. Taxonomy (NCBI): domain Eukaryota; kingdom Metazoa; phylum Arthropoda; class Insecta; order Mantodea; family Mantidae; genus Tenodera; species Tenodera sinensis. Next base: position 307,011,346 of record CM060962.1, read on the forward strand.
CATTAGCAATGTGCACTGAAGCTATGCTAGCAAACTTCACTTCTTCGTGGACTGAAACGTTATGACTTCTGCGCATACATGATTGCGCAACTTCCCCCACCACCAGCCTTTCAGGTGAAGAGTTGCCACTGCGCAACTAAGGGAATTGCTCATGTCTCACCTCACAACCTATACTGCATAAACTAAAAATAAAATTTAAGTTCCACCAATTTGAATGACTTCTAGCATGAATATACATTCCAAGGTTGGCAACATTATTGATGATGATGATTAAAATCTGGGTGGACCCTTTATAAGAGCCTGCACATAGGTCTTTTTGTTAGACCCTTTGGCAACATTATCGCAAGCGTGATTAGAAGCCGGACTGCTGCTTGAGATATCAGAATTGTTTACTGGCATACTGTCTCACTGCATTCCTCCCAGGGACCATGAGCTCGTGAACAAACTCTATGTATAATAAATTGTCTGACAAATTGGAATAAATACAGAACGTGCACAAATGATCTGAGCGGTTTCAAAAATTTATTATAGCAATATTATTTGACTGAACACTACAAACACTGTATACTCAGATATAGCAACTTATAAAGTTTTCTTCAATAGCTTACAGGTGCTCAATATGTGCTCCATGAGTGACTTTACAAATATCAACTCAATAATCAAGTCGGCCCACACTCATGTAGCATGTCCCTGTTAATTTCACCAAATGCATTGATGATGTGGATCCATAGTTCTCATAGATCAGTAGGTAATGGTGGCGTGTAAACTGCATCCTTCACAAAACCCCATACAAAAAAGTCACATGGGGTGAGGTGGGGAGAGTGTGGAGGCCATGATATGAGTGTGTTATCTTCATTCCCGGTATGACCTATCCATCGATCTCAAAGTCTAGTGTTCAGGAAGTCACGGACATCACAGTGGTAATGAGGTGGAGCACCATTCTGTTGGTAGATGACAGTATCGGTCTCCAACTGTGGCAGTAGCCAATAATTCTCCAACATATCCAGGTAGGTGAAACTCAGGAGCAGGAAATGCTTTTTCACTGTTGGAGCTCGTGGCCATACGAGGAAGCATAAATCACAACTGCACTCTTGCAGTGGAAGGAAGAAGTATCATAACTGCTGCAAACAAAACCTGGAGAGATAGCTAACTTATAACATCAAATACCATCACCGTATATTTAATAATATGACTATAAAACAATCACGAAACCACTCAAATCATTTGTACGCACCTGTATGTTAGTGATCATATACATGCACTTTGTAATGCAATAAATGTAGAGTATTGGATCACCATTAATAGACCTTAATTTGACCTGCTGTATGGTTAGTTGTGTAATCAATAAAGCAGCCATGCTGAGGCTCTTAAGCTAGCAGTGACCAGGCAAGGCTCGATCGGACAAATCCTGCCTGTACCTGAGCTAATCTAGACATTAATGCTCAACTCTATTGTTGCAGCTGTTTCTTAAAAACTACATATTTGAATTGCAAAATAATTTCAGTGAATATGCAGATCAAGCAAATTAAAATATAATAAGTTTTGCTAAAGCTCTGATTTAGCAGTAAGCAAGTTTTGAAAGGATGGTCACATTTTGACATTACTCTGGAGACAATGATCAGAGTTTCATAAAGCACCTTTCTTGGCTGGAGTCAATATAACTAGAAGTTATTTCCAGGCTGTTATGCCGTGGTCTGCTGGAGTTTGAGTACCCAGACGTTTTGTCCACAGCTCCAGCAGACATCTTCAGTGGCGCAGTCATAGTCTCCTCTGAGAAGTTAATGTAGCGTCTGAGGTTATGCACTGTCTGAGCTGCTGTAGTTATCCCTTTGGTAGTCTCCACTGATTGGTCCGAATGGCGAACAGCAGGAGGGAGGCGGTGGGCTTCACCCAAGGTGTTGTTTCCTCCTGATTGGTTCACTTGAATTTCTCCTGTTTTATGCTGTTTCTTGCCTTCAATGACAGGATACCAGTTGCTGTTCAAAGCTTCTTCTTTCTTATTGAAATTGTGGGCATGTATATATGTTTCAATAGCTTCACGTTGTAGCCGGGCACGGTAGTGTGTTGTGGATGATAGAATGCTCGTGTCTGGAACTTCAAGAGCTTGTTAGGTAACTGTGGACTTATCCGTTTGGCCCAGGCAGCAGCTTCTTTTGTGTTTGGTGAGTCTAGAGAAATTGAAGTGAACCAATCAGGAGGAAACAACTTGGGTGAAGCCCGCCCCCTCCCTCCTGCCATCTCCCATCCGGACCAATCAGTGGAGACCACTCAAGGCATAAATACAGCAGCTCAGATAGTTCACACCTCAGATGCCATGTTAACCTCTACGAGGATACTACGACTGCGCCACTGAAGATGTCCGCTACAGCTGTGGACGAAACGTCTGGGTACTCAAACTCCAGCAGACCACAGCATAACAGCTTGGAAATAACTCCTACTTACATTAATACTGTTTGTTCACTAGCTCATGGTCCCTGGCAGAAATGCACCCAGTCACTATGTTGGTAAACAATTCCACATAAACAGCATTATCTGAACCAGGAGTTACACTTCTAATCATGTTTACGATAATATTGCCAACCTAGGAATGTTTATTCATGCTAGATTAAAGTAAAGAACTTGTTCAAAACAGCACAATTTAAATGTTATTTTCAGTTCATGCAATATATTTAGCTTATGAAACATAAACAATGTTTTCAACTACTCCGTCTTTCTCCCACTGATTATTTTCTACCTCTTCTATATTTTTAAAAGCATTGCCAGTCTGCTTCGATCTAAAGATACATCCTCGAACATTATATCGTGCAATTTCTGTAAGAGTAAATCGCCTGTTACATTCCTGTAAGTATTCAGTTTACTTTGGACCAAACTAGCCCCATGGCATTGACATCACACATGTATGGGGGCAAGTAAATGACAGTGTGGCCCAATAAAACCCAAATAACCAACAATAACTTTATAACAATTGAGGAAGAACACAATCTAACAACTTCTCATTCCCTCCTTTTTTTTTGTACTGTTTAATACCCGCAGGTAGTGACACTGATGATACATGGAGCACCGGTGGAATGAGATGGCAGGGATAACTGGAGAACCCAGAGGAAACCCGCCCCAGCACCACTTCGCCCACCACAAATCCCACATGTGGTTGCCTGGGACCCAACCCAGGTCGCTTTGGTTACAAGCGAATGGTCTAACCACTCGGCTATGGCATGGCTTCATTCCCTCCTGCAGGATCAAAGAATGAACTATTAAAATTTCGGTCAGTTAGTAGTATAGTAATTGTTCCTGCAAGTACAGGTAATGAAAGTAATAGAAGGAAGTAATACCTTTAAGAGCCTCTTTAGGTTTGTTTGTTTCAATCATTCTATAAAGATCTGTTTCCCACATAGAACTGTTACTCTGAACCCCTTTGTACTATATAGCGTTTCACTCTTAGAAGACAGTATGGAGTTAAATGGGACATCTCTGTCTCTATCTAGCGCATACAAGTTGCCATTAGCCGCGTCCTTTTCTACCTTCGCTCTGTTGCCAGATTCCTAATAGCATGGTATAAATATTCATTTGTTATAAATTTCAGGTTTGAACACATTATCCTATGCAGAATTTTTTTCTCTATCAGGTTATATCCTTTTCAGAGTCATTATACATTTCTAATAGGTCCAAATTTCTTCAGAAAACGTTTTTTTCAATAGAAGTCCGATATTTGCTGTTTCTACACTCATCACGCACTAACTAACAAACTAACTGCTAGAATGCAACTATATTTTTTTCTTAGGTAGAGTAAACTATAGTGCTACTACCTGCCTACTTTGAATTCTCTAGGTTTACCCAGTTAAGTGTTATAATTTTTTAAATTAAATATTTTCGGAAAATTTTATATATGTGCACTGCAAAAGTTACGCAGTGTGAAACTTTTTTGTTATTGAGTTTACATCAGGGAACCAGCGAGAACAAATGTTGAGGAAGGTTGGAGAAAGTTTTTAAAATAAACCAAAAGGCAGTAACCTCTTTCTTTTATCCAGTAAGGCAAACAAAAGGTATTCATCTATTCAGCGTATTCTCGCGCCAGACCTGAACAGAAGATAGTATAAGGAGCAGCACTAACATTAGTTCGAAAGAAACCGTGTGTGTAACTGTGAGCTGTTATTGCGTTATTTGTTTAATATTTTTGTAAATATTTGTAGTTATGGAGGGTGAAGCTAGGAAGGGACGATATGTTGGTAAATTAAGAAGTAAGGAACGCCATATAATTATGAATGTGTTACATTATTTTTTAAGTAAAATGCGTGTAAGGCGGTAAAAGAAACAGCTAAGGCTATTGGGTGTTCAGAAGCAGTAGTGTGTATGATTAAAAAGGAACTAATGAAAGGACCTCTAAGAACGCCATCGAAAAAGAAAGCAAAAAGGGCGGGACTACACAAAACGCTAGGTTAACGCAATATGATTGAATAGTGCAAGGTGGAGTGCGGCGAATTGTTCATTCTTTACAGTTTGCAAATATTCCACCCACGCTGAATATAATTTTGTCACAGTTCAACAGTGATGAGACCCTACCAAATTTCTCAAGGGCCACTCTGATTTGGGGTTCGAATATGAAAGAAAGGGTAACAAGTGCATATTAATAGAAAGAGATGATATCGATATCATCAGATGGCGACATAAATATCTAAAAGACGTAAAAGGTTTAGGGACCAGGGGAAATCAATTGTTTATACAGACGAGTCATTTGTAAATTTAGGTCATACAGTAACAAAGGCGTGGAGGGATACCAAAGTTAAAAGTGCCCATCTCGTCAAGCAGCAATTGAAGGACTAAGTACAGGACTCCGGCCACCTCGAGTCGCTCGCGGAGAAAGATTCGCAACATGTTGCAACACTGCACTCCATTTAACGTGTACTGTCTTTTAAGGGTGAGACGCGCATTACAACACAATATCACAACACTCCTAGGTGGAGGATTATCTGCTTCTACATTACTTTTACCATTACTTCCCACATAGAACTGTCACTCTGAACCCCTTTGTACTGCAACACAATATCACAACACTCCTAGGTGGAGGATTATCTGCTTCTACATTACTTTTACCATTACTTCCCACATAGAACTGTCACTCTGAACCCCTTTGTACTGCAACACAATATCACAACACTCCTAGGTGGAGGATTATCTGCTTCTACATTACTTTTACCATTACTTCCCACATAGAACTGTCACTCTGAACCCCTTTGTACTACAACACAATATCACAACTCTCCTAGGTGGAGGATTATCTGCTTCTACATTACTTTTACCATTACTTCCCACATAGAACTGTCACTCTGAACCCCTTTGTACTACAACACAATATCACAACACTCCTAGGTGGAGGATTATCTGCTTCTACATTACTTTTACCATTACTTCCCACATAGAACTGTCACTCTGAACCCCTTTGTACTACAACACAATATCACAACTCTCCTAGGTGGAGGATTATCTGCTTCTACATTACTTTTACCATTACTTCCCACATAGAACTGTCACTCTGAACCCCTTTGTACTACAACACAATATCACAACTCTCCTAGGTGGAGGATTATCTGCTTCTACATTACTTTTACCATTACTTCCCACATAGAACTGTCACTCTGAACCCCTTTGTACTACAACACAATATCACAACTCTCCTAGGTGGAGGATTATCTGCTTCTACATTACTTTTACCATTACTTCCCACATAGAACTGTCACTCTGAACCCCTTTGTACTACAACACAATATCACAACTCTCCTAGGTGGAGGATTATCTGCTTCTACATTACTTTTACCATTACTTCCCACATAGAACTGTCACTCTGAACCCCTTTGTACTACAACACAATATCACAACTCTCCTAGGTGGAGGATTATCTGCTTCTACATTACTTTTACCATTACTTCCCACATAGAACTGTCACTCTGAACCCCTTTGTACTACAACACAATATCACAACTCTCCTAGGTGGAGGATTATCTGCTTCTACATTACTTTTACCATTACTTCCCACATAGAACTGTCACTCTGAACCCCTTTGTACTACAACACAATATCACAACTCTCCTAGGTGGAGGATTATCTGCTTCTACATTACTTTTACCATTACTTCCCACATAGAACTGTCACTCTGAACCCCTTTGTACTACAACACAATATCACAACTCTCCTAGGTGGAGGATTATCTGCTTCTACATTACTTTTACCATTACTTCCCACATAGAACTGTCACTCTGAACCCCTTTGTACTACAACACAATATCACAACTCTCCTAGGTGGAGGATTATCTGCTTCTACATTACTTTTACCATTACTTCCCACATAGAACTGTCACTCTGAACCCCTTTGTACTACAACACAATATCACAACACTCCTAGGTGGAGGATTATCTGCTTCTACATTACTTTTACCATTACTTCCCACATAGAACTGTCACTCTGAACCCCTTTGTACTACAACACAATATCACAACTCTCCTAGGTGGAGGATTATCTGCTTCTACATTACTTTTACCATTACTTCCCACATAGAACTGTCACTCTGAACCCCTTTGTACTACAACACAATATCACAACACTCCTAGGTGGAGGATTATCTGCTTCTACATTACTTTTACCATTACTTCCCACATAGAACTGTCACTCTGAACCCCTTTGTACTGCAACACAATATCACAACTCTCCTAGGTGGAGGATTATCTGCTTCTACATTACTTTTACCATTACTTCCCACATAGAACTGTCACTCTGAACCCCTTTGTACTGCAACACAATATCACAACACTCCTAGGTGGAGGACTATCTGCTTCTACATTACTTTTACCATTACTTCCCACATAGAACTGTCACTATGAACCCCTTTGTTCTGTAATACAATATTACAACACTCCTAGGTGGAGGATTATCTGCTTCTACATTACTTTTACCATTACTGCCGACATAAAATTAGTGACAAGTACAATTTTACAACTGAGATAGCAGCAAGTAAACATAGCGTGAATAATATTGGAGGTAAGTTGCCAACGTGATCAGCAGAGCAACATTTGCTTGGATGTCTACAAAACTGAAGTTACACTGCATGGAATGTGTCTCCCCTGCTCCTCATTTCCCTTAGACCATGAGCTGGTGAACAGACTGTAGATTGTTTTACTCATGTGGCTTTCAAGTGTTTCAGGGGGCACAAAACTAGTTGAGAAAGGATGTCTTGTGCTACAGAACCATCAGACATCAATAGGGGCGGACAATAGCACCAAATTAAATAGGCCCAAATCAACTGTGGCACTCTTTGTTTGTAAATGGAAGTTGGATTGAATTTGTCACAATGATGAACATTTCAGTGTAATGAAACAGGGAACAGCAGAGATAAGTTACAAGCAGCAACATACAGGGGCCCACCAACTCAGGATGTATATTTAAGGGTACTCAACTAATGGGTGATCCAAAATGGCTACGTTATGTTTTGCCTGTATGCATCCTCGGTGCTCGTTGCCGCCTGCCACTGTCATAGAACTGCGCGGATAAAACCATACAATATTTTTAAAACTACTTTTAAAGGCTTTACTTACCAATGTTATTAAAGAAGTAGCTGTAATTGGCCACCATTGCTGTCCATACATTTTTGGCACCTCTTTAGGAAACTATCCATCACTCACCGTAGTTCACGTTGAGAAATGTTAGCAATTTCCTGATGGATATTTTGTTTTAATTCTTCTAGGGTGTGTGGGTTTGTACTTTATGCTTTTTACCCCAGCGATAGAAATCGTAGATCACCTGGAAGTCTTTCTGCAAATCGCACTTTCACTTGGCGAGCTGACTGAGTTAACACATACGAATCATAAATAAATACACGCAGTGCAATAGAAAACAAATGCGGAGTCATAATGCACTTTGTGACCAAGTACAGGACGAAATAATAAAGCACACTGGTAATAACTCAACCACATGATATCACGCCAGCTCAATACTGCACTTTCAGAGCAGAGAAAAACAAGTCGGCCGCATGACCTTGTGTACAGCAGCTGCTTTATTGTGCTTCAATGTGCACAGTGGAAAAACACTGTCCAGCTTTTCGGATGTTTTTGGGTCCCTCTGTACAAGGTCATTGGTGTCCTTATAAAACAGATCCCTGCAAAGGCCAGAGATAGGGACCAACACAAATAAGTCAGACATAAAGATCATTATACATAGCTAATTATGACAAAAGCTAGGGAGTTGTCCTGTCCTGAGATCTTGGGTTCAAACCCAAGACCTCTGGCATATAAATCGATAGCATCAGTAGCATAGCGTAGTGTGTGAACCTGGGTGTGCACTCTGAACTCGTGTTAGGGGTACACAGAGGTGAAATTTCTAAATTCTACAATTATTAGTGGATTTTGTTCACTCATATTAGATGTAACACATGTAAGGAATAATGCACATATAAATTTTCATTGCAATATCTTCAACACCTTAAATTTATTACCTATCTTTTCTAGCTATTGTTTTGGCAGCATACCTAAAATGCTCCACACAATGAAGATTTCAAAATGTTGATAATTTTAAACATTATTCTGTTATAATTAAGTACTCTCAAAAGAATGTTGGGAACAGAAAAGTTTATAATCCTTTGGTTTATTAAATAAAAAGTTATTAACTTTAAAAAAAATAGCGTTTTCATAACTTTTATAGTTTTTATTGAACTTTGATATTTACCAACTGGTAAATATCAAAGTTATAGAACTATCACTGCCGCTAATTTTTTCTGCATTCTCAGTTTGTTGATTACAAACACTCAGATTTCATATTCGGAACAGTAGGTTTCCAGGAAATGCACTGTTCTCTCTGCAACATGTGTTTCCCTCATAGTGACCCATGCGGATGTACATGACCAATGTGCATACCTTGCCTTCAGTTTCTTGTCATACATTTCTCTTACACGTTCACACACATTTATGTTCAAAATGCTGCTTGTTGTACTCTGATACGTACAGAAGAAGTTGAAAATATGAAATTAACCTTCAATGCCAAACAAAATACTGAAAACCTTATCTATAAACCTCATTAACATTAAGTGAGATGCACTTTTCTGCATTACATCCACTGCACGAATACATTGTTTGACGTGACTGGCGTGAGGCAAGCACAAGCACCAGCCACTCTGTTTCAAAGCTTGGCGTGATACGCTAGCAATACTAATTCATAGCAGATTGATATTCAAAACTACTCCTTGGCAAGCAGTATGCCAATTGGATTAGTATATAGATAATGGAAAAAACTGAGGAAAACTAGCAGGGTATGCAAACACATCACCCACATCCATTGATGCTATGCCCCTGGTTAGCAGGGCTTCCTTCTGAAGTGGTCCTGTCATAGATTTATGGCATGTAAGGTACAGAATGGGGAACTGAGAACCACAGCAATTAAAGAACATCCATAAAGAAAATTTTAAAAAGCCAGAGATAGAAATGAATGTATAAAACTAGACCAAAAGGTACAAAAACTTGATGTTTGTGTGACTAAATCTTTACTTGAAAGTTTACCTTTGACAGAAGCTCAAAAACCCTTTTGACCACTCAGCTATTGTCTGTCAACAGAGCATAAAATTGCAGTGGCCAATACATAACTGACCCAGTATTGTCTCCTTATGATGAGATACATGAAAGCAAGTTATTCAATTTATCGGAATTTCCTTCAGTATCCAAGCTTACCAGTCCTCACACTAGCGTGCAACTCGTAAGTGCACCAGCACATAAACTGGACATCATGCAGATGAAAAATGCTCAGACATGGGTATCAGTTCAGCAGAGAGATGAGTTAAGATTCACTCTTTCAGGAAGATGGATGTGTGTGTACAGAGTTTTTTGTTTTTTTTTTTGTTTTTGTTTTTTCTTTTCTTTTAAATTTATTGTTGTCGCTTAAGCAATGAAGTCATATCACAACTAAATTTTAAATTACAATTGTTTAAAAGTATCAAAACATTGATTATACAGGGTGGAAGGGAAGTCATTTGTGCTTCATAGAAACATTACAAACAGAAAAGTTGAATGGCATTTTGTTCTTTCATCAGCTGATTTCGAAAAAATATATGGTTTTTGATCCAAATTGGATGTGTAGTTCCACAAGAATGTAGAAAGATAACAGTTTCTTATTTGTAAGATGTGTGAAGCAATTTATTTCTGGCATAGCCTCGGTAGTAATTATGAGACATCACACAGGGTTTCAAAATAATTAATCACTTAAAAGACGTGAATACGAGAAGCTCCTTCAGGCGTGTAGCATGTTGACATTGAGGTTGGTCAGGGAATTGACCTGGTTTCTGGATGTAAACATGTCAGGCACTTTTGCTTTTGCCTAATGTTTTGGGAGCTAACGCTTGTGATTGGCCTACACTCACACAGTAAGCAGAAGAACAAGGCACGGTATCTGTTTATATTCTCAAGCCCCATCATTAGGAACTTTATGTACTGACCTCGTAAAAGTGCCACCCACACGATCTGCTGTGTTGCCAGTTTGTTTTTGATAAAACTAAAATATCTCCATAGGAAATGGTCAGAGACAAAAATGTAAGGTAGAAAATGTGTTCCAAATACCGAGATCTATCACTGGTTTAAATTAATGTAATGACTTTCCTTCCACCTGGTATAATGTGATATAAATTTTACTATACAATGGCACACAGTTGGCTCACTCAAGGTCATGGAGAGATCAGCAGGAACGTCACACTAAAGCCGATGCACACTGAAGAAAGGACACTGAACTGTGCTGAACTGTTAGGATGGATTTACAGTGCTTGCATCTAGGCTGGGGATCCTTTGCAAGGAGGTAGGAATGCATAACTGCAGTATGTCCAACATGCAGTCTGGTGAGAAGAACCTGATCTCGACGAATCAGACGATTTATTGGGTAATTCAAGCTATTATTGGAGTTTACGATGTTTAATTTACTTTTGGGTGTAGCTTCCACTGCTTAGATATTTTGTATTTCAGGAAACTTTGGAAGTCATGATGGCAAACCTTGGATTCAGCTGGATTTGTAGAGCGGCAAGCTGCTTCTTTAGCTGCTTTGTCAGCTTTCACATTTCCAGATATGCTGATACGAAATGGTAACCATGCCAGTATCACACATTTATTACAACATGCTTTAGTCTTACTATATAGAAGTAAAATTAAGGCTAGAGATTTCTTCCAGGCTTAAAAGCCGTGGTCTGCTGAAGTTTTGAGGTCCAGACGTTTTGTCCACACCTGCGGTGGACATCATCGGTGGCGTAGTCTGAGTCTTCTCGGTGAAGGTTCAGTTACAACAGAATCGTTTATGATTGGAGGTGCCGTATTTATATGTGGGCCACTCACAGGGGATTGGCCGGGCTTGAGCAGGAGGTGTGTGTTAGATGGGTGGGGCTTCTCCGTTCTGATTGCTGATTGGTTTACATGATTTCTCTGCATTAGTGCTTCTTTTTTATGTTCGAGTATCAGATGCCAGGTTTTGTTCAATTTTAGAGTTTCCTCCTTCCTATTAAAATTATTGGGGTGTTTCTAAATTTCTGGACTACAATGTGAAGCCATAGAAATTTACAAATACCCCAATAATTTTAACGGGAAGGAAGAAACTCTAAAATTGAACAAAACCTGGCATCTGATACTCGAACATAAAAAAGAAGCACTAATGCAGAGAAATCATGTAAACCAATCAGCAATCAGAACAGAGAAGCCCCCCCATCTAACACACACCTCCCGCTCAAGCCCAGCCAATCCCCTGTGAGTGGCCCACATATAAATACGGCACCTCCAGTCATAAACAATTCTGTTGTAACTGAACCTTCACCAAGAAGACTCAGACTACGCCACCGATGATGTCCACTGCAGGTGTGGACAAAACGTCTGGACCTCAAAACTCCAGCAGACCACGGCTTTTAAGCCTGGAAGAAATCTCTAGCTTTAATTCTAACTCTAGCAATGGAAGCTTCCGACTACTCATGAGAAGTAAAATTGTCTGCACTAAAGAGTTTTTGGATACCACTTGTTAAAGAGCAAGAATTGCACTTATCGAATTGACGAATATAATGTTCAGTTTTCATTATACAGAATGTCCAAAAATTAGACTGACAAACTTGGGTAGCTGATAGATAACATTATTTTAAATACTTTTTGTTAACGAAAGTTTATCTTAGTCAGGCACACAATCTTAATCCAAGAAACAAACACAGAAACAAAACACAAACATCTCATTGTTTACAGTTAATCACAGCTTTACTAGTCAGGCAGAATATGAGTGCACTCGGTGAGAAGAGTTACTAAACATATACATCTCAAGTAGCCAGGATTTTGGAGGTACCTTCCCATAAAGGAAACATCACTAATACCAAGATGCTTGCAATGAGGCATGCTAACGATGTAAACAGAATAACACCAGCAGTTCAAAATTACTGTCTACAAGACAGTTGCACTGTAAGAAGTACCAGTGTTGCTACAGTATTATATTGTATGGTTTCTAGAGTCTCTAATAAACATAATTCATTAGTGATATTACTGAAAGTATCATAATTGCTTTCTTTTATAAGTTAATATGTTGTGTAACTTTTTTTAAAATTTTGCTTACAAAGATAAGTTCTTTTTGTTCATTGACCCATTGTTGCTGGTGTTTGTTTTGATTATAACAATGAAAGAATTCACATTTAGTTCTTATGAATTCAATAACCCAGCTTCTTTTGAGATCAACTTCTAACAATACTACAAAATAATAATATTGGCAGAGACAAAGGAAGTTTCCCGACAATGCAGTAGGTGAGGCTACAATAAAAGGTTATCACACAAGGTCACATTTCGTGTTATCAAAGCCGCCGCAATAAACTTAAAGCACAAGAACTTTGTGGCATTGTTAAACAGTTAGGACATAACAAATGTTATACAGTACTCTTAGCACTCAAAGCAAAAGGTGAATGTTAGCAGCTGTTCTATGAGAAGTTCCTTCAATGTCTTTGGTGATCAGTATCAAATGCTGACGAGAGATTCTTTTTCTATATATAACTTGGTTGTAACAGACAGAAGGGCAATGAAAAATGAAAGTGTCTTAACTTCCTGTATGTTGCAATTTGGTGACACTGATTGATGGGCAATGGCCCTCATGTCTGATACACATGTAGTGATTCATGTCATAAAATAAAATAAATGCTTCAATTTGGAGAAATTGTGAACAATAATGTTACAGCAACATTACTCACCTGTTAATTTTAATTTCAGTAATGTCCATGTGTATTAATTTTACCTGAAAATTTGTGCAAAAATTAATGCAAATTTTTAGTGTAATATTCAACAGAAAATACCGCTAACTTAAATTATTAATGCAAATTTTTTTAATAATTACCACCAAAAAATCTTGCCTTTGGTGATGCACTTTCGCATATTTGTTGTGCTGGGAAAGAAAAGATAAGTTGCTAATGTGAAGACATCAGCAGATGAGTACTGTTTTGATTGTGCGACTGTACATTCCCAGTATCGCCTTTCCCCTTGCTTTCCAGTGCTCTCCGCAGATCCCAAGACTTAAGGTAGTAAGCAAACCTGTAGTGCCCTCCTTGAAGTGCATTCATATCGTGGCCAAGTAGGACTGTTCAAAGCAAATGTTGGAATGCACGCCCATTGTGATTAACACAAAGAGTGCATAGACGTGCCCTATTCTGCCGTACTCTCACAAAGATACCAGCCATTTCTCCGGTTTAAAAGCTTGTCGGTCTCATTTTGAATAGTAAAGCTGTGATTAACTGAAAATAATGAGATGTTTCTGTTCTGTGTTTGTTTCTTGAATTAAGATTGTGTGCCTTACTAAGATGAATGCAATACTAATTTTCATTTTTGATTTTGCTGTAAATACTTAACTTGGTGGGAGGCAGTTATCAATTACATTAACTCGTCTAGTGCAAAAACAAAGCACAGCAGCAAAACTTTCTAAACAAAAAAGTGTTTAAAATGTTACCTATCAACTCCCAAAGTTTGTTGGTCTAATTTTAGGACACCCTATATATTCCAGAGCAAATCTTATGGCAAAAAGGTCACAGGAGAATACAGTAAGGTAATTCAGAAAACTGTAGGAAATTGTACAGATATTTCTTGTACTACGGAGTGGGACCTTCTGTGACTTTTCATGACACCATCAGCTTGCTTAGTGAAATGCTCCCAAGATTGTGGCATTTATTACTTCCAGAATGATAATGCATGTATCATTGGTGAACTCTAAGCAGACCTGCACAATTCTTATGTTCACCTTTGGGCATTGGTGTGTGCAGAGTTATTACCAGAACTAGGACAAATACACTTAGTCTCAAGTGGTGCACGCTGTTAATTTGTAGTGACAGGGGATGAGATAAAGGGAGTACCACAGGTAACCTGGAACTGTACTTAGCAGAGTCAGGAGTGTCATGACAAATCTAATTTGAAAATACAAACATTACAGATACATACAGAATTCTTCATTTAAAACCTAATGGGCGTACTACATTTTGCCTATGTGAAATTGGGTGTGCCACAGTTGGCTTTCTGCCTACGTAAACTCTGCGCGTAAAACATGTATAACACTCCTACTTTATAGAAGATGCTGGAAATGTTGTCCACTCTCGGCTAAACAAGCATTATATTGGGAGAACACATTCATTCTGATTAAGTTGGGCCACTGTAATGTTTCCAGTTTCATTTCTACTTTATTTTAGTTCTCCCAGTGTATGAGGATTTGTCTAAAACTAAAACCACATAAGTGCGCAAGTATCTTGTCTTCAACCCTGTCAACTGCTCACGGGCCAACTGGCAATGCTGAGAGAGTAACATCACTCTACTGGTTGGAACCATGTCCATTCTTGTTTTGCAGCTACTCTATGAAGTAGAATCAACAGTGGAAGGGAACCACAGTGTGAGTGAGACAGACTCCTGTGATAGAGGAGAAGGTGCGGCCACACTGCTAATGGATTTGTCAGATATTGGTGAGTTACTCGGTCATTGGTCAAATAACTGTAAGCTTGGGAACATGAAACCATTATTTTCATGAATTGCAGCAAACTAATTGGAAGAATTTTATGAGAACCTTCTACATCGTGAATTTCCTAGCTTCACCAACAGGCCACCAAACTTACAAGTATGTTTGGTTTTACATATTTTTGTGAGCAATATTTTTTTTGTACTTAAACTAAATAAACCACGGTGTCAAGCAGGCATTTCAGATAAAAATTTGAGAAGTTGCTTATGCTTATCTGAAGTATGTACTACTTGGCGCAGCCATGAGGTGTATTGGAAAGAATATGAAACTGCCCAGCTGTTTATGCGCGCTTATTGCACAAACATGGCTAGATGGTGTATGCACACTCTGTTCAGATGAAATTATACCTTCAGGACAGCAAGGTCTCACAGCAGGCACGAGAGATCATCTATTTGTGTTTTATCACTGACTATACGCCAAGTTCCTATTATTTTGCTGTTCTAACATACAAGATAAGAAGTGATTGTAGCACTCGACAGCCAAGGTCAATATGCCTCATTGCTTTGCCAAGTAGTAAACATTCATTTGTGCCCAATTTTCAGGCAATAGTTGGCTCATGAAAACAATCCAATTAAAAAAATGTAAATTATATTTTTATGTTAGCAAATGTGATATTTTCTTAGCTATGTAAAAATAATCTAGGTGCCAAATTGTTCCTCTACATACATGCTACAGTTATACTTTTATCTTTTTGCATAAAAACATTATCAGTTTACTGTTTCAAACTGTTCAAAATAATAACCGTGCTTTTGAAATGGAATTCTTTTTTCTTCTTATATAGCCCTTCCCTTGAGGGAATACTCAAGTGATGTTTTAGATCATTTGGTTAAAACAATCAATTTTTGGATTTTTATTGCAAATAATGCACCATACCTTAAAGAATATATCTGTGAAGTTTTAGTCCCCTGGGGGGTGGGGGCAGAAACATAAAGCAGTGAACCTGTCTTTTAAATGGGTGTGCTCACAACTTCCATTTCATGGAGGCTTGGAATAAATTGTTTTTAAACACAGTACTAAGTGTTCTGCTGCCTGTGCATCCACATAACCTAGTTCTGCAATAAATCTCCTAGAGGGCAATGTATTTCATTTGTCATTTGTTGGCGGCGCCGTGGCCGAGCGGTTAGCGCGCTCGCCTACCACCTAGGCGGCCCGGGTTCGATCCCAGGGACCCGCATGTGGTATTCGTGGTGGACGAAGCGGCGTCAGGGCGGGTTTTCTCCGGGTACTCCGGTTTCCCCCGCCATCTCATTCCACCGGTGCTCCATCTTCATGTATCATCAGTGTCACCGCCTGCGGTGCCGTTAGTAGTAAAAGCGGGCGTTAAACACTACAACAACAATTTGTCATTTGTTGATTTTTGAAGTAATTTACCATGCCTGTATTTAGCTCGGCAGATTTCTGTTTACAAGCTGATTGATCTTACTTTTGAAATAATTGAGTGTAATTATTGATAAATACATCATGTGTAGTGTTACTAATTTTATTTGTTGCGAAAATACAGCTTAAGTTGTGGCAGCAGATACATTGCTTCTATTTCTATGAACAGATCATGTGTTTGTAAACAATATGTAAGTATATTTTAAAATCACATATTCAATTACTCTACTGTTTTAAAATGCCGAAAAGAAAGGGCAGTACATCAGCTTTAAGGACAAAATCAGATGAGGGAAAAGATGTACCTGCATAGAGGTTAACAAGGAAGTGTGTGAACTTTAAACTCATTTTTCTCAGAAACAATTTTTACTTTCTTTACTATGTTTAGTACGGGAAGTATTGTATTCCACCCAAAAATTTGATGTCGAGATTTCAGCAGAAATATACATGAGGCCCTTTGAATAGAAAAAAAAAAGCCTTTTTAGAAAAAGGTGTGTGTGTGTGTATCAGTCTATGGACAGCATAACTCAAAAACGAAGTCAGTTAAAAACCAAAGTTGTTAAGTTTAATGTCTTTCAAGGATGCGACACAAAGATTTTGAAGAAAATTGCTCCACCCGAAACTACCCTTTACATGGAAAATGTTTCTAAAACTTTGATTTTCTTGAAAATGGCTCAAACGATTTTGATTAAAATGCCATATGTTTGAGATATTTTTATGAAAAACGAAATGTATATCTTGAATTTTCTGACTATAGCCCATCAAGTCCTATTTACTCTAGATGACTTTTGCATAACTGGTAAGCCGTAAGAGATAGACCAAATCTTACTATACAAAGTATGTTGTTGTTAGCTAATGCTGGATTTCTGACAATGAAGTCATTAATCCTCTTGCTCTCCAATATATACAAAATATGTAGATCCCCATACAAAATATGTAGATGTTGTTAAAACACATAATTTATGTCTGGTTTTTTTTTTTTTTTTTTTTTTTTTTTTTTTTTGGGTAGAGTGAACCATTTCGGAGATATTCCTTGTTATTTCTGTATGTTTTGGAGAACTTATACTTTTCTCAAATGGAGCATAACTATACATTTTTACTTTCTCTACTGGTAAGTAGGGGAAGTATTGTATTCCACCCAAAAATTTGATATTGAGATTTCACCAGAAATATATGTTTTGAGGACCCCTGAATCCAAAAAAAAGCATTTTTAGAAAAACGTCCGTGTGTGTGTCTGTGGACAGCATAACTCAAAAACGAAGTCTGTTAAAAACCAAAGTTGGTATTTAAGTTTAATGTCATTCAAGGATGCGACACAAAGATTTTGAAGAGAATAACCCCACCTTAAGCTACCCTTTACATGGAAAATTTTTCGAAAATTTTTTATTTTCTTGTAAATGGCTCTAACGATTTTGATTAAAATGTCATATACTTGAGATATTTTTATGACAAATGAAATGTATATCCTGAATTTTCTTGTTATAGCCCCTGTAGTCGTATTTACTCTGGACGACTTTTGCATAACTGGTAAACAGTTAGAGATAGACCAAATCATACTGTACAAAAAATGTAGATCTTGCTAAAATACACAATTTATGTTGCAATAAATTTTCTTATAGGGTGAATCATTTCGGAGATATTCCTTATTATGTGTGTGAGTTTCGGAAAACTTAAAACTTTCGCGAAATGCAACATCGTTGTTCATTTTTTTATATGTGAAGCGTGCAAAGAGAATGGGATATCAAAGCTTTAAAAGATTTGACTATCGCTCAAAGTCTACTGTATTCTAATATTCCCTTTGTACCTACAAGGAAATAAGCAATAAGATAATTTGTATGAATGTTTATCTCAACTAACACGAAGAAGTTATAGGTATAAGAGTTTGTAAGAATGGTTAGTGCAAGAGTAGAAAAAGTCATGTGAGTGCAATGCATCAGATTTTTAATTTCTCTACTGGTAAGTAGGGGAAATATTGTATTCCACCCAAAAATTCGATGTCGAGATTTCACCGGGAATATGTTTTGAGACGCCCTGAATCCAAAAAAAAGCAGTTTTAGAAAAAGGTCTGTGTGTGTGTCCGTGGGCAGCATAACTCAAAAACGAAAAGTCGGTTAGAAACCAAAGCTGGTATTTAAGTTTAATGTCTTTCAGGGATGCGACAAAAAGATTTTGAAGAAAATAGCCCCACCCTAAACTACCCTTTACATGGAACATTTTTCAAAATTTTTTATTTTCTTAAAATTGGCTCTTAACGATTTTGATTGAAATGTCATATGTTTGGGATATTTTGATGACAAATGAAACGTATATCTTGAATTTTCTGGCTATAGCCGCTGTAGTCGTATTTACTCTGGATGACTTTTGCATAACTGGTAAACTGTTAGAGGTAGACCAAATCATACTATACAAAAAATGTTGTTGTTGGCTAATGCTGAATTTCTGACAATGAAGTCATTAATCCTCATGTTCTCCAGTATTTCTTACATATTGAAGAGACGTAGCAGTAATAGTAACCGCTTTTTAGAGAGCACCATATTTTTATGTTTTGGCAGTTACATCACTCTCTCACAACTCCCAGAATGTCTGGAGGACCACACCTGTCGTTGGTTTACGGGTCTCACCGACCTGACCGGGAGAGTTATCAAAATAAATTCACCGACCATATCCTCTGATCACCAATCAGAGGACGTATTACATGCCATGACAGGTCAGCATGTTAGGGGTTAAGATTTTATAGAGAAATGGAGAGGTTGGGAAAATAAAGACTCCCTAGCATCGGGGTCAGAAGAGAACAAGAGATGACCAAGGTAAGGTCAGATAGAAAAGTTACAGTGAGGAGCAAAACACCAGTAAGTGGAAGTAATGTTCTGCTCAGCTTGGGTACCTTGTGGTCGCCATCCACATATCCCCTAGACGGGGACCACTGAGGGGATACAAATAATGTAGATCTTGCTAAAAAACACTATTTGTGTCTGAATATATTTTCTTGTAGGTTGAAACATTTCGGAGATATTCCTTGTTTTGTGTGTCAGTTTTGGAAAACTTATGAGCACTTTCGTGAAATGGATCACCGTTCATTTTTTTATATGTTAAGCTTGCAAAGAGAACGGAATCTCGAACCTTTAAAATATTTGACTATTGCACAAAGCCTACTGTATTCTAATATTCCCCTTGCTCCTGCAAGGAAACTGGGATGCAGCCATCCTTGAACTTAACCAGTCTGTGGACCCGCGTCCGCGTGTGGATTCCATCGAGTTATGTCACCCATCGGTCTGATCGGGTCGGCCAACCGGGGGGCAGTACAGCCATCTTCATCAAGAATCACATCACACATACCTCCTTTCCTCTCCCACCACTACAACTTGTGGTGGCCTGCGCCATTAGGCTTGCCATTGGCGGGGTGGACACAGTGTTGGTGGTGGCAAACGACCCTCCTGATAACCGCTTCTACGAAGCAGATTTTAACACCCTCCTGAACCTTCACCCAGCGGTATGTATCACAGGCGACCTCAACGCGAAGCATGCACATATGCATAGCCGCGTCAGTAATGCCAAGGGGCAAGGGCTTTACCGCCTGATCAGCGATAACCCAAGCATACTTGCGCATGGACCGAGAGAGGCCCGAGGGAGGCCGGATGTGCTCGACATCATGCTCACCAAGAACATTCCATTCCATCTAGACCTCTCAGCGGTCAATGAGCTGGACTCAGACCATGACCCAGTCCTGGTGGATTCCGACATTGACCTGCCAGCTCTGGTCACTCCAGACTGGACATACGAGGTCGACTGGAAGGCAGCCATCCTTGAACTTAAGCAGTCTGTGGACCCGCGTTCGCGTGTCGGTTCCATCGATGCACTGGAGGCGGCAGCCACGGCATTCTCCCAACACATCCGGGAAGTGGTACTTGCCCACACGCACCGCATTCCATCCGACATTCCTAACCCTCGAACCATTCCCATTGAATTCAGACAGTTGATCAAAGCCAAAGCAACTGTCCGCAGGGTCTGGCAGCGTTTCCACCATCCCAGGATACAGGCAGTCTACCAACGGTTCAAGTCCCTGGCACGACGTCTGTTGTGGATACACCACAAGACAGCCTGGGAAAGCACGATGGCAAATGTAGATCTTTCAGGGAAGCAACCATGGCGGATAATCTGGTCCCTTAGAAAGCATAAAAACACACATCAGCATCCTCTACATGGCACTCATGGGAGACTCTGTTTTGAGCCTCAAGTAAAAGCCACAGCTTTCGCAGACCATCTGGAGTCTCAATTCGAACCCTGGGAAGATGTCCAGGACGAAGACTTTACTGAACTTATGGAGGTGACGGTGGATTACCTCTATGAGGCACCTCCGCCGCCACACGCAGAGATCCATATTCCCTTAGTCACCCCAAGACAGGTGGCTTCTGAAATCAAAAAGTTAAAACCCAACAAATCCCCGGGGCATGATGGCGTCACAGAGCCCATGCTCCAGCACCTTCCCCGTAAGGCCGTAGTCCACCTGACGAGGATTTATAATGCATGTCTGCTGCTTTGCCACTTTCCAACTTGTTGGAAGGAGGCGAGGATGGTCTGCATTTTAAAGCCCGGCAAGGACCCGGTCTTCCCTTCAAACTACCGTTCCATCAGCCTACTACCCATCGTTTCAAAATTATTTGAACGATTATTCCTATCCCGCCTCACTCCTCTCTTTGAGGAAAGGCAGCTCATCCTGGATCATCAGTTCAGCTTTCGTCATGGACATTCCACTACACTACAGCTACTGCACCTGATTGAGAAGGTTGCCCTGGGATTCCAGGAAAACTTCAAAACAGTCGCGGTGCTTTTGGATGTAGAAAAGGCCTTTGCAACCACATGGCACCAGGGGTTATTGTATAAACTTAGAGGCAGAAATCCCTCCCCCTACCTCACCCTGATTGGTAGCTTCCTTCGGGATTGCACTTTTCGGGTGCGGGTGGAGGGGAAGTTATCCTCGGTCAGACCCATAGTGGCTGGAGTTCCGGAAGGCAGCGTGCTATCACCGTTGCTCTTCAGTGCCTACATGTCTGACCTACCCGTGGAACCGCATACTGTTACATACCAGTATGCTGACGACGTCCTCATACTGGCACAGAACAAAAATGTTCGGTACTGCTTCCCTCCACTAGAGCGACAGCTTAACGCCATCGGCAGGTGGAGTGAACAGTGGAGAATGACCATTAGTCCACAGAAGAGTCAGGTTCTTCTACTGGGCAAAGTTCGAAACTGGCGGCCGGGTGTATCCCTGGCACTGCAGCGGAGAAGAATCCCATGGGTTATCCGCCAAATATCTGGGGGTACTCTTGACGTGGTCTAACCTTCACTCCACATGTCAGGACAAAGGTCGGTCAGGGACATGGTGCCCTGAGACAGCTATATCCCATGCTCCACTCAACCATGCCTACTCACCTGAAACTACACTTGTACCGTGCGATAGTCCCAATCCTGATTCTGTATGGGTGCGAGGTCTGGGGAACGGTGGCTCGTTGCACCACCCGCAGGCTGCAGGCCGTGCAGAACAGGGTGCTTAGGATGATCTACGATACCGACCATAGATTTCCATCACAAATCCTCCACACTTATTCCGGCATACCATATATTGTGGACGTCGTGCGGGACAGGACTTGCACAATGTATGCCAAACTCACACCTCACCCTAACCTGTTGGTCAACACTCTGGGGCAATATGATCATCGCCTACTTAGATGGCGGCAGAGCTACCGCTTGCCCAAGGACGCCCTTGGCTGGTAACTACCGCTATCCCCTCAAACACCCAAACTGCCAAATGTATTTCACATTTGGCACCACCACACCCTTCACCGATTCCTCTCTGTTTCTTGTCACTGGCACTGCATTGCTCGGCGGTTCCACAAGCGGCCGACGAAGTAAGCAGTAGGGCAATGGTCTCTCGGATGGCTAACATCCAAGATCTGACACATCTCACCGCCAGTGACAACATAGGAAACTAACCTGCACCATTAAAGACATTACACTAAAGCTTGTAAAATTAGACATAACCTATACTACCTTACGGGTAAATCCGTAATTAAACGGATAGGTACCGTGGCCACCTTACGATCCGCGTGGGTTAATCCAGGCGACTTGTACTCACTCCTGGTATCTATATATACCTCTGTATTCCTTTCAGCGGTCAACACCATATTATAGATCATAAGTCCAGTCGGCTGTTTCCGGGACCCTTTTTTTGCTTCCGATCGCCTCCCTATGGGACCGAAGGACCCGATTGTGGGCACTTAAGCCTCATTCCCATTTATCCAGGTTCTATTAGAGTCCCGCCCCGATCCGACATCCCTTAAGGGTAGTTTACCTAACCAGTTTTTTCAAAATGCTCCCAGAGTCACCAAACTCGAGACTTTTCACTTCCTCCTAAATCCATCGGAGAATATCTATGCGTTTCTCGCTTTCGTCCACTTTTTAGCTACTTCCCTGAGAGCGTTTTTCAGCTTTTCCGCTCCATCACCCAAACCAAGCGTCCCAGCCAAAATCGTCACATAGAAAAAAAGTTCCTCTTTTCGCGGCGCGTCTGTCCCTGTCTTTACCGCGCGCCGTTTAAAAGATAGCCCGGAACACAACATCCTAAAGGTACAGATAGAGGAAAAATTCTTATTGACACTTGTTGGGCTCGGTCCCTAGAGCAACTTTGGTCATCTGCACTTTTTCCCTATCTCTCACCGTTTCGCGTCAAATCGCACTTTTCTCTGGAAAAGTCAAGACTTGGTCGTTTTTTGGACACTTTTTTCAAAAGTGGAGATAGAGAAAAATGGTAGATAGAAAAGTTGTTGCTCTCGACAAGAGGAGTAATTCTGTTCATATGCACTTTTCCTCCATCTCCTATAGTTTAGTCAGAAATGGACATTTTCTATGGAAAATTTCGGAAGACCAGTTTTCTAGAGCCAATTTTCGAAAGCCGAGATAGGGTCATGTGCACTTTTCCTCTATCTCCCACCGTTTGTCCAGAAATGCCATCTCAAGCTATTCATTTCGCCTACTTTGCAATGTGAACAGGAGTCAACATAACATTTGGAAAAACAAACACACAAATACTTGGGAATTTTATTGACCCTTCTTTCCTTGTGATTTTACATTTGTCGTGTTGGTGTGTGTGTGTGCCTGTGTCTGCCTGCCTGCCTGCCTGCGTGCATGTGTAGAAGGTTACACTAAGCTGCTGCTTGTTCGTGCCATAAAAATACATACTATTATTATTGTTCTTCTTATTATTATTAAAATTATGATGATAAAGCAAAAATCTAAGTTTACTCACATATACAGTAACGTAGAACTAGGTAGGCACTTTGTGAACATACATACAGAAAAATGTTGTCCCCACACACACACTAAGCTGCTCGCTCGAGAAATTTCCCTCCTTAATAAAACATTCATTTGTAAACATGAGCAGCAAGTGTGTGTGTGTGTGTAAACATTTATCATCATCATCATCATCATCAATAAATGCTTAGTATGTACTTTTCATCATCATCATCTCATATATATGTACAGGTTATTCACAAGTCAGTCCGTGAAACATTTTAAAGAAAAGCAAGAAGCAGCAGCAACAGATCATGTCGTGCATGCGTGCGTGCCAGTGGAGACAGGCAGACAGACAGACAGACAGAAACTATCTCTCTCTCTCTCCATAAAGAAAGAACTTAGTTGTTGCCATGATTTATCGCTAGGTGGCAGCAGTGGGCCATTTTTCTTTGTGAAATCAATCGGTTTACTTAGACTGGATGATGATGAGCGAGTGAATCTACATTTACAGATGGACGACGACTGCAAGAAGAAATGGCCATCATCACCACCACCACGATCACTGAATTTAACTCTGTGTGTGTGTGTGTGTGTGTGTGTGTGTGTGTGTGTGTGTGTGTGTGTGTGTGTGTCTAACCTTCTTACCGCAGTCAGTTCGTGACGTCACATTGACACACTGAGCACGAAACTTGGAGATTTCGTCTTCAAAACTTTTCGTTATTATCATCATCATCATCCGTTGGATAGTTATGAATTTTTAAAATACTTCACCAACTTATGTGTCCATTATTGTTATAATAAATATTATAAAGTAAAAGTTTCTGAAAAGTTATAAAAACAAGAACAACATTTACACTACTACCACTACCACCAAATGAACTTAATGCTATTCATTAGAAATTTGTTACTACTAAATCTCTACATATTTAGGTTAGAAGTTGGTAGTAGTAGCACCAGGATGTTATTGAAATAATGCAATCATTTTACATCAATTTGAATAATATAGGTAATTCAGGTTTTACATTGATGAATGCAAGTCTTGACGATGATATGTTGAATTAGTACCAACATATGAAAACAAAATCACCACTTTGTAGTTTTCAAACAAACAAACACTAAGAGAAAATCAAATACTCAGGAACTTGTTTCATTAACAGAGCAATGTTGTCCTCATATGTCACACGCACGCACTCACGCATGCACCCACACCCACACACAGACCTACCTACCTAACCCCACACTTGTAACACAATACAAAAAGTAGGGTTAGGTACCGTTGTCTATCATCTCCAATACTATTTACTTTGTTTAGCATGTTTTAATTCATTACCAATAAATAAGGTTATGACAAATGCAGACAGACACCTCTGGGGGTACAAATGTCTGTGAGCACGAATTAATCGTTCATGTCATCATTTAACATTTAAAAGCTCATAAAGAGTTATAATACATAAAGAAATTCAACATACCAAAAATGTTTAGTAAGAAATAAGTACATTTTGAGGAGGCGGAGGAGGATGAGGAGGGAGGTGGAGGTGGACTTGCTTCCTTCCTTCCACTGAGGATGATCGACCCCCCCCCCCCCCCCCTGTATGAGGGAGGGAGGGTAACATTTACAGGCACATCTAGTGCTGCTGCTTCATTTGTCTCTATCACATCATCAGAGCGTTTTATTATTGTCACATTGTACCCATACGTATTATTTATAATAAATACAAAATAAAAGCAATTCTCTGTCTTTGTGCTGCTGCTATAAACACATATTCTATCATAACGAGAACAAGTTAGATCCTCTTAGTATGGTTTTATCACAAATATGTTGGTCCTTCTGCTCTTGGCGATGACTTTACCATCTCCACCATCTCAACAGTCTATTTGGCTTCTTCTTTACACTGCTACCACCTGCACAAACACAAACAACCCTCATTACTACTGACAGTAATTAATCCACATATGAAATATTTTGGGAATAATCCTCTTGCCGCAATGTCAAATTAATATTATGGTGTTCCCTTATCTCTGTGGTGTCACAGAGTTTATTTAGGTTGGCAATAACAAGGCCAGTGGTGGGGAAAGCAAGGCAGTAAGGTCGAGGCCAGTTCTTACCTCTCTCTCTCTCTCTCTCTCTCTCTCTCTCTCTCTCTCTCTCTCTCTCTCTCTCTCTCTCTCTGTGCACTTTTCCTACAAGATGTACGTGTTTCGTCCGCCCAAGTAGGAGTTAGCTAGCCCATTGGGTATGTAATTAACTGACTTATGTTAAACAACCATGACACACGACATCTCTCATCCCTACAGTGAACACAGGAAATTGGTATGTAAACTGTCCTAAGACTATGTAATTAAATGTTTCGTTTTGGTTTGCTGAAAGATGTAACCCTTCCTTCCCAGTAACTCCTGGTACAAAAGTTAGCTCTACGGTATGCCCCTAGTCGAGCTTAATTACTGTGTTTACGAAATATTTTGCACTATTTTTTTTAATTCTGAGTTGAGTAATCTTTTATCTGGTGCATAAAATGGCAATTTAACTATACATTTGTGTACAAGAAAAGCAGCTTTGTCCTTACCATCACTCAGTGAGGAACTACCTACTTGAAGTTTTTGAACTGCCGTTTGATGGGTAAGTAAGGACTTACTTTCCAACATTTTATAATTGTTTGGTTTTTTGGTGACAACTTGAGGGAATAAGTGCTTGATGAAAATGTGATTTTGTAGGGCCATTCGAATTGCTTCAATTTCTCCATCAATACCTTATCTGCATTTGTAAAGTTACTCAAACTTTACTTACCAATGAGTTTCTGAATATTTGTAATCCTTTCCTTGTCATTTGTAAGTTATTAATACATAAATTGTAAATAATGTGAAGTGGCCAAGGTCAAAGCAGGTCTAAACATCCCGTCGTTTAACACAAAAAATAGAAATCTGACGATGAAATTAAGTTTCTGTGTATCAAATAAAGATTTCTGGTAGCAGTAAAATGTCAGTTAGTAAAGAAACATAAAGCAATAAGCCTTGAAATGAACTGTACAAGAAAGAAAAGAGTAAAATGAGAAAGCAAGAATTAAAAAGCATGCGCTCTATTCTATTCTATTCACAGGGGAAAGAATTAAGTTTGGTTAGGGTGGCAATAACAAGGCCAGCAGTGGGGGAAGTTAGGTAGTAAAAGCAAGCCACAAGGGCATGCTCTGTGTGTGAACAGAGGCGGGCGGGCGCACCTCCTAGGGTGCTAGTTAGCCCAGTGGGCATGGAATTACATGAGTTATGTTAAACACATCTCTCCCTATAGTGACCTCAGGTATTTATGTATGTATACATTTTATTTAATTGTAACCTTATATTTTTAGGATTTGAAGTAAATGACTTGTGAGTTGTTAGCAAGTTTCCGAGTTTGATTGGATAATGGAATGGAAGTAATCCCTGGTACATTCCCATAATTAGTAGGTTTACGACAATACTTTGATTAGTAACCCTGAGAGTGCATGCAAAGGTTTCCAGAAGAGTTTAGGATGAAATTGATAGTGTTGTCTGTCCACTGTAGTGAGAGATTAAGTGAAGAGTTTCAGGATGCTGGGTGACCTTGTAAGTAGGGCAATATGGCCAGTAGTTATACTGCCAACTGTGGTGGATAGCGCAAAGCAGGTACAAAATACGAGTCAGTCGTTTGTAAAGGCTTTACTGGGGTAGACTTGATTACTCTGGCTGCTGCTGCTCAGATTGTCTGTTTTTATGTATTCTGCATGTATTCATTTTCATTTTGATTCCCGGTTTCCTACTGGAATTATTGAACTATAGGTCAGTTTCCCTGTTTTAGGGGATGACCAATGCTTCCTGTGCACCCTCATTTGTCACCTGATGGTGACTCTCACACTCCCATATGGGCTGGGGTATGTGTGGAAAGTGCATTTTGCCCCTCCAGCCCCCCCCCCCCCAAAAAAAAATAGAAAAGTACTGAGTCATTCAACATCTTGAAAATGGGAGAAAGGTTGATGATTTATCAACACCTCTTAATGGTAAAGATGTCTTAAATGACTGAAAGATCCAAATGTTCACAACAGAGCCTCAGTTGTGCAACAGTTGATTAAAAGTAATGCATTTCTGGATCCAAGTGTCATTTTCTACATGAGAAGGAGTTTGATATACATCCAGCATGGGCCCAAATGACCTGATGGGCCCTTAAACCCCACTCACTTGCATATTATAGGAATGATAAATGATGCATACTGACCTTGATCTCCATCTAGGGTAAAGTTTTCTTGAGGGCTTGCTGCGCACGAAGTTCCCACTCCTCTTTTCTCTGCTGAATACGTTTAAACTTGGGCATGCCAGTTTCCTCTGGATTATTCACTTCTCCTGGAGTGTCTATATCCTTCTCCTTCCAGGCCCATGCTCTGTGTGGGGTCTTCTCAATACTCGAGTCTGTCGTCTTGGGAGATTCTGGAACAGTCTTGTTTCTCTGCCTCTTATCTGGGCTATTATTGGTGTTCTCCTTACGATAAACATTGATTGCATCATTCTGTAAACCATTTTCATTGTTTAGTGTAACCGTGGTGCACCGCTGGTACTTGTTCGCTCCAATACCAAGATTGCCATTGCGAGAGGCATTGTTTAGAGTAGTGATGCAGGGGGAAGACACCTTGAGAACTGGGGGCAACTCGCCAGGATCTATATGAATTTTTGACTCTGCTAATGGCTCCTTGATGAGTTGTTTCTTTCTCTCTTCTCTGGGGGAATCTCCCCCTTCGTTCTCTTTGTCACTGTCCCTTGACTTGGTTGCATGTTGTTCAGATATTGAGTCACCACGTGTCTTTGCTCCAACTTGCTGGCCAAGAGCTTCACTCTCACTGTCTTTCAGCTTGAGAGAACGACGTGCAAACACCTTGAGTAGTTCTGGTTCCTCATCCTTACCCATGCTGCTGCCTCGTCCTATGTCACTCCTAGTAACTGATTTCTTGCGCAGTACCACCACCACCTCGTCACCTCCTGATGTGCGTTTCTCTGTGTTCTCTTCGTCCTTCCACAACAAGCCAAATTTCTTGCTTTCTTGTGAACTTGTTGACTCAGCTGATGAAAATCGCTTTTCAACAGAACTCTGATCTTCATCTTTCTTTGAGGACAGGTCTCTTGAAGCTGTAACCTTCTTACTGCGTAGGTTCACTTCCACCAGGCTACCCTCAAGAACTGTTGGTGTAACCTCTTCTTCCTTCACAAAGGACTTCCTGTCATTTGATTCGGGTACAAGTGAAGAAGTTAACGGCTTCTCAATGATTGTGATGTCTTCATAATCCTGACTTATGTGTTTCTTTATGAAGGCCTTGCGATCTTCAACAGACTCAAGACTTGAAGACTGCTTTTTCAGCACAGGCTTAGCTGTGCTGGCTGGGGTTACCGTGACCACAGAGTACTTTCTGTTCGACACATGAACAGCATTACTTCCTGGCAAGGATTTGCTTCTTTGTTTCTGTGAACCATCTGATTCTTGTTTTGAGACAGGTGTCCGTAAAGTAATTTCCTCACTCTTTGCAGGTGCAATGTCCACTGTTTTATCATCCTCCCTGCTTAACTTTCTTTCTCTGATATTCTGCACATCTTCTTCTGGTGCTGGCTTTTCCTGATGAACATTAATACTTTCTTTTCTCTTCACTCTTCCTGACTTTTCTTCGGCAGCACTGTCAAATACAGCACTTGTGGAAAGTACAACATTTGTGGCTGGTTTGCTGTCCACTCGGTTAAGCTGAACTCTGAGGAACTCAGGAACTGCTTCAGTTGTTGGGGAAGGGATCACAGGCCGTGGCCTTGTTACATGCACGCGGTGTTCATGTATTGGTTTCAGAGTCATTCTCTCAGAGGAGAGTCGAGGTTCAGCACTAGACTTGAGTGGTTCAAGCGATGCAGGTTTGATGTTGAAGACTACCGCTGAAGGTTTTGGCACGTCTTCCAGCTCAGGAACAGGCCTATCAATTTGACTAACTTGTGTATTATAACTGCTCATACTTTCACTAGATGATGATTTCTTGGGTTCTGGTGAAGGAGTTTTTTTTGACTCACCAAAACTGCTGATGCTGTCCAGTGAAGCAGACTTCTTCATGAATCGCTCTGGAACTTTTGAGGTCCTCACTCTAGCTACTGGACTGTTTTCCATCCCAACTGTGTTTCTTGATGAGGAACCAGAGTTCTTTGTGAAGAGTCTTCCTTGTGCATCAAGACCACATGTGGGATGACTAGCAATGACTTCAGACTGTCTTGATGCCCAGTTTGCATCTTCGTACTTCCACAATGGATCATTTTTGCTGCTTCTCTCCCGGAGGGCTCTGGTTGAGTCCAAGTCTCCAAGGAAGCCTTGTGAAGCTTCAGGCTCTCTGCGGAAGCTCTTTGATTTCTTGATAGCGTTGTGTCTTGTGACTTCTGAAAACTCTTCACTCAACACATTATCAATAAGTGAAGAATATTCACGCTCTTCTCTAAGTTCACTTCCCAACTGACTTACTCTCTGCTGGTACGATGACAAACCTGCTATTCTCATTCTTGGCTTGAAGTGTCCTTCAGAAGCCCCCAGGTCTGGATCTATGCCATAATTGTCCTTCCAAGCTGGAACAGATTCTGGCCATGTTGGTTTAGGAGGGGAGGTAGAGTAAGACACCTGCATACGATTCATCTTCACTGCTTCAGGCTCAGAAACAGGTGGTGCTAGACTTGAAGGAACAGGCATACCAACTGTCACTTCCTCTATTTCCTTTTCTGTCTCTAATCTACGTTGAACATCAGGACTAGCAGGTATGTTGATAGGCTTCACCCTCTGCCTTGCTGCTGGAGTTCCTCGTGCACTGCCAGACCTGCCAACGTAACTGGGGGCATATTCATTCACAGGTTCTATGTAACAACCCTTTATGTCCAGACGTTTGGGAGCCAGAGTCACTTTGCTACTGGTGTTTGGCGTTGAATCAATTTCAGGAGCTTCTTTCTTCTTCTTACCACTTCTCCTAATAAACTTTCTGAAAAATGAGGAGTCATCTTTTTTTTTATCATCTTTATCCTTTTCTATAAGGATGTCATCCTGACGTATTTCTTCGCTTTCCTCCCCCACAGTTCCACAGATTCTCTTTTGTGTTGTGTCTGTTGTCACTAGGCCATGGGATATTATCTCACTGTAATACTGATGAACCAATCTTGTTACAGGTGCCACATCCTGTTCTGATATAGATCGCTGGTAATGATGATGCTCTGTCTGTTGTTGTCTGTACGCAACATTTGATCGGCTACGAGTCAGTTTCATCACTGCTGCTGGCGTCGTCTCGGCAGGAGGAAACGATGATGCTAGTCCAGGAGGAAGAGAGGCAGATTTAAGTTGCGTTTCTGTAGGCAGCGGGTTAGCAATAGAATGTAGGATTGTGCCTTCTTCGGCAGCAGCAGTGCTAAGCTCATCTGCAAACAAGATGTAAGCCATGCAAGTGTTACAGAGGCCAACAGTTACATGCAACAAAAAGCAACACAAAAAGCACACTTTTGTACAAAACTTGCTGCATTTTAATAACACAAGACAATAACATTTATTTCAACTTTCTGGAGGCCAATCAGCTCTTGGAACCAAGAACATCTTAAACATAAAACTTGGACACAACATTAAATTAGAACTTGTACCACACAAATACACATAATGGTCTAAATATTTCTAACCCGAGTTGTCTTACACACATTTCAATCTTAATGCTTGGTGGATTTTTCCCGATTATTCTCATTCAGAACATTTTGATGACAAATGAGAAGACAGATAATTTAGCACATTTTCTAGGATTACATAGACAACAGAAGGTGCTACCACATTTGTGTTAAGGGAAACTGGCAGTGAACTTTTGGTCAAAATTGTTTTTTTGCCTTAAAATGTTGCTGGAACTCCTGTACTAACATTTTTCATAACCCCCCCCCCACTCCATGTGGTCATTATGACCCAGTACTCTTCTTCCCTTAACACACACATTATGCATGTTCCTATATAAAAGTCTGTTTTTCTCAAAATTACATTTCTGCATGTTTGCACCTGAGTTTTACTTCAAATTCAATGAAAATTTGTAAAAGTATTCATAAATAGCAGCTAAACAAAACTGTGATGTTATCATTAAGATAAATTCCAAAAACACTTTTTTCTATGAAAAAATCAATAATTTTTAAGATAAAATTTTCTTTGTTATTAAAAAAAATATTTACAGCATAATCAGCAAACATGTTTGAAATATCTCTTGATACAATTGTTACCCATGCTTTAGCGTACCAGTTCTGGCAATATAAACCAATTTTGAAAAGTTAATAGACGCGAGTCATTTTGAAAGTGTGCCTATTAAATTCATAAAATAATTTATATATCATAAACAAATTATCTAACTTTAATTAAATTTTGTGTACGTACTATTCTCATATAAATACAAACACAGTAAAAATTTCAGAAAAATCTATCAAGAAATGTGGAAGTTTCAAATTTCACTCCCAGTGTCCCTTGAACATGGAGTTGTACCAGAGACCATGAGAGGGCTTGTGTCACCAACGTCTTCAAACAGTTCTTCTTGACGTGCAATCTTATTAAAATCTACCAAACTCAAATTGTTTGTTTGACTAAATGAGGTGGGGGGAGAAGCGCTCTGCTGTGGCTGTGTTATGTTTAGACATTTCTTTGTAGTTTTAACTCCAATTCCCACAAATAATACCTAAGTAAGAATTGCTGGTCTTCTGATCCCAAGGTCGCGGGTTCAAATCTGCCCCAGACCAATGGGGCTTGTAAAACAACTCCTGTGCGACCAAATTCCGTCACACCGGCGAAGCTAATGTGATCCTGGTAATTGACAGCAAAATATGTTAACCTAAGTAAGAACACAGAATTATAAAATGCAAATGAAAAAATCTGACGTGTTGCACTCACATGACATTCTCTACTCTTGTGCTAAC
Source organism: Tenodera sinensis (assembly GCA_030765045.1). Taxonomy (NCBI): domain Eukaryota; kingdom Metazoa; phylum Arthropoda; class Insecta; order Mantodea; family Mantidae; genus Tenodera; species Tenodera sinensis. Next base: position 307,043,948 of record CM060962.1, read on the forward strand.
CATTCTTATTCCTATATCTTCTTCATGTTAGTTGAGATAAACATTTGAGCAATTATCTTATTGGTTATTTCTTTGTAGGTACAAGGGGAATATTAGAATACAGTAGACTTTGTGCGATAGTCAAATCTTTTAAAGCTTTGACATTCCGTTCTCTTTGCATGCTTAACATATAAAAAATGAGCAACGATGTTCCATTGCAGGAAAGTTCAGTTTTTCTGAAACTGACACACAAAACAAGGAATATCTCTGAAATGGTTCACTCTACAAAAAAATTTATTAAGACATAAATTGTGTATTTTAGCAAGATCTACATTTCTTGTACAGTAAGATTTTGTCTATCTCTTACGGTTTGCAAGTTATTCAAAACTCATCCAGACTAAACAGGACTACATAGGCTATAGCCAGAAAATTCAAGATATACATTTCATTTGTCATAAAAATATTGCATTTGTTCATCCTACAAGAAAATTTATTTAGACATAAATTGTGTATTTCAGCAAGATCTGTCAGAATTTGATAACAAAATCATTCTTCTTCTTGCCTCCCGATATTCAGAGACTAGATCTTGATTTTGGAGAATTAAGTGATTTTACAATTAGGTGATCAATGTTCGTTAATTCATTTTTTTCACATAAACAGCACTGTGCGGAAGTCATTAACGAAATCTTGAACAAATGTCCACTCAGACCATCATGGCTTGAACATTGCAACTGATGATTTTCTTAGAATTGTTTTAAGTTTATTTTGAAGATCCATCCAAAGAAGTTTTTCAGAAGAAGCAAGATATTTATTTATGTGCAGATGTTTTTGATTAACCTTTTAACTGTTCCATAGGGGATAGTTAGTTTGTTTTGTTGTTTGAGCAATTTTGGAACCCTTCTTGGCCAAGATTGATCATTTCCAGAAATTCCACAGTGGGATGGGATCCATTGGAAAACAATACATTTATTTAAATTTTGGAGATGTTCAATCATACTATGAATTTCCTTTATTTTGCCCATTTTAGGGTAGTCAGTTGAAATAATAGCTTGAACAGCTGCTTTGGAATCTGAAACAAAGACTATGTTGAAAAACTTATTTGTCCAGGTAACAGATTTTGTAAGGATGTATAAATTACATCAATTTCTCCATCAAAAGTTTACAGGTCCATCTTATTGATTGCAAAGAGAGCCATCTGTATAGATGTGAGTCCATTCATCAGCTGGGTATCATCTTACATTTATGATTTACATTCTATAGATGAATTTTCTTTCTTTTTAAAATCTGCAATTAAATCAAGGTATCAATGATGTTCACTGGGTTGTTAAGAGGCATGAGAGGTTATATTTGAGATGGGTAATCTTTAGTTGTTGAACTTTCTGTATGAAGCCTGACTAAGTTGAAGGTAGATATGCGTTGTTTTGCACCATTTACTATTCTCTGGAAGTCTTGGAAGTTTTTCATATGTTAAAAGTGCTTGTGTGAACGTCCTTCATCTGGCAAATGAAGGAAAGACTGGTGATTTGCCAAGCCTGATCCATAGACCGACAGGTGTGTTCCCTCCACATTATGAGTGTTGAGAAGGAACGAAGAAAAAATACAGTTGAAACCTGCTCAATCAACTGGATTAGGTCAAGATAAGAAAGCAGAACTCCGTAAGTTACTGCATGAGGAAAACATTGATGCCTTTGGTATCATGGAAACAAATATTTCAAAAGACCATCTGAAATATTATGAAAAGAGGTATGTTAAACCCACTTGAACACAAACTTTTATCACTTACATCATAGTATACCCAGAGACTTCGAAGAGATGCTGCAGGAGTCTAAGAATGTTATTGTAATGCTATTAGGTGAGTTTCCAATAGGTCACGTTTCATGGTGCAGATACAAACTCTTATAATCACTATGTTGTAAATCTACACTAAACACCAAATCTGACTTCTTTTATTTATTTTAAAATCCAAAGCTTTCAAAATAAGTTGGATTACAACTTGAAACATGTGGAAGATCTTACAATATTACTAAGATAAGTGAAAGATTTCTTTTTGTGTGTATCCATCACGCAATTCATCCCAGACGCCCAACAACAAAAAAGGAAGAATGCGGCAAATTACACAGCCTTTCTCCCCTACATCAGGGACGTCTCCAACCAGATAGGCAAGCTTCTGCGCACACATGGAGTTCATACTGTCTACAGACGGACAAACAAGATCAAAGACCTACTGAGATCGGAAAAGACAAACGCCACCCACACACATCTACAGATGTATATAAAGTTCCCTGCAGTTGCAGCAAAGTATACATAGGGACTACCATGTGCAGTGTGGCCACCAGAATAAAAGAACATGAGCGTCACACCAGATTGGGACATACAGATAAATTGTCTGTGGCAGAGCACGCCTTATTATTCGGCCATGATGTCAACCTTAAAGAAACCCGAGTCCTGTCTTCTACAGTTAACTACCATGCCCGACTACAAAGGGAAGCCATAGAAATCTACAAACACAAAGACAACTTTAATCGCAAGGAAGGACAGCATAACTCAAAAACGAAAAGTCAAAAACCAAAGTTGGTCAGTTAAAAACCAAGTGATAGACCAAATCTTACTCTACAAAAAATGTTGGTCTTTCTAAACTACACAATTTATGTCTCAATAAATTTTCTTTTAGGGTGAACCATTTCGGAGATATTCCTTGCTATGTGTGTGAGCTTGTGAAAGCTTTCGTGAAATGGAACATCATTGTTCATTTTCTTATATCTCAAGTGTGCAAAGAGAACAGAATCTCAAAGCTTTAAAAGATTTGACTGTCACTCAAAGCCTACTGTATTCTAATATCCCCCTTGCACCTACAAGGAAATAAGCAGTAAGGTAATTTGTACAAATGTTTATCTCAACTAACACGAAGAAGATATAGGAGAAAAAGTTTGTAAGAATCGTTAGTACAAGAGTAGAGAAAGTCATGTGAGTGCAACACATCAGATTTGTTTATATATTAAGTATGGAAAGACAACCGAATCTCAAAGCTTTAAAAGATTTGACTATCACACAAAGCCTACTGTATTCTAATATTCCCCTTGCACCTACAAGGAAATAAGCAATAAGAAAATTTGTACAAATATTTATTTCAACTAACATGAAGGTGAGTGAGTGAGTGAATGTGTAGGGTTTAACAGCCTGTCGATAACGAGCTCATTTGGGCCAACACGAAGAAGATATAGGAATAAGAGTTTGTAAAAATGGTTAGTGCGAGAGTAGAGAAAGTCATGTGAGTGCAACACATCAGATTTTTCTAAAAATGCTTTTTTTTTTTTTTATTCAGAGGGTCTCAAAACATATATTTCCGATGAAACCTCGACATCAAATTTTTGGGTGTAATACAATACTGTACTGTGCATGGCCACAGATGTGTTATAATGTTCTCAATATTGTCACACTTCTATTACTTTCTCTGCTGGTAAGTAGGGGAAGTATTGTATTCCGCCAAAAATTCGATGTCAAGGTTTCAGCGGAAATGTATGTTTTGAGACCCCTTGAATCCAAAAAGAAGCATTTTTAGAAAAAGGACTGTATGCGTGCGCACGCGTGCGTGCGTGCGTGTGTGTGTGTGTGTGTGTGTGTGTGTGTGTTTTGAGACCCCTTTAATCCAAAAAGAAACATTTTAGAAAAAGGTCTGTATGCGCGCACGCGTGCGTGTGTGTGTGTGTTTGCACGCGCGCGCCTGTGGACAGTATAACTCAAAAACAAAAGGTTGGTTAAAAACCATATTTGGTATTTAAGTTTAATGTCTTTCAAGGATGTGACACGAAGATTTTGAAGAAAATAGCCCCACTGTAAGCTACCCGTTACATGGAACATTTTTCGAAAATTTTGATTTTCTTGAAAATGTCTCAAACGATTTGGATTAAAATGTCATATGTTTGAGACATTTTGATGACAAATGAATTGTATATTTTGAATTTTCTGGCTACAGCCCCTGTAGTCCTGTTTACTCTTGATAACTTTGAATAACTGGTAAACTGTAAGAGATAGACAAAATCTTAGTGTACAAAAAATGTAGATCTCGCTAAAACACCCAATTTAGGTCTGAATAAATTTTTTTGTAGAGCGAACCATTTCGGAGATATTCCTTGTTATGTGTGTGAGTTTCGAAAAACTTAAAACTTTTGTGAAATGGATTATTGTTCATTTTTTTATATGTTAATCTTGCAAAGAGAACGGGATATCAAAGCTTTAAAAGATTTGAGTATCACACAAACCCTACTATATTCTAATATTCCCCTTGTACCTACAAGGAAATAAGCAATAAGATAATTTGTACAAATGTTTATCTCAACTAACACAAAGAAGATATAGGAATAAGAGTTTGTAAGAATGGTTAGTACAAGAGTAGAGAAAGTCATGTAACAGATTTTTTGTATGTTATAGAATTGTGACATTGGGAGTAAAGGCAAGAATTTGTGCAGGAAGTGACGTCATCATCATAACACATGCAAGCTAATAATCCTATCAGCTGTCTATGTGGTGAGTTACATGCCTGTAAATGTGTAATGTCCAACTTAGTTGGCCATGTGCAATCCAGTAATAAGGCCGCGCCGTAGCCGAGTGGTTACACCATTCGCTTCTCACCTGGGTTCGATCCCAGGCAACCGCATGTGGGATTTGTTGTGGACTAAGCGGCGTTGGGGCAGGTTTCCTCTGGGTTCTCCGGTTTCCCATGCTTGCCCCTCATACCAGTGCTGCCACATCTCACATGCTCTTACGTGCAGAACCTCTGCCAGTCCAGTCACTACACTTGGCAACAGTGCTTTGCTTGAGCATTGGCCAGCGTTCACATGCTTTCAACTTTTGCAAGCGTTATAGTGCCAGAGTTAAATTCCTAACTCATTTTATTTTTATCATGATAATTATTAGCTTCAATTTTTCCTTAATTATCATCATCATCATCATCATTACTACTATTACTATTATGTGAGGTGACAGGAACAGCAAGTGGATCCAGTGCACTTCCATTCTCTGCGTTTCTGAATTCTCGAGAATGTGGTCAACTCTAATATTGTGAATACATAACTCATTTTGTAATTATACTAAGATAGTGTGTAACGAGAAATTGAGAGCAAAGGAGAGATTTCTTCTCTGAACGCTAACTTCGGATATTTTAATTGATATGGTTGGCACACCTGGAGCTCGTGTGTATTTCATAGAAAAAAAAGAAGCGAAAGATTAGAGTGGGCGGAGTGAAGAAGGAAAGAGAAGAGACGAACCAAGAGCTGTGTCGAGAGTGGACCTCAGGGAAAAAGGATACCTCGATTAGAGAATAATGACATGAGGGATGACAAAGTCATGTCATACTCATAATTAGCTTGACTGGATTTGCATGACAGATTCTTGTCATATCCAAAATTAATATTGTCCGAAGTAATGATAGTTTACGGAGCTGGCTACGGAAGAATGGGTCTGCAATTGGGTTCCATGCTGTTTACTAATTTTGGATGGTTGGAGGAGATTGATGAAGTTGAATTTTAGTACTGATAAGAGGCTCCACCAAGAAGAAGGAGAAGAAGAAGATCTAATAGGGAAGGTCTCTTCCATTTCACCCAAGGCAACAAATTTCCGTGTTCCAGGCCAGTAATACTTTGGACCTCTTGTAACTCTGTGCAGGTCGTATGTTATGATCTTGTTATAAAAGCACAGGTCAGTGGAACACATTGTATGATTGATAATATTGTCTGGTTTACAACATTTCACTTGTATGCTTATCTGAGTCATAACTTGTCTCAGTTACTCAGAGGGAGGAAACACCGAATTTAATTACAGTGTAAAGTTAATAATTAACTTTCGAGAAGCTACGTGAAGTGAGGGTAGTATAGTGGAACTTGTAAATCATGGTTATTATAATTTTATTGTAACTCTTCATGCCTTAGGTTAATTGCCTTTTTCACATTATAATATATGTTATCTGATATATATTTTTCTTGTTATTTCCTGGTAACCTTTGTAACGTAATTCTTCAGAACACCTGATTTCACGACTAGCATATCTGGGGAACATTTTGTATGAGTTTACCTTTCTTAATGGTTATTAGGATTAGTGGGAAGAAGTATAGTGCTATATTGTGTCTATTCAGAGAGGAGAATTATTCTGGTACAGGTGGTACATTTAATTAACAAATAAATTTTCTGTATTTTAATTTTAAACATAGGATTTAAAAAACATTTCTCGAAATTGAGAAGTTGGATTTACAAATGAGATCTCAGATGTAACTTTAAGTTTATTGTAATATTTAATGTTAATTTTGAAAGTTTAAAATGTATGAAAAACATTTTAACAATTAAAATTAAAATTTTATATAACAATGGCAGTTCCCATGTTGACACTTGTTAGATCAGATAGAAGAAAGATAGAGACAGCCGAAACGAAGTTCTTACATTCAGTAGCAGGTTACACACTTTTGGATAAAAAAATACAGCACGGAAATGAGGAAAGAGTTACAAATATACAATATAAAAGACAGAATAAACCAAACAAGGACTAACTGGCTAGAACATACAGACAGAATGCCAGATTTTGCTTCAATATCAACCAAAGGGCAGAAGAAGAGTGGCAAGTCCACTCACCAGATGGAGAGATTTCATTTCTTGACGGGAAACAGGTCAAAGGCCTAAATCCATGAAGGCAGATGATGATGAATATTTTAACATTTTGAATGTATGAGAAGTAGTTAGTAGTTGTAGTAGTTTACAATTACTAGTTTAGTTAGTTAATCTAAGCTTACATTTTATTTAACTGTTTGATGAGGTGACCCTGTCAAGCGTCACATTCCCACCAGAGGAAAGTGGCAACTGCCTCCTGGCTCATTAACACCAACAAGGTAAATCAGAAAAGGAGGGAGGATTTGATTTGTGCTGGGTTTACCTCATCCCCCTTTGACTCTACCCTTACTACAATTCTTTGTGACCGATCCTATTGAACTATGAAATACCAACCATTGGTACAAGTTTTTAGTTCTGGGCTCGCACTTCGACCTGAAGTTTCTTCGTTAACTTCTGGTGTTGAGGGTAATGGACTGCCACTCGCAAGCTGCAAAATCATACATCACAATATTAATACAAATAAAAGTAGAAATTTACAGAACTAATGTTTGCCATACAAAAATAAGGACACAAGTATCACAAAAATCTGAAACTAGCAAAGGACTACTCTCGAATGCTTAAAGTATACCATTGTCTAAATCTGTGGATGTTATGAAAAAACCTGGCATTTATCAAATCAATTGTCAAGACTGTATGAGTATTTATATTGGAAAAACAAAAAGAAACCTAAAAATTAGACTAAAAGAACATGAAGGAAATATAAAATTAAAAGAAATGGATAGATCAGCAGTTGCCAACCATTTCTGGAATTCCCAACATGATACTGAACAAGAGATACAATTATTAAAACCAATTAAAGAGTCTTCTCATTTAGATATTTGGGAAAAAATGTTCATCACAACTAATAGAGAAAGAGTTGTGAATTTTGAAATGCCTTATTTCGATCCCATTCTGCAACTACTGCTAACGTCACATGAAGCTCCAATTTTTACCACCAGAGGGCAGAAGAAGATCCAGCTGCTTCACGGAGAGTCGACATTCACAGCAGTCATCAAAGATGAGAGGTCACCTCTTGAACAGCGCTACGCAGTAACAACATAATTTTGTATAGTGATGAGCCAATTATCATTTCACCTTCCTACCCACTCGTGTTGTCGTTGCATCCTTGGCACTCACCAAGCCTGGCACTGTGGCTGGTCTAACATCGCACTCCTTTGTTTCATTGGAGGGGACCTCTTTGAAGAGGCTGAACTCTTTCTTCACTCGAGCCACTCTTGATATTCCATCTGCTCCTGGGTATAACTCCAAAATAATTCCTAGGGACCAGTTGGAGTCATCTCCAATCAATACAACGTTCCTTTCTTTGGTCTCTGTGGATCAGTATTCCTTTCTAAACCTAGATGTTAAGTCTTCCCTTTGCAGCTCAGAAAGTTGGACTGCTTCAGTAACTCTGCTCCAGAAATTTCTTTGTCTCTAGCCTGTTTCAGCTGGCTGCACTACACAGGGTTATTATTGACAAGTCCGTGAAACATTTTAAAGTTTAAAAAAAGAATAAGTAAGCAACAGATTATGATAATTGTTTTGTAGAGAGAGAGGAACTCTCCAAGGTTTTTTTTTTTTAATAATGAAAGCCCATGCTTAGTTGCCATGATTTATCGCTAGATGGTACTAGTTATAAATAATTAGAAAAAGAAAGTGTATGGGCCATTCTTCTTTGTGGAATCAAGCATGAATGGAGACATGCTGGAAACCTGGTTGATGCCTCAGCTGAATGAAGACAGTAATAATTACGTTTTGCAGCAAGATGGATGTCCCTGTCACTATCACAATGACGTGGGAGCCTACCTGAATCAACAGATGGATCGGATGAACTGGACAAGAAGATAATGCGTTCATGAAATGGCCACCCCCACGATCACTGGATTTAACTCTGTGTGACTTTTTCCTGTGGGGCTTTGTGAAGGATAATGTCTATGTGCCTCCGCTCCCTGCTATCCTTCTTCAGGAAATTTGCCACCGGATTACAACTGCCGTGGGTATGGGTAGACATGGATTACCGCATTGATATCAGCAAAGGTGGAGCACTTGTAACATATGTAACAAAACTTGGAGAGTTCCATTTCATTTTCATGCAAACATTTTTGTTATCCGTTGGGTAGTTTAGTAGTTATGAATTTTTAAAATGTTTCACGGACTTATGAATAACCCTGTATTTCAAGCAGTTTGAGTTGTGACTTATTCTGAGCTGCCTCTCTGGTGGCTGCGCTGAGACGAGATTCCAGTACAGACACTGACACACACTGTCCCGTGCTGCATGTCTGCTCTGAAATTCATTGAGTGATTCTGTCAAGTTACATTCCTGTTTCTCCCAATATGCTTCAGATACGATTGTATCTGCCTCAGAAGAGGCAGTGTCACTGCAGATATAGACTGTGCTGATTCCTCATTACATGCCTCTGCTCTTTCAACCCGTGCTAGAAGCTGAAGCCGAAATTGTGAACGCCATAGTTATGGAAATAATACCACTTCACATGGCAGAATTAAATAATCGGGAAATATTAAAATCGTCGCATGTATAAACAGTACGGACATGCGAATATTGTTCACAGTTAAAATCGTCAGAAAGGACACAGATTGTTACAGACAAGTAATTAGTGGCAAGCGTCTGGTAATCGGGCTAAAAACCCTGTAAGTCCAGTTTTCCTGGAAATCGCTTAGTACAGGAGTGTTGAACAGGAAAACAAGGGATGGTCACATACACTTTGGCAAAACCCCGCTGCCAGTGTAGAAGACAATTACGAAGCGAAAAGCCCGCCTTGGTAGCGTGATGGTTAGCGCGCCTGCCTCACGTTCAAGAGGTCGCGAATTCGAATCTCGCTTAGGGTAAGTTATCCAGGTATGGGTTTTTTCCGAGGTTTTCCCTATCCTGAGAAGACGAATGTCGGGTAACTTAAAGCTCCATGGACCTCGGCCTCATTTGAGCCTCATTTCACCCAGTTCATTTCATTCATTCGCTCGATTTGCCACAATGATGGAGGACGTTAATTAAAAAAAATGAAGTGAAAGGCATTGATAGCGTCACAATGCTGGGTTTTTAAGGGGTGAATAAGGGGAAATTTGGAAGGTGAATTATTACCGTGAGCACACAAAGGAACCACTTGTCGTCCAGATCACCGAGCGATCAGTCACAGATACCTGCCTTCCAGACCCCCAGTGATCAGGTCAGTCACACAGACTTGCCTTCCAGACCCCCAGTGATCAGGTCAGTCACACAGACTTGCCTTCCAGACCCCCAGTGATCAGGTCAGTCACACAGACTTGCCTTCCAGACCCCCAGTGATCAGGTCAGTCACACAGACTTGCCTTCCAGACCCCCAGTGATCAGGTCAGTCACACAGACTTGCCTTCTAGACCCCCAGTGATCAGGTCAGTCACACAGACTTGCCTTCCAGACCCCCAGTGATCAGGTCAGTCACACAGACTTGCCTTCCAGACCCCCAGTGATCAGGTCAGTCACACAGACTTGCCTTCGAGACCCCCGAGTGATCAGGTCAGTCACACAGACTTGCCTTCGAGACCCCCGAGTGATCAGTCAGTCACACAGACTTGCCTTCCAGACCCCCAGTGATCAGGTCAGTCACACAGACTTGCCTTCCAGACCCCCAGTGATCAGGTCAGTCACACAGACTTGCCTTCGAGACCCCCGAGTGATCAGTCAGTCACACAGACTTGCCTTCCAGACCCCCAGTGATCAGGTCAGTCACACAGACTTGCCTTCCAGACCCCCAGTGATCAGGTCAGTCACACAGACTTGCTTTCGAGACCCCGAGTGATCAGTCAGTCACACAGACTTGCCTTCCAGACCCCCAGTGATCAGGTCAGTCACACAGACTTGCCTTCGAGACCCCCAAGTGATCAGGTCAGTCACACAGACTTGCCTTCCAGACCCCCAGTGATCAGGTCAGTCACACAGACTTGCCTTCCAGACCCCCAGTGATCAGGTCAGTCACACAGACTTGCCTTCCAGACCCCCAGTGATCAGGTCAGTCACACAGACTTGCCTTCCAGACCCCCAGTGATCAGGTCAGTCACACAGACTTGCCTTCTAGACCCCCAGTGATCAGGTCAGTCACACAGACTTGCCTTCCAGACCCCCAGTGATCAGGTCAGTCACTCAGACTTCCCTTCCAGACCCCCGAGTGATCAGGTCAGTCACACAGACTTGCCTTCCAGACCCTCAGTGATCAGGTCAGTCACACAGACTTGCCTTCCAGACCCCCAGTGATCAGGTCAGTCACAGAGACTTGCCTTCCAGACCCCCAGTGATCAGGTCAGTCACACAGACTTGCCTTCGAGACCCCCGAGTGATCAGTCAGTCACACAGAGACTTGCCTTCCGAACCCCCGAGTGATCAGACCAGTCACAGAGACTTGCCTTCCAGACCCCCCAGTGATCAGGTCAGTCACACAGACTTGCCTTCGAGACCCCCGAGTGATCAGTCAGTCACACAGACTTGCCTTCCAGACCCCCGAGTGATCAGTCAGTCACACAGACTTGCCTTCGAAACCCCCGAGTGATCAGGTCAGTCACAGATACTTGCCTTCCAGACCCCCAGTGATCAGGTCAGTCACAGAGACTTGCCTTCCAGACCCCCCAGTGATCAGGTCAGTCACACAGACTTGCCTTCGAGACCCCCGAGTGATCAGTCAGTCACACAGACTTGCCTTCCAGACCCCCGAGTGATCAGTCAGTCACACAGACTTGCCTTCCAGACCCCCGAGTGATCAGTCAGTCACACAGACTTGCCTTCCAGACCCCCGAGTGATCAGTCAGTCACACAGACTTGCCTTCGAGACCCCCGAGTGATCAGTCAGTCACACAGACTTGCCTTCCAGTCCCCCGAGTGATCAGTCAGTCACACAGACTTGCCTTCCAGACCCCCGAGTGATCAGTCAGTCACACAGACTTGCCTTCCAGTCCCCCGAGTGATCAGTCAGTCACACAGACTTGCCTTCCAGTCCCCCGAAGGATCAGCCAGTCACACAGACTTGCCTTCCAGTCCCCCGAGTGATCAGTCAGTCACACAGACTTGCCTTCCAGTCCCCCGAGTGATCAGTCAGTCACACAGACTTGCCTTCCAGTCCCCCGAGTGATCAGATCAGTCACGGAGACTTGCCTTCCAGACCCCCGAGTGATCAGGTCAGTCACAGATACTTGCCTTCCAGACCCCCGAGTGATCAGGTCAGTCACACAGACTTGCCTTCCAGACCCCCGAGTGATCAGGTCAGTCACACAGACTTGCCATCCAGACCCCCGAGTGATCAGTCAGTCACACAGACTTGCCTTCGAGACCCCCAGTGATCAGGTCAGTCACACAGACTTGCCTTCCAGCCCTCCAGTGATCAGGTCAGTCACACAGACTTGCCTTCCAGACCCCCGAGTGATCAGGTCAGTCACACAGACTTGCCTTCGAGACCCCCGAGTGTTCAGGTCAGTCACACAGACTTGCCTTTGAGACCCCCGAGTGTTCAGGTCAGTCACAGAGAGTTGCCTAGAAATCAGAGGAGGAGTTGTACATACGTGCATTTTAATTGCTTGACCATCACGTTACATTCTACAGTAAATAATGTTCGGTCTTAGTAAACACGCAGTAATGACGTAACAATCCTAATGGCGATTGGCAAATCTCCAACAAAACTTGATTGTGAATCAAAGTGTTTCAACAAGAGTTCTGTGAAAATACTCACGCATACTCAGAAATTAAGGTCCATGCAGAGTAGCTGTGGCACAGAAGACAGCTGAGAAGCAGCATTCCAGTTAGAGTAGTGGAACAGTGGTAGCAGGTGGTAATCCCGCACCAAAGGTCACTGCATTCCTGCTGTAAACTTGCCTCACGTTTGAAATGTGCTTCTCAGCTCCCCTCAGTTTTAATCTGAGGTCCTCGTCCTGAGCCACCAACTGCTCTTGGTCCTCTTTTGCCAACTGTCGTGCTTCTTCCAGTTCTGCCAACAATTCATCTTTCTACATTCATAGCTGCTTATTTGAGTTCTCTGTCGTGAGCTGTTGTTGTCTTCTTACTCTCCATTAGTTCCTATTTGGCCAAATCTAGTGATTCTTTCAATGTGTCTATTCGCTTGTTAGCATCATCCAGTTGTCCATGTAAACGGGCCAATTCCTTCTCCTGTCTCTTTGTATGAGCAGTCAGCTGATCCACAGCTTCAATCTGTGTTTGTTCCACTTCATCCTTTGCTGCAAGGGATCTCTTCAAGTGTTCCACTTCCTCACTTAGGACATTTAGCTGTTCCTTTTGACTCTTTATTGTGCTTTCATCCTCCATTAAGTTTACCTCATCTTCATGTTTCTTGGACTGGTCTAATCCAGGACACATAATGGCTTGATGCTTCTTGGAGCATAATGAACACTTCACCGCAGCTCTGATCTATGCCCCATCATAAGACAAATAAAGCAAGCCCCTCTTAATTTCTCCACTGCTAAGTAGAGAAAGTATTGTATTCCACCCGAAATTTGATGTCGAGATTTCATCGGAAGTATATGTTTTGAGGCCCCCTGAATCCAAAAAACCATTTTTAGAAAAAGGTCATGTGTGTCTGCCTGTCGTCAGTTTGTGGACAGCAAAACTAAAAAACGAAAAGTCTGTTAAAAACCACAGTTGGTATTTAAGTTTAATGTCTTTCAAGGATGCTACACAAAGATTTTGAAGAAAATATCCCTGCCCTAAACTACCCTTTACATGGAAAATTTTTCAAAAATTTTTATGTTCTTGAAAATGGCTCTAACGATTCCCATTAAAATGACATGTTTTAGATATTTTTATGACAAATGAAATGTATATCTTGAATTTTCTGGCTATAGCCCATGTAGTCCTGTATACTCTGAACGACTTTTGAATAACTCATAAACCATTAGAGATAGACAAAATCAAACTATACAAAAAATTTAGATCTCACTAAAATACACAATTTATGTCCAAATAATTCTTTTTTGTAGAGTGAACCATTTCGGAGATATTCCTTGTTATTTGTGTGAATTTAGGAAAACTTAAAACTTTCGTCAAATGGAACATCGTTGTTCATTTTTATATGTTAACCATGCAAAGAGAATGCAATCTGAAAAGCTTTATAAGATTTGACTATCGCTCAAAGCCTACTGTATTCCCATATTCCCCTTGTACCTACAAGGAAATAAGCAATAAGATAATTTGGTCAAATATTTATCTCAACTAACACGAAGAAGATATGTAAGAATGGTTAGTACAAGAGTAGAGAAAGTCATGTGAATGTAACACATCAGATTTTTTAAATATTGTTGCATTCCTGAGAGACATGTGGACTGAAATCACAGTCATAGCATATGGAATATTAGAATTAAGTCAGTTACTGGCACTGGAAAGCCCTTGTATCCACCGACAGATAAACACCACAACCACATTAGGGAGGTCTTGGCTTTGACTCCTCAATGAGTGAGCAAGAGGCTGCTCCTTTAGAGCTGGACAAGGTCACAAATTATTTATTTTACCTGTTGCATTCGTCGTCTCCGAGGAGCACCATGGGTCCGCTTTGGTTTCACAGAAATCTTATGTCTTGCAGCACTGTGATTCAACGCAGGAGCCGCTGACACTCCAAAGTCAAACTCTATGTCTGGAACATAAATCAATTTATTTGTTAGTTTCCAAAAACAAAATGAACCCATACGCAGGGTTCCGACCACTTGTGGACTTTCCCCTGTTACAGAGAAGGTAAGCCAAAAGTAAGTCAACTGTAACATTATAGTGCTCTCTGGTTGTTCAACCGTTGGTAAAGGTATGTCGACTGTTGATGCCATTGTGCTCCATTTATCTGCAATTGCTTTAAGCCTTTTATTTTAATTACACAATTTCCCATTCAATATAATAAATGGAATATTTGGCACTGGGAAGTGGTTCAATCAACTTGTGTTTGAAGATTTGAAACTAGTAATTTATATACATATATTTATATAATCAATCTGGCTTGGTTCCCTCGTCCAGACATGTTAGCGCAAAGTGGGAACTGGTCGAGGGATAGCGGCCAAACTCACAAATTATACGTTTTGGACCACGGCCGACACTTCTAGACCGTCGCCAAGCCTCTAGCACCCCCCGTTCAAAAAGTAAGTTTTTGTGTCTAGATTAAGTTAGATTAGGCTAATTTGGACTACCATATATGAAGGTTAGTTTAATGCCAAGTGAATTGTTGGAAGCAGGTCATGTACTCTCCGCACTGTTTACTGTTTTGTTGGTCACCCTGCTGCAGTCGGAAGCACCTTCATATTCAGACTTGTTCACCAATGTACAAGGTTTGTCAACAAAGCTTACTAGTAATAAAACATGGGCATCGCAAAGGGAGGGGGGCTAGGGGGGGCCGCGGTCCCTTTTTGGAAATAAATCAGCCTAATGTGCAATCAATTACTATTAGACTTCTCTTTTAATTTTAATGTAAAGAACAATTTTTATTTAGCACAAATTAGTACGGTTATCCGCTACAAATACTATAACTTTTCACAACAAAATAATGGATTAATATTGTTTGACTGGAAACTTCTAACATGCGGCCCCTCCCTAGAAGAAAGTCTGCCGATGCCCATGTAATAAAATACATATTTACTGGGTAACTTTAATTTACACGAGAGGCATACAAAATTGGATAAACACCTTTTTCCTTTGGCGTATTTCAATAGATTCAATGGTTTTTGTGTAAATTAAATTTAAAATAACCCACAATTTATTTCAACAAAAACACAACATTCATTTAATGAATATATCCACAAATCAAGAACCTTCAATCAATAATAATTCAGCCAGGTGATGTTACATTTTTTTTAAAAAACTATTTTTTTCTAGAAAACTATAAACATTTCAACATTTTGGTGTTAGACTTTCTTGTTATTCGCAATATGAGAAATTCGCTGTTAAAGTCTGACGGATTATTTCAAGTCCATCCTGTATACTTTTCAGCCTTTTAGTAATTATTTCTGAATTGAAAAGCAGCAAATATAGTATGTGTACTCACCATTGTCAAGATATGTTTTCTTCTCATGCAGGGAGATCTTGGACGAGTGGCCAGAATGTTCTCCCAACGAATCCTACAAACACACCAATTATTTCAATTACTATTTAACACAGATTACTATTTTAACTGGAAAA
>CM060962.1:307072200-307092200 GCA_030765045.1 Tenodera sinensis
TCCCTTCCTCCCTCCCTCTCTCTTTCTCTCTCTCCCTCTCTCTCTTTCTCTCCATCTTTCCTCCTTCCTTCCTTCCTCCCTCCCTCCCTCCCTCCCTTTCTCTCTCTCCCTCTCTTTCTTGCTCTTTCTCTCTCTCTTTCTCTCTTTCTCTCCATCTTTCCATCTTTTCTCCTTCCTTCCTTTCTTTCTTTCTTCCTTTCTATCTTTTCTTCCTTCTTTCTTTCTTTCTTTCTTTCTTTCTTTCTTTCTTTCTTTCTGTCTGTCTTTCTTTCTTTCCATCTTTCCTTCTTTCTTTCTTTCTTTCTTTCCTTCTTTCTCTTTCTCTCTCTTTCCGAAATTTCCATAGAAAATGTCCAATTCTGGCCAAACGGTAGGAGATAGAGGAAAAGTGCACATGACCAAAATTTCTCCTCTCGTCGAGACCAACAACTTTTCTCTATCTCGACTTTGAAAACTTGGCTTCAGAAAACGGCTGTTGCGAAACCTCCAGAGAATATGCCCAATGGGAGATTAAGGAAAAGTGAAGTGCAGATGAGCGAAATTGCTCTTCTTATAGAGGGGAACAACTTTGCTCTATGTGCACTATTTTGACTAACTCCGTTCCTATGGGAGACGGACGGACGGACGAATACCACTACAAAGTAGAGAATGGACCACAGAAACCTGGACCACTTTAACAGGATCCAATAGGGGATACTGCGCAATTTTCAGAGAATATAATACACAATTTGGAAATTCTATTGTTTATTGTTCCTTAAAGCAATTTAGGAGGTTTCCTCTACCGCCATCCATACTCGTTTCAACATATTTTGGAGGAATATTCTTGCCAATGTTGCTTATTTCCTTATTAACGGATTCTTGGAGTTGAGCAGTTGTCCCAAGTCTATTCATATATGTACGTATACGACGATCTGGGGCACACACTTTTTCACATCTGATTACCGGTTGCATGGGGGAGTTAGATGTATCATCTTACTGAAATAACCCCCAGTCAAAAAAAAAAAAAAAAAAAAAAAAAAATTGTTGTTTAACGACACTGTTAATTTCCAGGATCACAACAGCGTCGCCGGTGTGCCGGAATTCCGTCCCACAGGAGTTCTTTTACATGCCAGTAAATCTACTGACATGGAGCTGTCGTTTTTAAGCACACTTAAAAGCCATTGGTCTGTGCCGGATTTGAACCCGCGACCTTGGGATCAGCAAGCCAGACCCTGGGTTATATGGAGGCTTCCTCACGTGAGAGAATATCACAACAATGTGCAATACTGATTCTCCCAGAGCCACTAAAATGGTTTAAGTAAATTTCACATTTCTACAAGCCTCCAGTTCAGGTTTGTATGGATCATACTGTAATTCACCTGCAGCTGCTGACGAACCATAGTACAACGAAGGGGGACACTGCGACCTACAGACATGTATCGCGGCTAACACCCTCAGAGGGAAGGGATCAAGTAGCAAGAAGACGGTAACAGAGACATCTGTTGACATCCTGTGACACCACTAAACGTCCGGTGTCGTATAAGAGTCCCACCCACGAGAAGACAACGACCGTATATCGCCACCTAGCGCACGCCTGAAATGCAAGTCTAACTGACAAGGGGAAACCCAAGATATATCCCATCTATTTGATAGCGTGAGACAAGAAATAATCAGATACCACAGAATTGTTGATGGTCTATTAATGCACGTTGCTGGGAAATCACTTCTGCCACCAAAGAGTCAAGTTATACTAAGTTTGTGTTGGTACGACGATGGTTTATTTACAATAAGGTATAGAAATAGGGGAGATACGGAGGGTTCGGCACTGAAGCCAGGGTTATTGCCCCAAGGGGGCACCCCGGGAGGAAGGATGAGATGAGAGAAGACACCGGGCAGCCATATCCAGACTAACGGTGCAGACATTGACAGCGATCCCTAAGGTATCCCTAATTTAGGTCTTCCGGGGCCTTGTTAAGGGGACCCTAGCGGGGTCCAATGCCCCCATATGCTACTGCCCTACCCGGTTCCAAGGACGAGGGATGGAAAGACTTTCTGTGCGCATATCATCCCTGCCACGCTGCACCTAACATCTTCGCTGATACTTGCGACCCTGATAGAACCAACGGGATCAAGGAAAGGACAAGAAATTATCGTCCCCAACGACCCGGGGAAACAAACCCATGCGTCAGGAAGCTCTGCCTATAGAATCGAACCTACGACCTCCCGAGTGTGAGGCTCACACGTTACCGCGGAGCTATCTCACAGTCTGATGTGATAAAAAGGTTATTCATACAAGACATCTTTCTTTACTGGTAAGTAGGGGAAGAATTGTATTCCACCCAAACATTCCATGTCGAAATTAATATTCCCCTTGAACCTACAAGGAAATAAGCAGATAATTTGTACAAATGTTTATCTTAACTAACACGAAGAAGATATAGGAATAAGAGTTTGTAAGAGTGGTTAGTACAAGAGTAGAGAAAGTCATGTGAGTGCAGGAGATCAGAATCATGAAGAAGATATAGGAATAAGAGTTTGTAAGAATGGTTAGTACAAGAGTAGAGAAAGTCATGTGAGTGCAGGAGATCAGAATCATGAAGAAGATATAGGAATAAGGGTTTGTAAGAATGGTTAGTACAAGAGTAGAGAAAGTCATGTGAGTGCAGGAGATCAGAATCATGAAGAAGATATAGGAATAAGGGTTTGTAAGAATGGTTAGTACAAGAGTAGAGAAAGTCATGGGAGTGCAGATCAGAATCATGAAGAAGATATAGGAATAAGAGTTTGTAAGAATGGTTAGTACTAGAGTAGAGAAAGTCATGTGAGTGCAGGAGATCAGAATCATGAAGAAGATATAGGAATAAGAGTTTGTAAGAATGGTTAGTACAAGAGTAGAGAAAGTCATGTGAGTGCAGGAGATCAGAATCATGAAGAAGATATAGGAATAAGAGTTTGTAAGAATGGTTAGTACAAGAGTAGAGAAAGTCATGTGAATGCAGGAGATCAGAATCATGAAGAAGATATAGGAATAAGAGTTTGTAAGAGTGGTTAGTAGAAGAGTAGAGAAAATCATGTGAGTGCAGGAGATCAGATTTTTATACTTAAGAACATTTGAAACCAAAGAAAAATTACTAACTCAGTAAGTAAAGATAGTATTTAAATTTTATGCTGGAGTTCTATCAATTTTGAGTTATTAAATTTTAATAGAATATTCAATTTGGGAAACTGATGATTCTATCAAGTCGAAAGTTTCCAAATTAGTTGTCTCTGTCGCAAAAACCATCGGTGCGCAAATATGTCTTGCCGTGATATATCTGCGCAAGACAGTCGCAAGTCTACGTATGCTGGCGAGAAGCGCAGAGTGAAAAGATAATCTTGGCACTTGTGTACTTTTCACACATTCTGAGGTCAAAAATAATTTTTCTCAGTGCTTGGCTATTTCGTTTTCACAGCTACATACTAGCTTTACACGTTTCCGAATAATGAAGCTTTAAATTTTTAATAAAAAATGATAATGGAATGAATGATGTCCGTAGAAGAGGCAAGCCGATGAAGCCTGCTAGATGTGACAGAGGTTGCCAACCTGGAGCTAGCTCCTCGGAGTAACGGAACCCTGCTAGATGTGACAGAGGTTGCCAACCTGGAGCTAGATCCTCGGAGTAACTGAACCCTGCTAAATGTGACAGAGATTGCCAACCTGGAGCTAGCTCCTCGGAGTAACGGAACCCTGCTAGATGTGACAGACATTGCCAACTTGGAGCTAGATCCTCGGAGTAACGGAACCCTGCTAGATGTGACAGAGTTTGCCAACCTGGGGCTAGATCCTCGGAGTAACGGAACCCTGCTAGATGTGACAGACATTGCCAACCTGGAGCTAGATCCTCGGAGTAACGGAACCCTGCTAGATGTGGCAGACATTGCCAACCTGGAGCTAGCTCCTCGGAGTAACGGAACCCTGCTAGATGTGACAGACATTGCCAACTTGGAGCTAGATCCTCGGAGTAACGGAACCCTGCTAGATGTGACAGAGTTTGCCAACCTGGAGCTAGATCCTCGGAGTAACGGAACCCTGCTAGATGTGACAGACATTGCCAACCTGGAGCTAGATCCTCGGAGTAACGGAACCCTGCTAGATGTGACAGAGTTTGCCAACTTGGAGCTAGATCCTCGGAGTAACGGAACCCTGCTAGATGTGACAGAGTTTGCCAACCTGGAGCTAGCTCCTCGGAGTAACTGAACCCTGCTAGATGTGACAGAGATTGCCAACCTGGAGCTAGCTCCTCGGAGTAACGGAACCCCGCTAGATGTGACAGAGTTTGCCAACCTGGAGCTAGATCCTCGGAGTAACGGAACCCTGCTAGATGTGACAGAGTTTGCCAACCTGGAGCTAGATCCTCGGAGTAACGGAACCCTGCTAGATGTGACAGAGATTGTCAACTTGGAGCTAGATCCTCGGAGTAACGGAACCCTGCTAGATGTGACAGAGATTGTCAACTTGGAGCTAGATCCTCGGAGTAACGGAACCCTGCTAGATGTGACAGAGGTTGCCAACCTGGAGCTAGGTCCTCGGAGTAACGGAACCCTGCTAGATGTGGCACAGGTTGTCAACTTGGAGCTAGATCCTCGGAGTAACGGAAATCTGCTAGATGTGACAGAGATTGCCAACTTGGAACTAGATCCTCGGAGTAACGGAACCGTGCTAGATGTGACAGAGTTTGCCAATCTGGAGCTAGATCCTCGGAGTAACGGAACCCTGCTAGATATGACAGATATTGCCAATCTGGAGCTAGATCCTCGGAGTAACGGAACCCTGCTAGATGTGACAGACATTGCCAACTTGGAGCTAGATCCTCGGAGTAACGGAACCCTGCTAGATGTGACAGACATTGCCAACTTGGAGCTAGATCCTCGGAGTAACGGAACCCTGCTAGATGTGACAGACATTGCCAACTTGGAGCTAGATCCTCGGAGTAACGGAACCCTGCTAGATGTGACAGACATTGCCAACTTGGAGCTAGATCCTCGGAGTAACGGAACCCTGCTAGATGTGACAGACATTGCCAACTTGGAACTAGATCCTCGGAGTAACGGAACCCTGCTAGATGTGACAGAGATTGCCAACCTGGAGCTAGATCCTCGAAGTAATGGAACCCTGCTAGATGTGACAGACATTGCCAACTTGGAGCTAGATCCTCGGAGTAACGGAACCCTGCTAGATGTGACAGACATTGCCAACTTGGAGCTAGATCCTCGGAGTAACGGAACCCTGCTAGTTGTGACATACATTGCCAACTTGGAGCTAGATCCTCGGAGTAACGGAACCCTGCTAGATGTGGCACAGGTTGTCAACTTGGAGCTAGATCCTCGGAGTAACGGAACCCTGCTAGATGTGACAGAGTTTGCCAACCTGGAGCTAGATCCTCGGAGTAACGGAACCCTGCTAGATGTGACAGACATTGCCAACTTGGAGCTAGATCCTCGGAGTAACGGAACCCTGCTAGATGTGACAGACATTGCCAACTTGGAGCTAGATCCTCGGAGTAACGGAACCCTGCTAGATGTGACAGAGTTTGCCAACCTGGGGCTAGATCCTCGGAGTAACGGAACCCTGCTAGATGTGACAGACATTGCCAACCTGGAGCTAGATCCTCGGAGTAACGGAACCCTGCTAGATGTGACAGACATTGCCAACCTGGAGCTAGCTCCTCGGAGTAACGGAACCCTGCTAGATGTGACAGACATTGCCAACTTGGAGCTAGATCCTCGGAGTAACGGAACCCTGCTAGATGTGACAGAGTTTGCCAACCTGGAGCTAGATCCTCGGAGTAACGGAACCCTGCTAGATGTGACAGACATTGCCAACCTGGAGCTAGATCCTCGGAGTAACGGAACCCTGCTAGATGTGACAGAGTTTGCCAACTTGGAGCTAGATCCTCGGAGTAACGGAACCCTGCTAGATGTGACAGAGTTTGCCAACCTGGAGCTAGCTCCTCGGAGTAACGGAACCCTGCTAGATGTGACAGAGTTTGCCAACCTGGAGTTAGATCCTCGGAGTAACGGAACCCTGCTAGATGTGACAGAGGTTGCCAACCTGGAGCTAGCTCCTCGGAGTAACGGAACCCTGCTAGATGTGACAGAGGTTGCCAACCTGGAGCTAGATCCTCGGAGTAACGGAACCCTGCTAGATGTGACAGAGGTTGCCAACCTGGAGCTAGATCCTCGGAGTAACGGAACCCTGCTAGATGTGACAGAGGTTGCCAACTTGGAGCTAGATCCTCGGAGTAACGGAACCCTGCTAGATGTGACAGAGGTTGCCAACTTGGAGCTAGATCGTCGGAGTAACGGAACCCTGCTAGATGTGACAGAGGTTGGCCAACCTGGAGCTAGAATGGAACGCTGCTCTGAGCTTTGGAACCCCGGGATATGGTCAACCTACGTCGTGTTTGGCCAAAGTTGTAGATAATGTCCACTTTTGGATTTTTGCAGCTTACCTCAGCTGAAGGTATTTTCAGGTAGTTGCCCTTCAAACGGGTGTCGCGTGATTGTTTAAATCGAAGTTTCAAGGACAAAAGCTCCTACCTGAAACCTTAAAAATCTGATGTGTTGCATTCACATGACTTTCTCTACTCTTGTACTAGCCATTCTTACAAACTATTATTCCTATATCTTCTTCGTTTTAGTTGAGATAAACATTTGTACAAATTATTTTTTTTCCTTGTAGGTACAAGGGAAAAATTAGAATACAGTGGGCTTTGAGCGATAGTGAAATGTTTTAAAGCTTTGAGATTCCGTTCTCTTTGCACACTTAACATATAAAAAAATGAACAGCGATGTTCCATTTCACTAAAGTTTTAAGTTTTCCAAACTGACACACATAACAAGGAATATCTCCGAAATGGTTCAACCTACAAGAACATTCATATGGACACAAATTGTGTATTTTATCAAGATCTAAACTTTTTGTACAGTAAGATTTGGTCTATCTCTAACGGTTTACCAGTTATGCAAAAGTCGTCCAGAGTAAATACGACTACAGGGGCTAGAGCCAGTAAATTCAAAATATACATATCATTTGTCGTAAAAATATCTCAAACATTTTAATCAAAATCATTAGAGCCATTTTCAAGAAAATCAAAATTTTCGAAAAAATTGCCATGTAAAGGTTAGTTTAGAGTGGGGCTATTTTCTTAAAAATCTTCGTGTCGCATTCTTGAAAGACGTTAAACTTAAATACCAACTTTGGTTTTTAATTGACTTTTCGTTTTTTAGTTATTCTGTCCACTGGCACACACAGACACACGGACCTTTTTCTAAAAATGCTTTTTTTTTTATTCAAGGGTTCTCAAAACGTGTTTTAAAATTATTTTATAAACATAATCTTGATGTTTTAGGTAAATTACTTAATTTTACTTGGCAAATGTCACTCTTGTGTCGTCATTTCACCACTGGATAATGAGTTGAATTGATTCATCTGTCCCGACAAACACGTAGGTATACGAGACCTTGATATGTACATCTGGTAACCAACATGGAAATAAAGAAAAACAAGGGAAGCGAGTAAAGGTTCAACAATTAGAGTAAGTAGACCAGCCGGTTTACTTGTGTAACAGGTTCTAGCTTTACCTCCTCGTCCAGCAACATGACGGGGGCGGATGTTGCCGTCGGCGTCGCCGTCGCCGCCTCCTCTTCCCCCAAGCCGCCTCTCGCCGCCACCATATCTCACAAGTAACTCCTCATTCTGTCAAAAACAGCAGCCAATCTCGTTACGTCACTGTCTGTTTGGCCAATCTCCAGATTCGTTTTGTTATAGCGAGTTAACGCGCACTTTCACGTTTCATATTGCACCATCACAGTTCCAAAAGCAAAGTAGCCGTGTCATCAGAAATTTTCACTCCGTGACGGATGAATAACTGTAGAGAGAGCGCAATAAACATCTCTGTCCTCCGCTCTCGGCGGTCAACAAATTATACCTGCCTACTTACTCACTCACTCACTCACTCGACACATTTTAAACCATATTTGGAACAAATGACCAAAACTGGCACATGACATTCACAAAGAAAACATTTACTTATAAAAAATATAATTTTATTAATTTTATAATTATTTGGAAATTGCCCCAATTTTTAACGTTTTTACTTTCTCCACTGGTAAGTAGAGGAAGTATTGTATTCCACCCAAAAATTCGATATCGAGATTTCACCAGAAATGTTTTGAGGCCCTCTGAATCCAAAACAAAAAGCATTTTGGGAAAAAGATCGGCGCGCGCGCGTTTGTCACTGTGTCTGTGTGTCTGTGGACAACATAACTCAAAAACGAAAAGTCAATTAAAAACCAAAGTTGGTATTTAAGTTTAATGTCTTTCAAGAATGCGACACTACCCTTTACATGGAAAATGTTTCGAAAATTTTGATTTTCTTGAAAATGTCTCTAACGATTTTTATTAACATGTCATATGTTTGAGATATTTTTAAGACAAATGAAATGTATATCTTGAATTTTCTGGCTATAGTCCCTATAGTTGTATTTACTCTGGATGAGTTTTGAATAACTCGTAAACCGTACTCGTAAACTCTTACTATACAAGAAATGTAGATCTTGCTAAAATACACAATTTATGTATCAATAAATTTTTATAGAGTGAACCATTTCGGAGATGTTCCTTGTTATGTCTGTCAGTTTCGCAAAACCTGAACTTTCCTGCAATGAAACATCGTTGTTCATTTTTTATGTTCAGTGTGCAAAGAGAACGGAATCTCAAAGCTTTAAAACATTAGACTATCGCACAAAGCCTACTGTATACTAACATTCCCCTTGCAGCTACAAGGAAATAAGCAATAAGATAATTTGTACAAATGTTTATCTCAACTAACATGGAGATATAGGAATAAGAGTTTGTAAGAATGGTTAGTACAAGAGTAGAGAAAGTCACGTGAGTGCAACACATCAGATTTTTTTAAACGTAGTCTTCACAAAATGATTTTCTTTATTTTTTTACTTTCTCTATCATGCACATTGTGATTAGAGACACACTTGAATGACACACAAGAATTTGAGACCGAGATTTGATTGAAAATACATATTTTAGGACTCACTCAAAGAAAATGCACTTTAAGGAAAAGGTCCGTTCTCTCTCTCTCTCTCTCTCTCTCTCTCTCTCTCTCTCTCTCTCTCTGTGTGTGTGTGTGTGTGTGTGTGTGTGTGTGTGTGTGTGTGTGTGTGTGTGTGTGTGTGTGTGTGAGTTTGAACATCAACTTGGTATGTAAGTTCAGCATCTAATGATTTTGATTAAAATGCCATTAAACATTAGCTTTACTTCTCTGTGGCAGGAAGCATCTGCTCCGATACACACGGGAGCATTAGCTTTACTTCTCTGTGGAAGGAAGCATCTGCTCCGATACACACGGGAGCATTAGCTTTACTTCTCTGTGGAAGGAAGCATCTGCTCCGATACACACGGGAGCATTAGCTTTACTTCTCTGTGGCAGGAAGCATCTGATCCGATACACACGGGAGCATTAGCTTTACTTCTCTGTGGAAGGAAGCATCTGCTCCGATACACACGGGAGCATTAGCTTTACTTCTCTGTGGCAGGAAGCATCTGCTCCGATACACACGGGAGCATTAGCTTTACTTCTCTGTGACAGGAAGCATCTGCTCCGATACACACGGGAGCATTAGCTTTACTTCTCTGTGGCAGGAAGCATCTGCTCCGATACACACGGGAGCATTAGCTTCACATCTCTGTGGCAGGAAGCATCTGCTCCGATACACACGGGAGCATTAGCTTTACTTCTCTGTGGCAGGAAGCATCTGCTCCGATACACACGGGAGCATTAGCTTTACTTCTCTGTGGAAGGAAGCATCTGCTCCGATACACACGGGAGCATTAGCTTTACTTCTCTGTGGCAGGAAGCATCTGCTCCGATACAAACGGGAGCATTAGCTTTACTTCTCTGTGGCAGGAAGCATCTGCTCCGATACACACGGGAGCATTAGCTTTACTTCTCTGTGGCAGGAAGCATCTGCTCCGATACACACGGGAGCATTAGCTTTACTTCTCTGTGGAAGGAAGCATCTGCTCCGATACACACGGGAGCATTAGCTTTAGTTCTCTGTGGAAGGAAGCATCTCCTCCGACACACACGGGAGCATTAGCTTTACTTCTCTGTGGAAGGAAGCATCTCCTCCGATACACACGGGAGCATTAGCTTTACTTCTCTGTGGCAGGAGGCATCTGCTCCGACGTTATTCTGACACGCTCCACTCACACACAAAAGCACAGCACACAGTTTATGTCAAATAAATCTTTTTTGTGAAGTGTTGGAAATTTCAAACCAATAACTAGCGACATCTCGAAAATGGTTATGAAAAAAAAAAAAAAAAAAAATTAACTTGTGTATTTTAACGATACACGACTGAGTAGTAATATTTTCTCTATCTCTAATAGTTTATCAGTTATATAAAACAAAATTTAAGATCTATATTTTATTTTTCATAACATGTCTTAAATAACTCACATTTTAATAAAAATCTGATGTGTTGCACTCACATGACTTTCTCTACTCTTGTACTAGCCATTCTTACAAACTCTTATTCCTATATCTTCTTCGTGTTAGTTGAGATAAACATTTCTACAAATTATATTTTTGCTTATTTCCTTGTAGGTACAAGGGGAATATTAGAATACAGTAGGCTTTGTGTGATAGTCAAATCTTTTAAAGCTTTGAGACTCCGTTCTGTTTGCACGCTTAACATATACAAAAATGAACAACGATGTTCCATTTCACGAAAGTTTTCCGAAACTCACACACATAACAAGGAATATCTCCGAAATGGTTCACTCTACAAGAAAATTTATTGGCACAGAAATTGTGTATTTTAGCAAGATCTACATTTCTTGCACAGTAAGATTTTGTCTATCTCTTACGGTTTACCAGTTATGCAAAAGTCGGCTAGAGTAAATACAACTAGAGGGACTATAGCCAGAAAATTCAAGATATACATTTTATTTTTCATCAAAATATCTCAAACATATGACATTTTAATCAAAATTGTTAAGGCCATTTTCAAGAAACTCAAAATTTTCAATGTAAAGGTTAATTTAGGGTGGGGGCTATTTTCTTCAAAATCTTCGTGTCGCATCCTTGAAAGACATTAAACTTACATACCAACTTTGGTTTTTAACCTACTTTTCGTTTTTGAGTTATGCTGTCCACAGACACACACACACGGACCTTCTCCTAAAAATGCTTTCTTTTTTTTTGGATTCAGGGGATCTCAAAACATATATTTCCGGTGAAATCTCGACATCGAATTTTTCGATGGAACACAGTACCAGTAGAGAAAGTAAAGGTAGCTAAAATCATTTTTGAGAGTATCGGATGTTTTGAGATATTTTTTAGGTAAAAGACAGTTTGGGATCGCGCTCTTGCACGATCTGCCAAATTTGAAGAAAACTCGTGTAAAAATGGAAAATTTAGAAAATTCAGCTCCAGCTGACGAAATGTGTGAAGAATTTTGGGCTTGTGAAAGACACTGTGGGAAGTTAGACCTGCAGGTAAAACAGATTCACACACACGTTCTCCTGCTCCGAATGTGAAGGCCAGCAGAATGCAATCTTACACCATACTTGCCTTCCTAATTAACTGTGATTAAAAACAAACACAAGTGATGGTTGTAAATATTGAGATCACACCTGTTGGACACAGGCAACTAGCACATGTACCACCGTCAGAGAGAGACAGACTGAACCTGAACTGACTGACAAGACAGCCTGCTTGCTAACGGTCTCCCCCTTCCACCACTCACCTACCCCTCCCCCTCCGACCGCC
This sequence comes from Tenodera sinensis, assembly GCA_030765045.1. NCBI lineage: Eukaryota > Metazoa > Arthropoda > Insecta > Mantodea > Mantidae > Tenodera > Tenodera sinensis. Next base: position 307,084,014 of record CM060962.1, read on the forward strand.
TCATCTCATATTCTACTCTTAGCTAGCGTTTTACTGTTAGCTTCTTAAACTCCAGTCGGGAATTAATTCATTTCCCTGTCATTGTACTCAATCCTGCACCTTACACCTTGTAACTGTAATTGCATGCAGTCGCCACTATTCCAAATAATGTATGAAAATTCCTACGATATTTCCACAAAAGGTTGTGAACGTCATACTTCCTTCTAACCTAACCTCACCTTCCTTGACCTCTCTCTGATAGTCTTCAAGTTAAGGAAATGTTGTATAGTGTATAAGTACCCTTTGGTGTTGGAACAATCCTCGGTCGGAATGTATCACTTCCTTAACCTCTCCCTGACAGTCTTCAAGTTAAGGAAATGTTGTATAGTGTATAAGTACACTTTGGTGGTGGAACAATCCTCGGTCGGAATGTATCACTTCCTTAACCTCTCCCTGACAGTCCTCAAGCTATGGAAATGTTGTATAGTGTATAAGTACCCTTTGGTGTTGGAACAATCCTCGGTCGGAATGTATCACTTCCTTAACCTCTCCCTCACAGTCTTCAAGTTATGGAAATGTTGTATAGTGTATAAGTACCCTTTGGTGGTGGAACAATCCTCGGTCGGAATGTATCACTTCCTTAACCTCTCCCTGACAGTCTTCAAGTTATGGAAATGTTGTATAGTGTATAAGTACCCTTTGGTGGTGGAACAATCCTCGGTCGGAATGTATCACTTCCTTAACCTCTCCCTGACAGTCTTCAAGTTATGGAAATGTTGTATAGTGTATAAGTACCCTTTGGTGGTGGAACAATCCTCGGTCGGAATGTATCACTTCCTTAACCTCTCCCTGACAGTCTTCGAGTTATGGAAATGTTGTATAGTGTATAAGTACCCTTTGGTGTTGGAACAATCCTCGGTCGGAATGTATCACTTCCTTAACCTCTCCCTGACAGTCTTCAAGTTATGGAAATGTTGTACAGTGTATAAGTACCCTTTGGTGTTGGAACAATCCTCGGTCGGAATGTATCACTTCCTTAACCTCTCCCTGACAGTCTTCAAGTTATGGAAATGTTGTACAGTGTATAAGTACCCTTTGGTGTTGGAACAATCCTCGGTCGGAATGTATCACTTCCTTAAACTCTCCCTGACAGTCTTCAAGTTACGGAAATGTTGTATAGTGTATAAGTATCCTTTGGTGTTGGAACAATCCTCGGTCGGAATGTATCACTTCCTTAAACTCTCCCTGACAGTCTTCAAGTTACGGAAATGTTGTATAGTGTATAAGTACCCTTTGGTGTTGGAACAATCCTCGGTCGGAATGTATCACTTCCTTAAACTCTCCCTGACAGTCTTCAAGTTATGGAAATGTTGTATAGTGTATAAGTACCCTTTGGTGTTGGAACAATCCTCGGTCGGAATGTATCACTTCCATAACCTCTCCCTGACAGTCTTCAAGTTATGGAAATGTTGTATAGTGTATAAGTACCCTTTGGTGGTGGAACAATCCTCGGTCGGAATGTATCACTTCCTTAACCTCTCCCTGACGGTCTTCAAGTTATGGAAATGTTGTATAGTGTATAAGTATCCTTTGGTGGTGGAACAATCCTCGGTCGGAATGTATCACTTCCTTAACCTCTCCCTGACAGTCTTCAAGTTATGGAAATGTTGTATAGTGTATAAGTACCCTTTGGTGTTGGAACAATCCTCGGTCGGAATGTATCACTTCCTTAACCTCTCCCTGACAGTCTTCAAGTTATGGAAATGTTGTATAGTGTATAAGTACCCTTTGGTGTTGGAACAATCCTCGGTCGGAATGTATCACTTCCTTAACCTCTCCCTGACAGTCTTCAAGTTATGGAAATGTTGTATAGTGTATAAGTATCCTTTGGTGGTGGAACAATCCTCGGTCGGAATGTATCACTTCCTTAACCTCTCCCTGACAGTCTTCAAGTTATGGAAATGTTGTATAGTGTATAAGTATCCTTTGGTGGTGGAACAATCCTCGGTCGGAATGTATCACTTCCTTAACCTCTCCCTGACAGTCTTCAAGTTATGGAAATGTTGTATAGTGTATAAGTATCCTTTGGTGGTGGAACAATCCTCGGTCGGAATGTATCACTTCCTTAACCTCTCCCTGACAGTCTTCAAGTTATGGAAATGTTGTATAGTGTATAAGTATCCTTTGGTGGTGGAACAATCCTCGGTCGGAATGTATCACTTCCTTAACCTCTCCCTGACAGTCTTCAAGTTATGGAAATGTTGTATAGTGTATAAGTATCCTTTGGTGGTGGAACAATCCTCGGTCGGAATGTATCACTTCCTTAACCTCTCCCTGACAGTCTTCAAGTTATGGAAATGTTGTATAGTGTATAAGTACCCTTTGGTGTTGGAACAATCCTCGGTCGGAATGTATCACTTCCTTAACCTCTCCCTGACAGTCTTCAAGTTATGGAAATGTTGTATAGTGTATAAGTACCCTTTGGTGTTGGAACAATCCTCGGTCGGAATGTATCACTTCCTTAACCTCTCCCTGACAGTCTTCAAGTTATGGAAATGTTGTATAGTGTATAAGTACCCTTTGGTGTTGGAACAATCCTCGGTCGGAATGTATCACTTCCTTAACCTCTCCCTGACAGTCTTCAAGTTATGGAAATGTTGTATAGTGTATAAGTACCCTTTGGTGGTGGAACAATCCTCGGTCGGAATGTATCACTTCCTTAACCTTTATTTATCACCTGGATGAATTATTATTGACTGAAGGTGCTTGATTTATGGCTATATTCATAGAAAATTGAATAAATGACAAGTTTTTCCTTTGGGGTATTTCAATAGATTCAACGGTTTTTGTATAAATTAAATTTAAAGGCAACAAATTGTGGGTTCCTTTAAATTTAATTTACACAAAAACCGTTGAATCTATTGAGATACGCCATTAATATATCCAACATCAAGAACCCTCAATCAAGCCAGATGGTGATAAATTTATTTTGATAAAAATATTTTTTTCTAGAAAAGTATAACCTTTTCAACATTTTGGTATTGGACTTTCTTGTTACGAACAACATGAGAAATTCGCTGTTAAAGTCTGACGGATCATTTCACTTCCATCTGTATATATTTATAAGTTCAAAATCTTCTTTGTATTTTTATGCAGAGTTACTAATTATATGCTTCTTCTGTGCGTTGTTATTTTTGTCACTATACGCAAATAAACTGCTAAATTATACGCGGACATCGTCTTTTCCGTGCAACGGCCGCTCAAGCAATTGAAAGGAGAAAATTGAATATACACTTTGCCGACTATAATCACTGTTGGTAACTTTAGGAAGCCTTTACACCGCCTCTATAACTTTACATTCAACCATTCCAGAGAGCTTACGCAAAAAATATCACCTCAGGTGTGAAGGTGAAATTTGCAGCTCGGTGTGAATTGTAGAGCAGTTAGAGGTTCGCCGAACGTGCAAAGTTCAACGTGAAGTAAGAAAACAATTCTCAAATGTGGAACACAGGAAATAGGTCTGCGACAGGCCTTTGTATAGTAAACATTCGGGTGTAGAGTTGAAACCTTTCAACCACGCGTCTTATCTCTTATTCTCACTACTGGAGAGCTGTCAGATAAAATCATTTTATCTATAACACTGAAATATCACAAGTAAACAAGCAAAAGGTTAGCATTTCGGGGAACAAGAATCCTCAATTCATTCTGGAGGTTCAACGTGATTTCCCTAACCTAAATGTATTTTGTGTCGCTCATGTTACGAATGTTGATATGCTTTCTGAGTAAGAATAGTTGTGTCTGAATCAACAAGTTGCAAGATAGGGTCTTAGGTAGCTGGTTCATGACCAGGGTCACATAAGTCATACTGCCACTACAGCTGTCTACAGGAGGAAGAGCATCTGCTCATTGTGTGTGTGTGTGTGTGTGTGTGTGTGTGTGTGTGTGTGTGTGTGTGTGTGTGTGTGTGAATCAACAAGTTGCAGGATAGGGTCTTGTGGAGCTGGTTCATGACCAGGGTCACATAAGTCATACTGCCACTACAGCTGTCTACAGGAGGAAGAGCATCTGCTCACTGTGTGTGTGTGTGTGTGTGTGTGTGTGTGTGTGTGTGTGTGTGTGTGTGTGTGTGTGTGTGAATCAACAAGTTGCAAGATAGGGTCTTGTGGAGCTGGTTCATGACCAGGGTCACATAAGTCATACTGCCACTACAGCTGTCTACAGGAGGAAGAGCATCTGCTCATTGTGTGTGTGAATCAACAAGTTGCAAGATAAGGTCTTCTGGAGCTGGTTCATGACCAGGGTCACATAAGTCATACTGCCACTACAGCTGTCTACAGGAGGAAGAGCATCTGCTCATTGTGTGTGTGAATCAACAAGTTGCAAGATAGGGTCTTGTGGAGCTGGTTCATGACCAGGGTCACATAAGTCATACTGCCACTACAGCTGTCTACAGGAGGAAGAGCATCTGCTCATTGTGTGTGTGTGTGTGTGTGAATGAACAAGTTGCAAGATAGGGTCTTGTGGAGCTGGTTCATGACCAGGGTCACATAAGTCATACTGCCACTACAGCTGTCTACAGAAGGAAGAGCATCTGCTCACTGTGTGTGTGTGTGTGTGTGTGTGTGTGTGTGTGTGTGTGTGTGTGTGTGTGTGTGTGTGTGTGTGTGAATCAACAAGTTGCAAGATAGGGTCTTGTGGAGCTGGTTCATGACCAGGGTCACATAAGTCATACTGCCACTACAGCTGTCTACAGGAGGAAGAGCATCTGCTCATTGTGTGTGTGTGTGTGTGTGTGAATGAACAAGTTGCAAGATAGGGTCTTGTGGAGCTGGTTCATGACCAGGGTCACATAAGTCATACTGCCACTACAGCTGTCTACAGGAGGAAGAGCATCTGCTCATTGTGTGTGTGAATCAACAAGTTGCAAGATAAGGTCTTGTGGAGCTGGTTCATGACCAGGGTCACATAAGTCATACTGCCACTACAGCTGTCTACAGGAGGAAGAGCATCTGCTCATTGTGTGTGTGTGTGTGTGTGTGTGTGTGTGTGTGTGTGTGTGTGTGTGTGTGAATGAACAAGTTGCAAGATAGGGTCTTGTGGAGCTGGTTCATGACCAGGGTCACATAAGTCATACTGCCACTACAGCTGTCTACAGAAGGAAGAGCATCTGCTCACTGTGTGTGTGTGTGTGTGTGTGTGTGAATCAACAAGTTGCAAGATAGGGTCTTGTGGAGCTGGTTCATGACCAGGGTCACATAAGTCATACTGCCACTACAGCTGTCTACAGGAGGAAGAGCATCTGCTCATTGTGTGTGTGTGTGTGTGTGTGTGTGTGTGTGTGTGTGTGTGTGTGTGTGTGAATGAACAAGTTGCAAGATAGGGTCTTGTGGAGCTGGTTCATGACCAGGGTCACATAAGTCATACTGCCACTACAGCTGTCTACAGAAGGAAGAGCATCTGCTCACTGTGTGTGTGTGTGTGTGTGTGTGTGTGAATCAACAAGTTGCAAGATAGGGTCTTGTGGAGCTGGTTCATGACCAGGGTCACATAAGTCATACTGCCACTACAGTTGTCTACAGGAGGAAGAGCATCTGCTCATTGTGTGTGTGTGTGTGTGTGTGTGTGTGTGTGTGTGTGTGTGTGTGTGTGTGTGTGAATCAACAAGTTGCAAGATAGGGTCTTGTGGAGCTGGTTCATGACCAGGGTCACATAAGTCATACTGCCACTACAGCTGTCTACAGGAGGAAGAGCATCTACTCACTGTGTGTGTGTGTGTGTGTGTGTGTGTGTGTGTGTGTGTGTGTGTGTGTGTGTGTGTGTGAATCAACAAGTTGCAAGATAGGGTCTTGTGGAGCTGGTTCATGACCAGGGTCACATAAGTCATACTGCCACTACAGCTGTCTACAGGAGGAAGAGCATCTGCTCATTGTGTGTGTGAATCAACAAGTTGCAAGATAAGGTCTTCTGGAGCTGGTTCCTGACCAGGGTCAGATATTGTTGTAAACCTACTAATTAGGCTTCGACTAGGGGCAATAACATCGGGGTAACGCTACTTTTGGTACCAGGGATTACCTCCATTCCATTACCCAATCAAACTCAGAAACTTGCTAACAACTCACAAGTCATTTACTTCGAATCCTAAAAATATAAGTTTACAATTAAACAAAACGTATACATACATAAATACCTGAGGTCACTATAGGGAGAGATGTGTTTAACATAACTCACGCAATGCCATGCCCCTAGGAGGTTCGGTCGCCCGCCCACCTCTGTTCAGACACACAGTGGCTTGCTTTTACTACCCAACTTCCCCCACCGCTGGCCTTGTTATTGCCACCCTAACCAAACTTAATTCTTTCCTCTCTGAAAGCAGACATAGGCGAACAACACACCACGAAGGGTGTATTCAGTGTTTGAGACAGTTTCTGTTTCCGACAGCACCTTCATGTAAATCAAACAGCTGAAAGCGACCTGGGATTGTTTCTGTCTAACTGTATGACATAATTTTAACCACACTAACCTCTAATAAGAATAGGAGCAAATAAATCTACAAATTTCTAACTATATTGCTTCTGTAGGAATTGATAACTACAGCAAATCTATGTGAAAAGAACGCACTGACCACAACACTAAAAACATCTGACAACTGCTACCGAACGCCTCAGTACGTTTCAGGGTCAAATAACACAAATTTCTCGTAGTCGGGCGGTTTTACCAATAACCGTAAACTTCCCTTGTGCTGTGTCATTTCCATACTGTAGTACGGTCCCCCACCTACACACCACGTAGCTATTATACGACATTGGAACCAAAAACTTGAATTCACTGAAAATATACCCTTTGAGCTCCTCTGGGTCCGAACAAAATTGTAAAAACGCCGTATGTGTGTATGTATGTGTGTCTGCCCGTCCGTCCGTCCGTGTGTCTGTGTGTGTATGTGTGTGTTTGTGCGTGCGTGCGTGTGTGTGTGTGTGTGCATACATTATCCAGATGGCTAAATGTTCCTTCCAAAGGGACAAAACCATTTAGTTTGATTACCTATTCGGTTGATAAGTAATTTATGGACGAAATACAATGCGTTCTCTATTCACCATAGACAAATAGTTGAGAAACTAAAAGTCTGAAGTGCTGCACTCACATGACATTCTCTACTCTTGTACTTACCATTCCTACAAACCCATTCCTATATCTTCTTCATGATTCTGATCTCCTGCACTCACATGACTTTCTCTACTCTTGTACTAACCATTCTTACAAACTCTTATACCTATATCTTCTTCATGATTCTGATCTCCTGCACTCACATGACTTTCTCTACTCTTGTACTAACCATTCTTACAAACTCTTATTCCTATATCTTCTTCATGATTCTCATCTCCTGCACTCACATGACTTTCTCTACTCTTGTACTAACCATTCTTACAAACTCTTATTCCTATATCTTCTTCATGATTCTGATCTCTTGCACTCACATGACTTTCTCTACTCTTGTACTAACCATTCTTACAAACTCTTATTCCTATATCTTCTTCATGATTCTCATCTCCTGCGCTCACATGACTTTCTCTACTCTTGAACTAACCATTCTTACAAACTCTTATTCCTATATCTTCTTCGTGTTAGTTGAGATAAACCTTTGTACAAATTATCTTATTGCTTATTTCCTTGTAGGTACAAGGGGAATATGGGAATACAGTAGGCTTTGAGCGATAGTCAAATGTTTTAAAGCTTTGAGATTCCGTTCTCTTTGCACGCTTAACATATCAAAAAAGATCAACGATGTTCCATTGCATAAAAGTTGAAAGTTTTCCGAAACTGACGCAAATAACAAGGAATATCTCCGAAATGGTTCACTCTACAAGAAAATTTATTGAGACATAAATTGTGTATTTTAGCAAGATCTACGTTTTTTATAGTAAGATTTGGTCTATCTCTAACTGTTTACGATTTATGCAAAAGTCGTCCAGGGTATATACGACTACAGGGGCTATAGCCAGAAAATTCAAGATATGCATTTCATTTGTCATAAAAATATCTCAAACTTATGACATTTTAATCAAAATCCTTAGAGCCATTTTCAAAAAAATCAAAATTTTCGAAACATTTTCCATGTAAAGGGTAGTTTAGGGTTGGGTTATTTGCTTCAAAATCTTCGTGTCGCATCCTTGAAGCACATTAAACTTAAATACCAACTTTGGTTCTTAACCT
>CM060962.1:307097200-307179700 GCA_030765045.1 Tenodera sinensis
AATATAAGCCGAGATATTCTACGCGAGAAAAAGTGTCCACTTATCCATCCCTATACAATGCAATCGTAGAGCATTTATCAGACGCGCCCAAATGTAAATACTGGACAGAGGTCACTAGCGTGTGTGTGTGTGAGAGAGAGAGGGGGGGAGAGGGGGAGAGAGAGAGAGGACAGAAAGAGTGAATGACACACTTTGTATGTGTTCACCAAATTTGAGAATCCTTAGATTTCAGAAGCCTGACGCCTACAAGGTGGTTTTGTTCCCGTTGCTTGCGTATTTGGGAGAGAAAGTCACGTAGCCAGCCAGGTTTCCAACTGTATATTCAGAGCACGTGGGTAAACGAGTTGTGTATGACGTCATACATTCACCTTATGCTGCATCTGTGTGAAGCCGTTTCGCAGTTCCTACCCAAACTTTACACCTGCCTAGATGTCAACAAAATTCATTCTGTGGCTAAACTAGACGTCAAAAGAATTAGATTATTGAAGAGATATGTTCAAATGCATGATAAAAGTGAAATGATACGTCAGACTTCAACAGTTACCAAAACTGTATTTCTTTGTAGAAGAGTGAGTAGAGAAAGAGATGTGTATGTGTTACCACAATTTATTTCAACAAAAAGGCAACAAATTGTGGGTGTTTCAAATTTAATTTACACAAAAACTGTTGAATCTATTGAAATACGACAAAGGAAAAAGTTGTCATTAATTCAATTTTCTATGAATATAGCCATACATCAAGAACCTTCAATCAATAATAATTCAGCCAAATGATGATAAGTTTTTTGACAAAAATATTTCTTTCTAGAAAACTATAAACTTTTCAACATTTTGGTATTAGACTTTCTTGTTATTCACAACATGAGAAATTCGCTATTAAAGTCTGACGGATCATTTCACTTGCACCCTGTATATTTATGTAGAGTGAATTATGCATGAGTTATGGTATTTTTGCACTTTTTAAATAACTGAAAAAAATCGAATTTTTAATCTCTAGGAAGATGTGTCGGAAGCTCACAAAGATATACCGGGCCTTTCGCGCCAATCAAGGGTCTGCTCATGACGTCACTACCCAGAGATGAGAGGATATCCAAAGTTTTGAAGTCCCCTTAGTGAAATAGTGTAATTACATATTTTAAATCTTGCATAATGTTTCAATGAGAAGTAAAAATGTTGGCGAATTACGTCATTTGGGACTCCCTTACAAATTTTTATTTTACATTTTTTACATATTTTACACATTACTACATATTTTAACGATGCTACATAAAACGTACATATTTTCTGGGTTTCTTTACAATTTTATTATTTTTACTTTCTCTACTGGTAAGTAGGGGAAGTATTGTATTCCACCCAAAAATTCGATGTCGAGATTTCACCGGAAATATATGTTTTGCGGCCCCCCCTGAATCCAAAAAAAGCATTTTTAGAAAAAGGCCGGTGTGTGTGTCTGTGTGTCAGTCTGTGGACAGCATAACTCAAAAACGAAAAGTCGGTTATAAACCAAAGTTGGTATTTAAGTTTAATGTCTTTCAAGTATGCGACACGAAGATTTTGAAGAAAATAGCCCCACGCTAAACTACCCTTTACATGGAAGATTTTTCGAAAATTTTGATTTTCTTGAAAATGGCTCTAACGATTTTTATTAAAATGTCATATGTTTGAGATATTTTCATGACAAATGAAATGTATATCTTGAATTTTCTGGCTATAGCCCCTGTAGTCGTATTTACTCTGGACGACTTTTGCATAACTGGTAAACCGTTAGAGATAGACCAAATTATACTATACAAAAAATGTAGATCTTGCTAAAATACACAATTTATGTCTCAATAAATTTTCTTGTAGGGTGAACCATTTCGGAGATATTCCTTGTTATGTGTGTGAGTTTCGGAAAACTTAGAACTTTCGTGAATGGATCATCGCTGTTCATTTTTTTTATATGTTAAGTGTGCAAAGAGAACAGAATCTCAAACATTTGACTATCGCACAAAGCCTACTATATTCTAACATTCCCCTTGCACCTACAAGGAAATAAGCAATAAGATAATTTGTACAAATGTTTGTCTCTGCTAACAAGAAAGAAGATATAGGAATAAGACTTTGTATGAATGGTTAGTACAAGAGTAGAGAAAGTCATGTGAGTGCAACACATCAGATTTTTTAAAAAAATATTGTAGCCACATTTTAACTACTGTTTTCACAAGTTTTACTGAAAGCAACAAACATCAATCTGCAAAATAGGATGCAAGTTAAATTAAGAATGCGATAATAACCGCCTCGCCTCTTTCTGATTGTTGTCCGTTTATATGAAAGCAGGTGCCGCTCGAAAATGTTGACCTCCAGTGTCACGTTTCTCGTAGCGCTTTGGGCATTTACAAGGACTGCAAGTCTTAGTAAAATGGCACCAGTTGCGTCCTCGCTATCCTGCAAGTTGAGTTCATGGGTGAAATTAGATAGCGCCTTTACAACCGACGGAAAAGTCAAGCATGCAGCAGAAGAATTGTATGTTCCGTGAAATCTCAATTGGAACAACATATCAAAAGTGCTCTTCACATTTGCAAAAAACACCTACAGTCTTCTAGAAAACAAGGTCTGTTGACACAAATGCAACAGGAACCGTCCGGAAATGACTTGTGCAGTGCAATGGTTGCAGCTAATATTCCGTGGCATTAACTTCAAATTCCTCAATTTCGCTCCTTTCTAGAAAAACATTGCAAGAAAGTTATTCCTGACGAATCTACTCTGAGGAAAAAGTATCTTCATGTGTGTTATGGAGAAGCAGTTGCTCATGAAATTGGAGACTCCTGCATTTGGTTTGCCGTCGATGAAACTACAGATGACATGGGTCGGTACATAGCATATTTAGTTGTACGAAAACTAGATTCCGAAAGTCCAGCAAAACCATTTCTAATCTGTTGCAATGCGTTAGAACAAACAAATCATTCTACAGTTGCAAGATTCGTAAATGATGGGATGAAGATTCTGTGTGTGTGTATGTATTCAGATGCCGCAGCGTACTACATGACTGAAGCTGCTACTGCCCTTAAGGTTTTCCAACCGAATGTACCTGCTTGGCCCTTGCATTGCAACGTGTTGCTGAAGCAGCAAGAAATAATTTTCCCTGTGCGAGTAAGTTGATATCAACAACAAGAAAGGTCTTCGTGAAAGCACCGCACAGAATTCAGTGCTATAAAAATCATCTGCAACATGTCCCTTTGCCTCCTGAGCCAGTACTTACAAGTACGTGGTTAGAAGCTGTGAACTTGTATTGTGAACATTTTGAAGGAGTCCAGTCAGTGGTGAACAGAAGTAGCTGTTTTCCGTACGTGTATCTCAGGGCATCTGAAGTGGCAAGCTCCTGTGCTTGCATCAAAAGTAACTCGGCTGGTTGCCTAGCACTATCAAGGCATCAGGTTCCCTTCTTCACGAGTCTATGGATTTAATGGAACGTGCATCACAGAAGCTTAGAGTAGTTCTGTTGCAGGAAGGAAGGTAGGTGAAAAATTCAAAATTGTGCTAAACAGGAATCCAGGGTACTTGATGCTTGTGTCCATGTCTAAAGTGCTAAATGGTGACTGTCGATTTACCAAAACCTTTCTCTGCAAATCAGATTCCTATGCTAAAGTATGCTCCTGTTACTTCGTGTGACGTGGAGAGAAGCTTCTCTGCTTATAAGGACATTTTATCCGATAGGAGACAAACAATGTCCCCTGAAAATATGGGAAAGTATATGATTATTCTCTGCACGTTGAAAGAAGCAAAAGACTCAAAATGAAAATGCCTAGTTGTTCATTGTACGTCAAGAGATAGAAAACCGAAAATGCATCCACATTATAAAATGTAATTATTTTGAATTGATTCTTTCACTCATTGATAAATTGGTTCAGTATTTCGACATTGCTTAAACGTCTAAAACTTACGTAAAATAATTAAGTGAAATGAGTAAGTTTAATAAACATAATCCAAAACACATTTTTCATTTCGTAATTACCTAATTGAAAATAAATTGTAGGTAAATTTTCCATAAAACAAAACATCTTCCCTATTATTAATTCTATATTTAGTAAATTTTAACTCATTGTAATTAATTTACGTACTTACAGAGCATCAAATTTCAAAATTCTGGGTAATTTGCAGTCTGCATTTAGATTTGAGGTGGCAATCTTAGCATTTAGATTATTACGTAATTTTACATATTTTGTTGATATTACATATTTCATTACATATTTTGATGTTTTTGTTACATAAATATGTACATATTTCGCACCTTGATATTACATAAAAATCCGGGCTGTAGCTATAAGTATTGGGAAATACAAACCAATAATAACGAATATTTCGGAAACAGTTAACTCGAGAAAAATTGCTGACATAAATTAGGTACTTCAATGACAAGTGAACATCAGCCAATGTGACCCACCTTTCTTTTTAACCCTTACACAAACTTGTCATAGAAAGTGCATTTTTGCATCCGTTTGTTTCATGCAGATTAAAGTTCATTACATATTTCCTTGTAGGTACAACGGCAATATGACAATACAGTAGACCTAAGCGATAGTCAAATGTTTTATGATCTGGTCACTATGTGATGGCTTTGGCATTTTTTCTCTTTACGTGGCAGAAAGCGAGAGATTTAAGAAAAGTACAAACTGTAGAAAATTCAAATCACAAACTAGAAATATCTTGGAAATGGTTAAATGCAGAACAAATGTAGGAAGTAGATATGTATAAGGGGCTGCCCAAATGGTAACGGCGCTAATGGTGTTAGTTTGTAACGATTGCTGCGGTGACCAGTGCATGTGCTCTCGTCTTCTTGTACAAGACAATCAGACAAAATGCCTATCAGATCCGTGTGTGTATGTGCATGTGTAAATGTGTGTCTGTGTGTGTCTGTGTGTGTGTCTGTCTGTGTGTGTGTCTGTGAGTGTGTGTGTGTGTCTGTGTGTGTGTCTGTGTGTGTCTGTGTATGTGTCTGTGTGTGTCTGTGAGTGTGTGTGTGTATGTGCATGTGTGTATGTGCATGTGTGTATGTGTGTCTGTGTGTGTCTGTGTGTGTCTGTGAGTGTGTGTGTGTGTCTGTGTATGTCTGTGTGTGTCTGTGTGTGTATGTCTGTGTGTATGTGTGTGTCTGTCTGTGTGTGTCTGTGTGTGTCTGTGTGTGCGTGTGTGTCTGTGAGTGTCTGTGTGTGTGTCTGTGTGTCTGTGTGTGCGTGTCTGTGTATGTGTGTGTCTGTGAGTGTCTGTGTGTGTGTCTGTGTGTGTGTCTGTGTGCGTATGTCTGTGTGTATGTCTGTGTGTATGTCTGTGTGTGTGTCTGTGTGCGTATGTCTGTGTGTATGTCTGTGTGTATGTCTGTGTGCGTATGTCTGTGTGTATGTCTGTGTGTATGTCTGTGTGTATGTCTGTGTGTGTGTCTGTGTGTGTGTCTGTGTGCGTATGTCTGTGTGTATGTCTGTGTGTGTGTCTGTGTGCGTATGTCTGTGTGTGTGCCTGTGTGTATGTCTGTGTGCGTATGTCTGTGTGTATGTCTGTGTGTGTGTCTGTGTGTGTGTCTGTGTGTGTATGTGTGTGTCTGTGTGTGTGTCTGTGTGTGGTCTGTGTATGTGTGTGTGTCTGTGAGTGGTCTGTGTATGTGTGTGTGTGTGTGTCTGTGTGTGTCTGTGTGTGTCTGTGAGTGGTCTGTGTGTGTGCCTGTGTGTATGTGTGTGCCTGTGTATGTGTGAGTGGTCTGTGTGTGTGCCTGTGTGTGTATGTGTGTCTGTGTATGTGTGCCTATGTGTGTATGTGTGTGTGTCTGTGTGTGTCTGTGAGTGGTCTGTGTATGTGTGTATGTCTGTTTGTATGTGTGTGTCTGTGTGTGTGTCTGTGAGTGGTCTGTGTCTGTATGTGTGTCTGTGTCTGTGTGTCTGTGAGTGGTCTGTGTATGTGTGTATGTCTGTTTGTATGTGTGTGTCTGTGTGTGTATGTCTGTGTGTGTGTCTGTGTCTGTATGTGTGTCTGTGTCTGTGTGTCTGTGAGTGGTCTGTGTATGTGTGTGTCTGTGAGTGGTCTGTGTATGTGTGTGTGTCTGTGTGTGCGTGTGTGTATGTGTGTGTCTGTGTGTGTATGTCTGTGTGTGTGTCTGTGTCTGTATGTGTGTCTGTGTCTGTATGTGTGTGTCTGTGAGTGGTCTGTGTATGTGTGTGTCTGTGTGTGTCTATGAGTGGTCTGTGTGTGTGTCTGTGGTTGCGTGTGTGTGTCTGTGGTTGCGTGTGTGTGTGTGTGTATGTGTGTCTGTCTGTGTGTGTCTGTGTCTGTGTGTGTGTCTGTCTGTGTGTCTGTGTGTGCGTGTGTGTCTGTGTCTGTGTGTGTGTGTCTGTGAGTGGTATGTGTGTGTCTGTGTCTGTGTGTGTCTGTGTATGTGTGTGCCTGTGTGTGTCTGTGTGCGTGTGTGTCTGTGTGTGCGTGTATGTCTGTGTCTGTGTGTATGTGTGTCTGGTAGGTACACGTGAGAGTAGTATTTTGAGAATATGAACATTTCCATGCAAAGGGTAAATTAGGGTTAGGGGATTTTCTTGAAAATCTTGGGATCAATTGTTTGTTTTTAACCAATATTTCGTACAGAGTGACAATAACTTTTTATCACACTATTACAACGCAATTCAGTAAACGCCACTGATAAAATGGATCTATCATATGCGTACACTAACATCAACTAAAAAGAAAATGGCGGATTCTTGCACCTAGAGTTTGGGTTGGTTGCGAGAAATTAGGGAGCGCGCCTCATCCACCATGGATGTCAAAACGCACATGTTATTAAATAACGGTTTATTTACATTACGTGTCGTACATGTCAAATAACGTGCATAACAGATTTGACATTTAAGTAATATTAAAACGCCCAGTAAAGGGTTAAACTGTCACAAAAGGCTAAATTAAGCACGAAAAGTCGCGAGGTGGCAATGGTATGCCGGTTCTACCGTAGAATCCGGAATGTGCTTTCAGCCAAGCGTCCAAATAGCTAGATAGAATTATAACTGTGTTCTGTGCGTCAACCTCAAGCACACGGGTTCACATCTTGACGGGGTAAAATAATTGCTTTCCTGTACATCAAAACTTGGAAACCGAATTCACAATAAACTAATTTGGAAGTACCTGGACATTGTAATTTAGATCGTTTTTGGTTGTCTGCATTTTGTAATAGAATAGGTATAATGACTTCA
The DNA here is from genome assembly GCA_030765045.1 of Tenodera sinensis. Lineage (NCBI taxonomy): Eukaryota > Metazoa > Arthropoda > Insecta > Mantodea > Mantidae > Tenodera > Tenodera sinensis. The sequence continues at coordinate 307,104,405 of CM060962.1, forward strand.
GCCCCATGATGCACTGTGTGATTATGAACGCCCACTCCTACCATTCTCGACGTGTTTGTCGTCACACAACACTTTGTGACAGACGAGTACATTGATATGCTTTTGATCCACGCAGAAGTAAGAGCCAAGCACAAGCAGCTCGGCATATATACCAGGAGATATATCCCCATATGCAACACCAATAACAATAATGCAAATGTTTGAGGGCTTGGATTGCACTTACCTTGAGCCCCTTCTCCAGCAACACGTCGGCAGTGGTTGGGGAGTTACAGGGACTCCTAGGCAGACCGAGGTCTTCATCATCCTCGCTCGCACAGTCACCACGTCCACGTCCTCGACGGCGTCTAACCGCGTCGAAAAGTTCCGCCTGGAAAACAACAAAATCGAGGTGATTATGTTGCCACGCAAACTCTAGGACAAAGAGCATCATGCAGTTTACTTCAATTTACCGAGGATTGTTCCACCACCAAAGGGTACTTATACACTATACAACATTTCCATAACTTGAAGACTGTCAGGGAGAGGTTAAGGAAGTGATACATTCTGACCGAGGATTGTTCCAACACCAAAGGGTACTTATACACTATACAACATTTCCATAACTTGAAGACTGTCAGGGAGAGGTTAAGGAAGTGACACATTCCGACCGAGGATTGTTCCACCACCAAAGGGTACTTATACACTATACAACATTTCCATAACTTGAAGACTGTCAGGGAGAGGTTAAGGAAGTGATACATTCCGACCGAGGATTGTTCCAACACCAAAGGGTACTTATACACTATACAACATTATATAACTTGAAGACTGTCAGGGAGAGGTTAAGGAAGTGATACATTCCGACCGAGGATTGTTCCACCACCAAAGGGTACTTATACACTATACAACATTTCTATAACTTGAAGACTGTCAGGGAGAGGTTAAGGAGCTTCTTTCTTTGGATAGATATAACCAAGCTTCGGTCCGGTCGATGCTTGTTAACAGACTATAGCGTCCCTACCCAACGTATGCTACGTTCCTCAATGCCGACACACACAGTGAAAGATGCTTGGGACGTGGCAAGTTGTGAGTGTATGCGCGTGGTGTGTGGGCTTTGAACCTGTGTTAAGTGGACGCACGCATATGTGAAATTTCTAAATTCTGTAATTATTAGGGGATTTTCTTCAAACTTATATCAGACATAACACGTGTAAGGAATAATATACATTCAAATTTTTATAGTAATATATTTAACACCTTTAAATTTATTAAGTTTTCCGATTTTTTTTTTTTTTTTTTTTTTTTTTTTGGCAGCGTGCTTGAAACGCTCCACACGATGAAAATTTCAACATGTTGATAATTTTACATATTCTGCTATAGACAAGTACTCTCAAAAGAATGTTGGAAACAGAAAATGTTGTAATGCTTTGGTTTATTAAATAAAAATTACTAACTTTGAAAAAATAATTTGTTCACAATTTTTATAGTTTTCATACAACGTTATGATTCAGCAACTGGTAAATATTAATGCGGCGTTCTCTCTACAACACGTATTTTCCTCGTAGTGAATTACGCGGAAGCACATGAGCAATGTGCATACCTTGCCCTCTGTTTGCTGGCGCACTTTTCCCTTACGTTTTCACGCACGCACGCACGCACACACACACACACACACACACACACACACACACACACACACACACACACACACACACACTACTGTTCAAAATCCTCTGATACGTACAGAAGAAGTTAAAATATGAAATTAACCTTCACTGTCAAACTAAATACTGAAAAACTTAGCTTTAAACGTCATTAACAGTAACAAGCGAGATGCGTTTTGCTGCGTCACATCCACTGCGCGCACATCGTTTGACGTGAGGCAAGCATTACCCAATTGGATTAGTATAGAGATACTAGAAAAAGTTAAGTAAGGAAAATTGGCAGAGTATGCAACACATCACCCACATCCAACCCCTGAATAAACAACATTAGTTAAGGGGACACTCTGGTACCAAAATGGCCAAAAATGCTAATTTTTTCAGAAACCATTTTTTTTAAGAAATGTTGTCAACATGTCCAGAATATGACCATTAAATATTATGGGCCAAATCCACCTGGAAATTGGTGTATTTCAAATTTATTTAGACTCTTGCAATATTTGTAGTGTGTTCCAAAACTTTAAACAGCTTTTTCTCCATATAAATATTTTTGTGATTTGGGGTAAACTTTTTTGCAGTAAATATTGATGGATAAAGTTGAAATTTACAGGATATGTAGAATATAACTTGTTAAAGAAAAATGTGCATTGGTTTGTTGATCACACTCATACATAAAAATATATGCTTTTTCTCTTTGTAGTTGTTAATAATATTTCTTTTTATTCTATTCTAAATAGAAAAAAGTTCATATTTCTAATAAATATTAATATTTTGGAAAACTAGTGCACAGTTTTATTGCATAGGAATAGAAAAACTAACATACCAAATTTCAGGCCTCTAATTTAATTCTAAACTGCAAAAAGTATACCTTTTATTGCTATTCAATTCTTTCCAAAAGCATAATAAACAATTTTGAGTTTCAAAACTATTTAATATATAGTAATGAAACTTATACCAACAGTATATAACGGCAGGTGCAACTTGATCTAGAAATTTCATTAAAATTGGTTAATTCGGGTACCAGAGTGTCGCCTTAAGCTGACTGATAGAAACTAATAAATGATATATTTGAATTAAACTGTTTCATCACCACAAACTATAACTATTGATAACTTTCCTGTTTCACAATGAGAAGTGAATCACTGAAATGTTAAGTGGAGAAACTGCCAAATATGTATAACCCGAGCGCGGGTTTTGCTGTTACAGACTGTCGATAATCACAATAAAGCACTTCTACAACGCTGTAAGACATGAATTTTAAACATAGACGTCTTTTATCAACATTAAATCTTGTCTACTTAGTCACTACAATAACAAAATTTGTGTGTATATGTTGCCAAACCTTAAGCTTCTAATTCGTATAGGAAATACAATTTCACCCCACGACTTGCTGAATACTAAGAAATCTTTCCCTTTTGTAATACTCGGAAATGGCGTTTGTATACTTGCAACTCCTATTTCTGAACTTCTACAGAGCTCTATGTACCGGAACGTTGAATTAATGGATATGTTGTTGACGGAACACCTAATTGCCTTAGCTACAGTGACTAATAACTTATTGCTTTTCTGCTACACTTAAATTGCTTCTTACGCTCAGACGAAACCTCTTACATCTCATTTACTCTCCTCTTACACCCCCCCCCCTCCTCCTTGAGATCAGAGAGTAAGAAGAAATGCATTAAAGGAAAGGTGACGATGGAGGAATGGGTAGAATGAATGGCGACTTCATAGAACCGAAGAGAGGCCACAGTATTCAAATTTAATTTAATTCAAATTTATTGCTCATAAAACTTGTAATACAAGCATGGCGCATTGTGAAATGCTAATACACGAATAAAATGTACATCATGGCACATAATTAGACTTATGGAATACAAACATGGAATATTGAATATGCAAAAATACATTAACAGTACACATTAATTTAACATCTCTTCTAACCTGTATGGGCACTTTTCAATTAGATAATTCTTTAACTCTTTAGCAAAGGAGTTTTTTCTTGAGTGCTCTTTTATACTTCTTGGTAGGGCATTATATAATATCATTCCCATTACAATCGGATCCTTTTTGGTTGAAGCCTTATTTAAGTGCATTCTATGGTAATTTTCATTCCTTCTGGTGTTATATGTATGGATATCTGTGTTTTTAGTGGGTGATTTGTTTTGAATCAGTATAATTACTTTGTATACATAAATAGCAACTATTGTCAATATTTTATTCTTTTTAAAGAGTGGCTTACACGTGTCTGTAGTCTTTAGTTGAAAAATATGACGTATGCATCTCTTCTGTAGCAATAGTATCCTGTTTAATTTTGTTACCCCACATCCTTCCCAAATTTCAATACCATATTCCAAGTGCACGTATATTATGCCGCAATATATAGCTTTAAGCTCTTCTACATTAAGGTATTTTGCAAAGTATTTTAATAGGTATATGTTTTTTGTGATTTTCTTACATACTTCGTTTACATGCATTTCATATGTTAAGTGTTCGTCAAGATATATTCCTAAAAATGTTTGATTAGATACCTGTTCTACTTTAGTACTTTCAAGTCTTACATTTATGTAGTTTAGTTCCTCCCCTTTTTTTGCTGATGCTGAAAATGTATCACTTTGGTTTTTTTTATGTTTAATTTAAGAGAGTTATCTTTAAGATAATTTGAAATTTGTAGCAAATTTTGAGAAATTTTGTTTTCTAGTTGTAGCAAGTTTTTTCCTTTACAAATGAGTGAACTATCGTCAGCATACGATATGAGTTTCAAATCGGTTGATTCCCAAAATCATTTACATACAAAATAAAGAGCAGTGGCCCTAGGACGGATCCTTGAGGTACTCCAGATTTTACATTTTAGATTGAACAGATTAGAAATGATTTCCATACAGCCAATTTAGTTCACAACATTGTTTACGATTTACTAGATAAGACTGTAATATTTTATTTATTTTCCCCCTTATCCCATAATTTTCTAGTTTCGTTAACAGCAGTTTATGTGACACACAGTCAAATGCTTTAGATAGATCTAGAAATAATCCTATAGTATTCTCGCCTATGTCCATATTTGTGAATACTTCATGGATAAATTCTATAATGGCACTAATAGTCGAGTATCCCTTTCTAAATCCATGTTGGGAGTCTGCTATTGTGCCATTTGCATTTAAGTAACTTATTATTCGTTTTTCCAGGACTTTTTCATATAATTTAGCAAATATTGATGTTAAGGTAACAGGCCTATAGTTCGACTCATCCATTTTATTACCACCTTTATATACAGGACGCACAATACCGATCTTAAGTTTTTCGGGGAAAGTACCTTCATTAATTGAATAATTTATTAAGTACACCAGTATGTCCATTAGAGCATGCTTGCATTTTTTGAGCATAACAGGTGAGAAGCCATCCCAACCGCTGGACCTCTTGCTCTTAAAACCATTTATTACTATATGGATTTTAATATATACATTAATATATTGAAATTATTTATTGCAATTATTTCCCTATGTCTCTATCACCTATTACTAACCTTATGAGGAGTTAAGTAACTCTAGTGACGTAAATCGATTGGTAACATACCCAGAAGTTGTTCCAGCATGCTGCTATGTTAGTCATGGGCCGCCGACAGTAGCGCTGTCTCGCGGCAGCAACAGAAACTTTCATCACATAACCTCACTTTCACTTTTGACACTTCACCACATCACTCTAAATACTGACGTTCAATGTTAGCTCATTCATCTGGAGTAGCAAATAATCTCATATCACTTTCTCTATCCATTCCTCAACAAAATACGCTTATTCCTGTATCCACCAATGTTAACAGAGATAAACGTCTTATGATATATTTCCTTGCAAGCACGTAAAACAGGAATAGAAAAATACAGTAAGTTTAAGCGATAATCAAATATTCAAAGAGTGGGTCTCTATGTGATGGCTTTGAAGTTACATACCCAAATGGCTAAATAAACGAATGACGACTTCCTATTTGACAAAAGTATCAGTATTGTAAAATGCAAAGCAATAGCAAGGAACGGGTAGCTCGAAAATACGGAGCATAGTCGACTGTTGCAAGTGTGTGGAATCAAGGCCACAGAAATATCTCCCTTCTTGTTGAGGCGACCCCTGCCTGCCTGCCTGGGTCACATAACAAACTCTGATTGGATGTGTTGTAACAACCTGCTCCACGTGTTGCTATCATGACGTCATAACACCTATGTTACTATGCACTTCCAAATAAACATTTATAGAAATGATTTTATTATTAATCATTTAGATTAAGTTTGCACTTAGTCAATAGATTTATATTATATCGGGAAGACACTATGGAAAAGCACTGTTAAATAAACATAAATACTACAGGAAGAAAAGCGAGTAGAGAAAACCCACGTGAATATTATATTTTGCAATGTATAAAACGGATAGGTACTTCTCTGGGTGTTGGAGTTTATCACATGCAAGCTTTCGGTCATAGTCAAATGGGGAGTCATTAGTCGCTTCTCTGGGTGTTGGAGTTTAACACATGCAAGCTTTCGGTCATAGTCAAATGGGGAGCCATTAGTCGCTTCTCTAGGTGTTGGAGTTTATCACATGCAAGCTTTCGGTCATAGTCAAATCGGGAGCCATTAGTCGCTTCTCTGGGTGTTGGAGTTTATCACATGCAAGCTTTCGGTCATAGTCAAATGGGGAGTCATTAGTCGCTTCTCTGGGTGTTGGAGTTTAACACATGCAAGCTTTCGGTCATAGTCAAATGGGGATCCATTAGTCGCTTCTCTAGGTGTTGGAGTTTATCACATGCAAGCTTTCGGTCATAGTCAAATGGGGAGCCATTAGTCGCTTCTCTGGGTGTTGGAGTTTATCACATGCAAGCTTTCGGTCATAGTCAAATGGGGATCCATTAGTCGCTTCTCTAGGTGTTGGAGTTTATCACATGCAAGCTTTCGGTCATAGTCAAATGGGGAGCCATTAGTCGCTTCTCTGGGTGTTGGAGTTTATCACATGCAAGCTTTCGGTCATAGTCAAATGGGGATCCATTAGTCGCTTCTCTAGGTGTTGGAGTTTATCACATGCAAGCTTTCGGTCATAGTCAAATGGGGAGCCATTAGTCGCTTCTCTGGGTGTTGGAGTTTATCACATGCAAGCTTTCGGTCATAGTCAAATGGGGAGTCATTAGTCGCTTCTCTGGGTGTTGGAGTTTAACACATGCAAGCTTTCGGTCATAGTCAAATGGGGATCCATTAGTCGCTTCTCTAGGTGTTGGAGTTTATCACATGCAAGCTTTCGGTCATAGTCAAATGGGGAGCCATTAGTCGCTTCTCTGGGTGTTGGAGTTTATCACATGCAAGCTTTCGGTCATAGTCAAATGGGGATCCATTAGTCGCTTCTCTAGGTGTTGGAGTTTATCACATGCAAGCTTTCGGTCATAGTCAAATGGGGAGCCATTAGTCGCTTCTCTGGGTGTTGGAGTTTATCACATGCAAGCTTTCGGTCATAGTCAAATGGGGATCCATTAGTCGCTTCTCTAGGTGTTGGAGTTTATCACATGCAAGCTTTCGGTCATAGTCAAATGGGGAGCCATTAGTCGCTTCTCTGGGTGTTGGAGTTTATCACATGCAAGCTTTCGGTCATAGTCAAATGGGGAGTCATTAGTCGCTTCTCTGGGTGTTGGAGTTTAACACATGCAAGCTTTCGGTCATAGTCAAATGGGGATCCATTAGTCGCTTCTCTAGGTGTTGGAGTTTATCACATGCAAGCTTTCGGTCATAGTCAAATGGGGAGTCATTAGTCGCTTCTCTGGGTGTTGGAGTTTAACACATGCAAGCTTTCGGTCATAGTCAAATGAGGATCCATTAGTCGCTTCTCTAGGTGTTGGAGTTTATCACATGCAAGCTTTCGGTCATAGTCAAATGGGGATCCATTAGTCGCTTCTCTAGGTGTTGGAGTTTATCACATGCAAGCTTTCGGTCATAGTCAAATGGGGAGTCATTAGTCGCTTCTCTGGGTGTTGGAGTTTATCACATGCAAGCTTTCGGTCATAGTCAAATGGAGAGCCATTAGTCGCTTCTCTGGGTGTTGGAGTTTAACACATGCAAGCTTTCGGTCATAGTCAAATGGGGAGCCATTAGTCGCTTCTCTGGGTGTTGGAGTTTAACACATGCAAGCTTTCGGTCATAGTCAAATGGGGAGCCATTACTCGCCTCTCTGGGTGTTGGAGTTTAACACATGCAAGCTTTCGTCATAGTCAAATGGGGAGCCATTAGTCGCTTCTCTGGGTGTTGGAGTTTAACACATGCAAGCTTTCGGTCATAGTCAAATGGGGAGCCATTAGTCGCTTCATTTCTGCTGCTCATGCAAAGGGAATGCAATTTCGAAAACATCATATATCGACCAGCGCTTACAATATTTTATTATCGTTTAAGCCGTACGGCATGCCCCTATTCCCATTCTATCTACAGCAAACATAATAAAACTATTTGTACAAATGTTTACCTCAATTAACATGAAATAAATACAAGAAAAATTACTTTAAAAATAGATTTTTGAAGAATGGGTAAAGAAATTCACGTGAGTGAACATATGATTTGTTATTCTGGAGACTTGAAACTTGTCGCGTTTTATTTATCTAAGGCAGCTCAACTTGTAATAGAAACGGAGGAGTTTGGTGTTCATACTGCTATTCTGTATTGGTTCTCCGTAGAAAACAACTTTGGGACATCTTAAATTTGACTTTTATTACTTTCTTTACTACGTATAGTAAGTGGAGCAAGTATTGTATTCCACCCAAAATTTCAATGTAGAGATTTCACCGCAAATATGTTTTGAGGCCTTCCGAATACAAAAAAGCATTTTTAGAAAAAGCTTCGCGCGTGTGTGTGGGGGTGGGTGGGTGGGTAGGTAGGTGGGTGGGTGGGTGGGTGGGTGCCTGCATGCGTGTGCGTGTCTGTGGACAGCATAACTCAAAAACGAAAAGTCGGTCAGAAACCAAAGTTGGTATTTAAGTTTAACATCTTTTAAGGATGAGACACGAAGATTTTCAAGCAAATTCCTCCATCCTAAACTACCATTTACATAAGAATTTTCCCACAATGTTAATTTTGTCGAAAATGGCTCTAACGATTTTGATTCTGTGTTTATATCAGTGTTTAACATATTTTTTATGGCAAATAAAATGTATATATTTCTGGCTATAGTCCCTGTAGTCGCATTTACTCTGGATGACTTTTGATTAAGTGGTAAACCTTTAGAGATACACCAAATCTTAATATACAAAAATGTAGATCTTACTAAAACCCACAATTTATCTCCAAATAATATTCTTTGTAGAGTGAGCCATTACGGCGATATTCCTTGTTACGTGTGTCAGTTTCGGAAAACTTAAAACTTTCGTGAAATGGAACATCGTTGTTCATTTTTTTATATGCTAAATGTGCAAAGAGAACGGAATCTCAAAGCTTTAAAAGATTTGACTATCGCTCAGAACCTACTCTATTCCCATATTCCCCTTGTACCTACAAGGAAACAAGCAATTAGATAATTTGTAGAAAAGTTTATCTTAACTAACACGAAGAAGATATAGGAATACGAGTTTGTAAGAATGCTTAGTACAAGAGTAGAGAAAGTCATGTGAGTGCAGGAGATCAGAATCATGAAGAAGATATAGGAATAAGAGTTTGTAAGAATGGTTAGTACAAGAGTAGAGAAAGTCATGTGAGTGCAGGAGATCAGAATCATGAAGAAGATATAGGAATAAGAGTTTGTAAGAATGGTTAGTACAAGAGTAGAGAAAGTCATGTGAGTGCAGGAGATCAGAATCATGAAGAAGATATAGGAATAAGAGTTTGTAAGAATGGTTAGTACAAGAGTAGAGAAAGTCATGTGAGTGCAGGAGATCAGAATCATGAAGAAGATATAGGAATAAGAGTTTGTAAGAATGGTTAGTACAAGAGTAGAGAAAGTCATGTGAGTGCAGGAGATCAGAATCATGAAGAAGATATAGGAATAAGAGTTTGTAAGAATGGTTAGTACAAGAGTAGAGAAAGTCATGTGAGTGCAGGAGATCAGAATCATGAAGAAGATATAGGAATAAGAGTTTGTAAGAATGGTTAGTACAAGAGTAGAGAAAGTCATGTGAGTGCAGGAGATGAGAATCATGAAGAAGATATAGGAATAAGAGTTTGTAAGAATGCTTAGTACAAGAGTAGAGAAAGTCATGTGAGTGCAAGAGATCAGAATCATGAAGAAGATATAGGAATAAGAGTTTGTAAGAATGGTTAGTACAAGAGTAGAGAAAGTCATGTGAGTGCAGGAGATGAGAATCATGAAGAAGATATAGGAATAAGAGTTTGTAAGAATGCTTAGTACAAGAGTAGAGAAAGTCTGTGAGTGCAGGAGATCAGAATCATGAAGAAGATATAGGAATAAGAGTTTGTAAGAATGGTTAGTACAAGAGTAGAGAAAGTCATGTGAGTGCAGGAGATCAGAATCATGAAGAAGATATAGGAATAAGAGTTTGTAAGAATGGTTAGTACAAGAGTAGAGAAAGTCATGTGAGTGCAGGAGATCAGAATCATGAAGAAGATATAGGAATAAGAGTTTGTAAGAATGGTTAGTACAAGAGTAGAGAAAGTCATGTGAGTGCAGGAGATCAGAATCATGAAGAAGATATAGGAATAAGAGTTTGTAAGAATGGTTAGTACAAGAGTAGAGAAAGTCATGTGAGTGCAGGAGATCAGAATCATGAAGAAGATATAGGAATAAGAGTTTGTAAGAATGGTTAGTACAAGAGTAGAGAAAGTCATGTGAGTGCAGGAGATCAGAATCATGAAGAAGATATAGGAATAAGAGTTTGTAAGAATGCTTAGTACAAGAGTAGAGAAAGTCTGTGAGTGCAGGAGATCAGAATCATGAAGAAGATATAGGAATAAGAGTTTGTAAGAATGGTTAGTACAAGAGTAGAGAAAGTCATGTGAGTGCAGGAGATCAGAATCATGAAGAAGATATAGGAATAAGAGTTTGTAAGAATGGTTAGTACAAGAGTAGAGAAAGTCATGTGAGTGCAGGAGATCAGAATCATGAAGAAGATATAGGAATAAGAGTTTGTAAGAATGGTTAGTACAAGAGTAGAGAAAGTCATGTGAGTGCAGGAGATGAGAATCATGAAGAAGATATAGGAATAAGAGTTTGTAAGAATGCTTAGTACAAGAGTAGAGAAAGTCTGTGAGTGCAGGAGATCAGAATCATGAAGAAGATATAGGAATAAGAGTTTGTAAGAATGGTTAGTATAAGAGTAGAGAAAGTCATGTGAGTGCAGGAGATCAGAATCATGAAGAAGATATAGGAATAAGAGTTTGTAAGAATGGTTAGTACAAGAGTAGAGAAAGTCATGTGAGTGCAGGAGATCAGAATCATGAAGAAGATATAGGAATAAGAGTTTGTAGGAATGGTTAGTACAAGAGTAGAGAAAGTCATGTGAGCGCAGGAGATCAGAATCATGAAGAAGATATAGGAATAAGAGTTTGTAAGAATGGTTAGTACAAGAGTAGAGAAAGTCAAGTGAGTGCAACACATGGGCGTATACACAAAGACCGTCGACATTGCTCCGCACTTGAGTTGAAGTTCAGGAAGCACTGGCAGGAAACCGGCGCAGGAAGCGGTTTCCACAAACACACAGCAATAATGGCACTTGTTGCACAAGATTGTGTTATTTTTGGTGAGGTATTTGATGGTAAACTGGCAGACGGACCGAGATCAGCTGAAGCCACGCCCGGCACTTGTTCACCTGTTGTCGCACTAATCCACACTATAGCAGGCGGTAAACACAAGCGCACACACACAGGAAACTGAGCCACACTCACTTCAGTCACTCACTTTTCCTCAAATATCCGGTATTTCTGCGTCAGCAGCGCATGTCGGGTTAGTCACATCTACTAGGTCGCCACTTGCACTTAATAACTTCATAGCGTTTTTAGAAACCTCTCATGTGTTGCACTCACATGACTTTCTCTACTCTTGTACTAACCATTCTTACAAACTCTTATTCCTATATCTTCTTCATGATTCTCATCTCCTGCACTCACATGACTTTCTCTACTCTTGTACTAACCATTCTTACAAACTCTTATTCCTATATCTTCTTCATGATTCTGATCTCCTGCACTCACATGACTTTCTCTGCTCTTGTACTAACCATTCTTACAAACTCTTATTCCTATATCTTCTTCATGATTCTCATCTCTTGCACTCACATGACTTTCTCTACTCTTGTACTAACCATTCTTACAAACTCTTATTCCTATATCTTCTTCATAATTCTCATCTCCTGCACTCACATGACTTTCTCTACTCTTGTACTAACCACTCCTACAAACTCTTATTCCTATATCTTCTTCATGATTGTGATCTCCTGCACTCACATGACTTTCTCTACCCTTGTACTAACCATTCCTACAAACTCTTATTCCTATATCTTCTTCATGATTGTGATCTCCTGCACTCACATGACTTTCTCTACCCTTGTACTAACCATTCTTACAAACTCTTATTCCTGTATCTTCTTCATGATTCTGATCTCCTGCACTCACATGCCTTTCTCTACTCTTGTACTAACCATTCCTACAAACTCTTATTCCTATATCTTCTTCATGATTCTGATCTCCTGCACTCACATGACTTTCTCTACTCTTGTACTAACCATTCTTACAAACTCTTATTCCTATATCTTCTTCATGATTCTGATCTCCTGCACTCACATGACTTTCCCTACTCTTGTACTAACCATTCTTACAAACTCTTATTCCTATAACTTCTTCATGATTCTGACCTCCTGCACTCACATGACTTTCTCTACTCTTGTACTAACCATTCTTACAAACTCTTATTCCTACATCTTCTTCGTGTTAGTTAAGATAAACATTTGTACAAGTTATCTAATTGCTTATTTCCTTGTAGGTGCAAGGGGAATGTTAGAATACAGTAGGCTTTGAGCGATAGTCAAATCTTTTAAAGCTTTGAGATTCCGTTCTCTTTGCACGCTTAACATATAAAAAGGAACAACGATGTACCAGTTCACGAAAGTTTTAAATTTTCCGAAACTCACACACATAACAAGGAATATCCGAAATGGTTCATCTACAAGAAAATTTATTTAGACATAAATTGTGTATTTTAGCAAGATCTACATTTTTTTTACAGTATGATTTGGTTTATCTCTTACGGTTTACCAATTATGCAAAAGTCGGCTAGAATAAATACGACTACATAAGCTATAGCCAGAAAATTAGAAATGTACATTTCATTTGTCATAAAAATATCTCAAACATATGACATTTTAATCAAAATTGTTAGAGCAATTTTCAAGAAAATCAACATTTTCAACGCAAAGGGTGGCTTACGGTGGAGCGATTATCTTCAAAATCTTTGTGTAGCATCCTTAAAATATTGTAAATACCAACTTTGGTTTTTAACCGTCTTTTCGTTTTTCAGCTGTTCACACACACACACACACACACACACACACACACACACACACACACACACACACACACACACATACACATACACACACACACACACACACACACACACACACACACACAGAATTTCAGATACGCACGCAGACACACACATAGACACACAGGCAGACATACACACATGCACACCTTTTCTCTAAAATAGCTATTTTTGGATTCGGGGATCTCAAAACATGTATTCCCGGTGAAATACAATACTTCCTCTACTTACTATATATAGCAGAGAGAGAGAGAGAGAGAGAGAGTAAAAAGGTGCATGTGTGTGTCCGCCAAACGCAGAATGAAAAGTGGGTTAAATACAAAATTTGGAATTGAAGTTCTCCATGTTGTAGGGTCAGGACATGAAGATTTTCAAGAAACCCCCCCCCCCACCACCCTATATGTCCCTTAATATGGAACATCTTTCGAAACCTTTCATTTTCTTACAATTACCTCTAACGATTTTAATTAGGATACGACATGTTTATGATGTTTTCACAATCAAATGTGTATTATATTCCATTTTCTGGGAGTAGCCAAGATCTCTCAAATCATAACGGATCGACAAAATCTTACTGCAGAAAAAATGTACGTCTGCTTAAGGCACTCAATTTATGTCAAATACATATTTTCTTGACGAGATAACCATTTCCCAGATATTCTTTGTTAATGGTTCGCATTTTCCAATATGTATAGTTTTCTGAACTGCAATGTTGCTATTTCTTTTCTCCCCCTTCCCCTTGCTGAAGCAAAGAAAATGGAATTGCAAAGCCCTCTCACAGCAACCAGCGGTTAAAGGATTTGATTATTATTAAGCCCACCGCATTCCCATTGTGCCTATAGGGAAATATATAAGAAATAATTTCTACAAATGCTTATTGCAATTAGTTTGATGTAGACACAAAATTAAGAGAAGTAACAAGTGCGTCCTCAGGATTCGCCCACTATTTTACATTAACGTTAGCAGATGCCGTTTTGGAACACACACATAGCGGCACCAAGTGGCCCAATAGTGTCTCATCCACTCTTCTCCCAGTTCAACGAGTCGACGTGTACCTCTAGCATGTTTTTTAAAATAGCCTACATTTAAGGATACCCATCTGTGAAAAAAGGCTAAAAATTTCCAAAATTGCCAAAAATGGATTTTTGTTTTATCAAATAGTATAAATCGTCTGCTTTATTTTGATATGCTTTTTACAGCCTTACAGTCTTTTTATCTATGTCACATGGCCGCCTAACTGATTGCCTGTAAGTGGTCGTGTCCATTTAAATCCACACAGTTCCATTATTCTTGCTATGACTTCAAACTTAGTTTTTCCATGTTTTTATTTTTAGCACTGTTTGCTCTTTAAAATGCTCCACACGATGCAATTTTCAGTACTTATGCATGAAATTTGGTGTACCTGCTTAGAAATAACATTAAAAAGAAATGATGAGATCATTTTCTCATAAAGTGAGTAACCGCTGAGTAATTAAATATTAAAATTTACATTTCAAAATTTAAATGAAAAAAATAATGAATTCAAACTTCAAAATTTATTTTTATCCAAACTAATAACAAGATTAAAAAATTATCTCATCAATTTGCTAACATTCTATTACAGGACATAACTGAAAATTATCAAGTTTTTCAAATCAAAATTGCATCATGGGGAACCATTTATGCAAATATTAAAAAAAATATAATAAAATATTAATATGTTTGCAACTAATCTGCCTAAATGTATGAAATTTAGCATAGTTACTCCTCACTATACAGTGATTGTTGTGTTAAAATTTCAAATCAATCCAATGAAAACTGTAGATTTTCAAAATTTCACAGATGGGTATCCTTAAGGAATAAGAACTATTTATATGTACATCCTATTAAACTGTAAGTCACAATTCTTTTCTTTACACTATGCCATGCAAAGAGTATGCAATTTCAAAGCCACCAAGTAACAATGCACAGTTCAAATATTTAATTATTGTCTCAATCCCTTTTATTCTTCTTGCATCTACAATGAAACAATCTACATATGTTTGTATTCATTAACATGAAGCTTATAGAAGTATAAGCTTTCATAAGAAAAGATGTAAACTAAACAAAAACAGAACAATAATACATAAAGCCATATAATTGCAATCCATCAGAATAGTTGTTAACATAAACCACGTAGGTACTATTCCATTTCCATAAGAGACACAAGTTTGAGTATATAAACCAGTTACTGTGAGAAACAATGTTGTGACCAGACGATTTGAAAACATGAAATGAAATGTTTGCAGTGAAGGAGACCAAGCCGACAGATGGAGTAGAGCGAGTCACGTCCTCCACTCGCTTTGCAATGGCAACTGGTCGCTTCTATGTTTCTGGTGTGTGTGTTGGGCTGGCTGGCTGGCCAGCCACAATAACGACTTCACTTTGAGAAAAGTGCAGCTGTTTGAAGATTCCAACTAATAGGTAACAAGGAATATTTGGAAAAGTGTTATCTCGATATGACACGGTTAGTAGCGCACTTGTCTCGGCGCGGAGGACCCGGGCTCGATCCCCGGTACCAGCACGGGGTGCGCTGTGCCTCGTTAGGTCCTGGGGAGCACGCAGCGGCCGGGCGGTAGGTCTTGGCCCTTCATGGGCTATCGCGCCGTCTCGTGCTTTAACGAAAGGCAGGTATAGTCTCTCTCTTACAGTTCACCACTTTTACAAAAGTTATTGACACTGAAACTATTTCTAGAAATTCCTATATAAAACCTACATTTCATTTGTCATAAAAGTATTAAACATATGTGTGGTTTAATCGTTTTTGAGAAAATCAAAATGTTGGAAAGAATGGGGATTTTGTAGAAAATCTTCATGCGCCATCCTTGTTTGGTATTAACAAACTGCTCTTCACACGTACGCACACATACGCGAGCTTCTTGTTATTCAAGGGGTCTCAAAACGTGTATTTTCAGTACAATCTTGGTATTGAATTGTTGGTGGAACATCTTACTGTAGCACGTTAATTCCTTGTTACTGGGTTCAACTTTAAGCTGATGGAAATGTCAATGTTAGACCTAAGTGACAGTTAAACTAGATACAAATCATACAAGGTACGGGTACGGATCGCGTACCAACATTTCACTGCAAACCCTCGTGTGTGTGTGTGTGTGTGTGTGTGTGTGTGTGTGTGTGTGTGTGTGTGTGTGTGTGTGTGTAAGCAAATGTTACCTACTTCATTTCAAGTTCACTACCTTCCAACGAAGCGACAAAAAACTCCACAAATTTGCTGCATCCCAAACTAACCTTCATGTGCAACATTTTTTAAAGTTTTGATTTTCCCAAAATTGCTGTAACGAGTAAGCGCATGAATGAGTAAGGGAATAAATGAGTGAATGGATGAGTGAATGGATGAGTGAATGAGTGGGTGAATGAGTGAGTGAATGGATGAGTGAATGAGTGAGTGAATGGATGAGTGAATGAGTGAATGGATGAGTGAATGAGTGAGTGAATGGATGAGTGAATGAGTGAATGGATGAGTGAATGAGTGAATGGATGAATGAATGGATGAGTGAATGGATGAGTGAATGGATGAGTGAATGAGTGAATGGATGAGTGAATGAGTGAATGGATGAGTGAATGAGTGAATGAATGAGCGAATGGTGAGTGAATGAGTTAATGGATGAATGACTGAGTGAATGAATGAGTGAGTGAGTGAATAGATGAGTGAATGAATGAGTGAGTGAATGAATGAGTGAGTGAATGGATGAGTGAGTGAATGGATGAGTGAGTGAATGGATGAGTGAGTGAATGGATGAGTGAATGAGTGAATGAATGAACGAATGGTGAGTGAATGAGTGAGTGAATGAGTTAATGGATGAGTGAGTGAATGAGTGAATGGATGAGTGAATGAATGAGTGAGTGAATGAGTGAGTGAATGGATGAGTGAGTGAATGAGTGAATGGATGAGTGAATGAATGAGTGAGTGAATGAGTGAGTGAATGGATGAGTGAGTGAATGAGTGAGTGAATGGATGAGAGTGAATGGATGAGTGAATGAGTGAGTGAATGAATGAGCGAATGATGAGTGAATGAGTGAGTGGATGAGTGAATGAGTGAGTGAATGAATGAGTGGGTGAATGAATGAGTGATTGAGTGAATGGATGAGTGAGTGAGTGAATGGATGAGTGAATGAATGAGTGCGTGAATGGATGAGTGAATGAATGAAGGAATGAAAGAGTGAATGAGTGAATGAATGAGAGAATGAATGAGCGAATGAGTGAGTGAATGGATGAGTGAGTGAATGGATGAGTGAGTGAATGGATGAGTGAGTGAATGAATGAATGAATGAGTGAATGAATGAGTGAGTGAGTGAGTGAATGAGGGAATGAGTGAATGAATGAGTGAGTAAAAGGATGAGTGAATGAGCGAATGGATGAGTGAGTGAATGGATGAATGAGTGAATGAATGAGTGAATTGGGTTTATGGACGGTTTTGATTAAAATGCCACATGTTTAAGATATTTCATGCGAAATTAAGCCTGTATCTTCAATTTTCTGGGAGTGCCTTCTGAAATTATCTTCATTCTGTATTGGTAGAATTGTTAAAGTGTAACAGAGAGAGAGAGACAAAATATTAGCACTGAAAAGTGCAGCTCTCGTTAAGACAAGCAATTTATGTCAAGTACATTTTTTGTGGGGTTAACCATTTCCGAGGTATTCCTTGTTATTAGTTTGAGGTTTCCAGTAGTTTTACTTTTCTGAAATGTTCGGTCCTGATCACGCAATAAGAATGGAATTTCCAAGACATTGCATAGCGACCAGCTCTTAGAATATTTGATTGTCACTTAGGCGCATGCCCATTGTGCCTACAAGTAACGTGAGGTAGCAGGTAGAGAAGGTGATTGATGAGATTTAGGACTCACTTGACCCACCACACGCACACACGAACGACGTGGCACTACATACACGACACCACACCATCACACATACTGACTCAACACCTGCTTGCTTGACTCATGGACCGCACCGTCCCGCCCGCCCCGCCCCGCACCGCACTGCCTCTTCACCAAGCACCGGACCGGTTTGCCATCATCACATGCGGAAACTTGTCCATGCGACGTACTGGCCGCCGGAAACTGTTTCCTGTCACAATTTCCCAGCTTTGTAGGTATCTACATACATACTGGTGTTAATCCACAGAAATATTAGCAGAAACTGTTTAGTTACATCATTGTAAGTAGTGGCGTGTCTAAGGCTTTGGGGCCCCACTTACTAATAAAGCCTAAAAATGGAGACATTACATATCACACATTTACCCACAGAGAACAGCATGAAAGTAAAATAAACTCACCTAAAGATGATCCCTTTCTGCAACAAACAACCTAGCAAATTGTCAAAATAGTACACACTAACACACACATACACACACATACACACATTCATACTCACACGTACTCATACATACACACACTCATACATACACTCACACATACACACACTCGCACACACACACTCACACTCACACACTCATACATACACTCACACATACACTCACACATACACACACTCGCACACACTCACACACACACACTCACACACTCATACATACACTCACACATACACACACTCGCACACACTCACACACACACACTCACACACTCATACATACACTCACACATACACACACTCGCACACACTCACACACACTCACACTCACACACTCACACACACCCATGCACACACTCATACACACACACACTCAAACACACACTCATACACACACACTCACACACACTCATGCACACACTCATACATACACTCATACATACACACACTCGCACACACTCACCCACACTCACTCATACGCACACCCACACATACACACACTCACACTCCCTCATACACTCACCCACACACACACTCCCTCATACACACACTCACACATACACACACTCACACTCCCTCATACACACCCACACTCACTCATACACTCACCCACACACACACTCCCTCATACACACACTCACACACACACTCCCTCATACACACACTCACACACACACTCCCTCATACACACACTCACACATACACACACCCACACATACACACTCCCTCATACACTCACCCACACACACACTCCCTCATACACACACTCACACATACACTCCCTCATACACTCACCCACACACACACTCCCTCATACACTCACTCACACACACACTCCCTCATACACACACTCACACATACACTCCCTCATACACACACCCACACACACACTCCCTCATACACTCACCCACACACACTCCCTCATACACTCACTCACACATACACTCCCTCATACACACACCCACACATACACACTCCCTCATACACTCACCCACACACTCACTCCCTCATACACACACTCACACATACACACACCCACACACACACTCCCTCATACACACACCCACACATACACACTCCCTCATACACACACTCACACACACACTCCCTCATACACACACTCACACATACACACACCCACACACACACCTCCTCATACACTCACCCACACACACACTCCCTCATACACACACTCACACATACACTCACCCACACACACTCACTCCCTCATACACACACTCACACATACACACACCCACACATACACACACTCACACTCCCTCATACACTCACTCATACACTCACCCACACACACACTCACACATACACACACTCGCACACACTCACACTCATACACACACACTCATGCACACACTCATACACACACACTCGCACACACTCAAATACACACTCATACACACACACTCATGCACACACTCATACACACACTCATGCACACACTCATACACACACACTCATGCACACACTCATACATACTCATACATACACACACTCGCACACACTCACACACACACTCATACATACACTCACACATACACACACTCGCACACACTCACACACACTCACACATACACACACTCGCACACACTCACACACACACTCATACATACACTCACACACACTCATGCACACACTCATACATACACTCATACATACACACACTCGCACACACTCACACACACACTCATACATACACTCATACATACACACACTCGCACACACTCACACACACTCAAACACACTCATACATACACACACTCACACATACACACACTCACACATACACACACTCAAACATACACACACACTCACATACACACTCAAACACACTCTCATACATACACACACTCCTACACACTCACACACTCATACCACACTCACCACCATACACACACTCACACACACACTCACACACACTCACACCACACACACACCACACCCACACACACACTCACACCACACACTCCACACATACACACACTCACACTCACTCATACACACACTCACACATCACATACCCCTCCCATACACTCACACATACACACTCATACACACACTCACACTCACACATACACACACTCACACTCCCTCATACACACACCCACACATACACACACTCACACTCCCTCATACACTCACACATACACACACTCACACTCCCTCATACACACACTCACACATACACACACTCACACTCACTCATACACACACTCACACTCCCTCATACACACCCACACTCACTCATACACACACTCACACTCCCTCATACACACCCACACTCACTCATACACTCACTCATACACACACCCACACATACACACACTCACACTCCCTCATACACTCACTCATACACTCACCCACACATACACACACTCACACTCCCTCATACACACCCACACTCACTCATACACTCACTCATACACACACCTACACACACACTCACACTCCCTCATACATACCCACACTCCCTCATACACTCACCCACACATACACACACTCACACTCCCTCATACACACACCCACACTCCCTCATACACACACCCACACTCACTCATACACACACTCACACATACACACACTCACACTCACTCATACACCCACCCACACATACACACACTCACACTCCCTCATACACACACCCACACTCACACATACACACTCACACTCCCTCATACACACACCCACACTCACTCATACACACACTCACACATACACACACTCACACTCCCTCATACATACACACACTCACACATACACACACTCATACTCACTCAAACACACACTCATACACTCACACATACACACTCATACACACACTCACTCACTCACTCAAACACACACTCACACTCCCTCAAACACACACTCATACACACACTCACACTCACTCACACACTCACACATACACACTCACACATACACTCACTCAAACACACTCATACACACAGTCACTCACTCATACACACACTCACACTCACTCAAACACACTCATACACACACTCACACTCACTCACACACACTCACACATACACTCACTCAAACACACTAATACACACACTCACACATACACACACTCACACATACACACACTCACACATTCACACACTCACACATTCACACACACTCAAACACTCATACATACACACACTCAAACACACTCATACGTGCACACACTCAAACACACACTCCAACATACACACACTCACACTAATATCGGACGAATGAAATGTGTGAAATGATGCTCAAATGAGCCCAAGGTCCATGGAGCTTTAAGTTACCCGACATTCGTCTTCTCAGGATAGGGAAAACCTCGGAAAAAAACCTTACCCGGATAACTTACCCTAAGAAAGATTCGAACGTGAGGCAGACACGCTAACCATCACGCTATCGAGGCGGGCCACTCAACACACAGACACACCCATACACATACACACTTACACATATACACACACCTACACTATTCCCCACAGATGTTTCTACCCTACTGACCCACACAGTTTATTCCCCACAGATGTTTCTACCCTACTGAGGCACACAGTTTATTCCCCACAGATGTTTCTACCCTACTGAGCCACACAGTTTATTCCCCACAGATGTTTCTACCCTACTGAGCCACACAGTTTATTCGCCACAGATTTTTCTACCCTACTGACCCACACAGTTTATTTCCCACAGATGTTTCTACCCTACTGACCCACACAGTTTATTTCCCACAGATGTTTCTACCCTACTGACCCACACAGTTTATTTCCCACAGATGTTTCTACCCTACTGAGCCACACAGTTTATTCCCCACAGATGTTTCTACCCTACTGAGCCACACAGTTTATTCCCCACAGATGTTTCTACCCTACTGAGCCACACAGTTTATTCCCCACAGATGTTTCTACCCTACTGACCCACACAGTTTGTTTCCCACAGATGTTTCTACCCTACTGACCCACACACTTTATTTCCCACAGATGTTTCTACCCTACTGACCCACACAGTTTATTTCCCACAGATGTTTCTACCCTACTGAGCCACACAGTTTATTCCCCACAGATGTTTCTACCCTACTGAGCCACACAGTTTATTTCCCACAGATGTTTCTACCCTACTGAGCCACACAGTTTATTCCCCACAGATGTTTCTACCCTAGTGAGCCACACAGTTTATTTCCCACAGATGTTTCTACCCTACTGAGCCACACAGTTTATTCCCCACAGATGTTTCTACCCTACTGAGCCACACAGTTTATTCCCCACAGATGTTTCTACTGTACTGAGCCACACAGTTTATTCCCCACAGATGTTTCTACTCTACTGAGCCACACAGTTTATTCCCCACAGATGTTTCTACCCTACTGAGCCACACAGTTTATTCCCCACAGATGTTTCTACCCTACTGAGCCCCACAGTTTATTCCCCACAGATGTTTCTACCCTACTGAGCCACACAGTTTATTTCCCACAGATGTTTCTACCCTACTGAGCCACACAGTTTATTCCCCACAGATGTTTCTACCCTACTGAGGCACACAGTTTATTTCCCACAGATGTTTCTACCCTACTGAGCCACACAGTTTATTCCCCACAGATGTTTCTACTGTACTGAGCCACACAGTTTATTCCCCACAGATGTTTCTACTCTACTGAGCCACACAATTTATTCCCCACAGATGTTTCTACCCTACTGAGCCACACAGTTTATTCCCCACAGATGTTTCTACCCTACTGAGCCCCACAGTTTATTCCCTACAGATGTTTCTACCCTACTGAGCCCCACAGTTTATTCCCCACAGATGTTTCTACCCTACTGAGCCCCACAGTTTATTTCCCACAGATGTTTCTACCCTACTGAGTCACACAGTTTATTTCCCACTGATGTTTCTACTCTACCGACCCACACAGTTTATTTCCCACAGATGTTTCTACTCTACCGAGCCACACAGTTTATTTTGCACAGATGTTTCTACCCTACTGAGCCACACAGTTTATTTCCCAAAGATGTTTCTACCCTACCGACCTACACAGTTTATTCCCCACAGCTGTTTCTACTCTACTGAGCCACACAGTTTATTTTGCACATATGTTTCTACCCTACTGAGCCACACAGTTTATTCCCCACAGATGTTTCTACCCTACTGAGCCACACAGTTTATTTTGCACAGATGTTTCTACCCTACCGACCTACACAGTTTATTCCCCACAGCTGTTTCTACTCTACTGAGCCACACAGTTTATTTCCCACAGATGTTTCTACCCTACCGACCTACACAGTTTATTCCCCAAGGCTGTTTCTACTCTACTGACCCACACAGTTTATTTTGCACAGATGTTTCCACCCTACTGAGCCACACAGTTTATTTCCCAAAGATGTTTCTACCCTACTGACCCACACAGTTTATTTTGCACAGATCTTTCTACCCTACTGAGCCACACAGTTTATTTCCCAAAGATGTTTCTACCCTACTGACCCACACAGTTTATTTTGCACAGATGTTTCTACCCTACTGAGCCACACAGTTTATTTCCCAAAGATGTTTCTACCCTACTGACCCACACAGTTTATTTTGCAGATGTTTCTACCCTACTGAGCCACACAGTTTATTTTCCAAAGATGTTTCTATCCTACTGACCCACTCAGTTTATTTTGCACAGATGTTTCTACCCTACTGAGCCACACAGTTTATTTCCCAAAGATGTTTCTACCCTACTGACCCACACAGTTTATTTCCCACAGATGTTTCTACCCTACTGAGCCACACAGTTTATTTCCCAAAGATGTTTCTACCCTACTGACCCACACAGTTTATTTCCCACAGATGTTTCTACCCTACTGACCCACACAGTTTATTTCCCAAAGATGTTTCTACCCTACTGACCCACACAGTTTATTTTGCACAGATGTTTCTACCCTACTGAGCCACACAGTTTATTTCCCACAGATGTTTCTACTCTACCGACCTACACAATTTATTTCCCACAGATGTTTGTACCCTACTGACCCCCACAGTTTATTTTGCACAGATGTTTCTACCCTACTGAGCCACACAGTTTATTTCCCACAGATGTTTCTACTCTACTGACCCACACAATTTATTTCCCACAGATGTTTGTACCCTACTGACCCCCACAGTTTATTTTGCACAGATATTTCTACCCTACTGACCTACACAGTTTATTTCCCACAAATCTTTAACAGGTTGAATCTGCCCACAGTGTATAAATGCCTTGTTTGCAGTAAATTCATGAAAACACCTCTACATTTTATGAGGAAACCGTAAAAGTTGGTGACAATGAAGAGGGGAACCTCCAAAGCCATAGTGGATTTATTTAAAACAAGTTAAGGCATGAAATGGTTGAACTTACCCGTACTCCTGGAAGTACCAACTGCTGTATCGAAAGTGATGAGGAACTCTGTGCCGTGTCCAGATCCTCGGAACTAGAGTGTGGGGTTCGATGTTCCGCTGTGAATACGCTATCGTGGGACACACTGAGACCAGAATGGCACGGGAACAGGCCATTCCCGCTTCTGCAACAGAGATACACTCCTGTAACACATTCATGGCTCTAAGAACTTCCTTCATCCAGGATCAAGTCACACAATATTCAAGTTGTGTGCTGTATCAAAATGATAACCATATCACCAAACTGAATGGATGTAAAAAATCTGATGTGTTGCACTCACATGACTTTCTCAACTCCTGTACTAACCATTCTTACAAACTCTTATTCCTATATCTTCTTCATGTTAAGATAAACATTTGTACATACATACACAGACATACCCACATAGACATACACACAGACTTACACACACATACATACAGACACACACAGACATATACACAGACATACACACAGGCACACACACACAGACACACACAGACGTACAGACACACACATACACACAGACGTACACACAGAGGTATACACACAGACACATACAGACGTACACACACAGACACATACACATACACAGACACATAGACGTACACACACACACAGACAGACACAGACACACACAGACATACACATACGCATAGCGACACACAGACCCAGACATACACGGACATACACACACAGACACACACATACATACAGACACAGACATACACACAGAAACACACATACATACAGACTCAGACACAGACATACACATACACACACAGACATACAGACACAGACATACACACAGCCACACACAGACACACACATACATACAGACATACACATACACACAGACACAGACATACACAGACACAGACAGACACACACATACACACAGACACACACATACACACAGACACACACATACATACATACATACATACATACATACATACATACATACATACATACATACATACATACATACATACATACATACATACATACATACATACATACATACATACATACATACATACATACATACATACATACATACATACATACATACATACATACATACATACATACATACATACATACATACATACATACATACATACATACATACATACATACATACATACATACATACATACATACATACATACATACATACATACATACATACATACATACATACATACATACATACATACATACATACATACATACATACATACATACATACATACATACATACATACATACATACATACATACATACATACATACATACATACATACATACATACATACATACATACATACATACATACATACATACATACATACATACATACATACATACATACATACATACATACATACATACATACATACATACATACATACATACATACATACATACATACATACATACATACATACATACATACATACATACATACATACATACATACATACATACATACATACATACATACATACATACATACATACATACATACATACATACATACATACATACATACATACATACATACATACATACATACATACATACATACATACATACATACATACATACATACATACATACATACATACATACATACATACATACATACATACATACATACATACATACATACATACATACATACATACATACATACATACATACATACATACATACATACATACATACATACATACATACATACATACATACATACATACATACATACATACATACATACATACATACATACATACATACATACATACATACATACATACATACATACATACATACATACATACATACATACATACATACATACATACATACATACATACATACATACATACATACATACATACATACATACATACATACATACATACATACATACATACATACATACATACATACATACATACATACATACATACATACATACATACATACATACATACATACATACATACATACATACATACATACATACATACATACATACATACATACATACATACATACATACATACATACATACATACATACATACATACATACATACATACATACATACATACATACATACATACATACATACATACATACATACATACATACATACATACATACATACATACATACATACATACATACATACATACATACATACATACATACATACATACATACATACATACATACATACATACATACATACATACATACATACATACATACATACATACATACATACATACATACATACATACATACATACATACATACATACATACATACATACATACATACATACATACATACATACATACATACATACATACATACATACATACATACATACATACATACATACATACATACATACATACATACATACATACATACATACATACATACATACATACATACATACATACATACATACATACATACATACATACATACATACATACATACATACATACATACATACATACATACATACATACATACATACATACATACATACATACATACATACATACATACATACATACATACATACATACATACATACATACACACACACACACACATACATACATACATACACACATACATACACATACACATACACACACATACAGACATACACACACACAAAGTGTAAGGGCTTTGATTAAAGTATTTACATGAAAAATCTGATGTGTTGCACTCACATGACTTTCTCAACTCCTGTACTAACCATTCTTACAAACTCTTATCACTATACCTTCTTTGTGTTAGTTGAGATAAACATTTGTACAAATTATCTTATTGTTTATTTCCTTGTAGGTGCAAGGGGAATATTAGAATACAGTAGGCTTTGTGCGATAGTCAAATGGTTTAAAGCTTTGGGATTCTCTTGCCTTTGCCCACTTAACATATAAAAAAATGAACAACGATGATCCATTTCACGAAAGTTTGAAGTTTTCCGAAACTCACACACATAACAAGGAATAGCTCCGAAATGGTTCACCCTACAAGAAAATTTATTGAGACATAAATTGTGTATTTTAGCAAGACCCGCATTTTTTGTACAGTAAGATTTTGTCTATCTCTAACGGTTTACCAGTTATGCAAAAGTCGTCCAGAGTAAATACGAATACAGGGGCTATAGCCAGAAAATTCAAGATATACATTTCATTTGTCATCAAAATATCTCAAACATATGACATTTTAATCAAAATCGTTAGAGCCATTTTCAAAAAATCAAAATTTTCGAAAACTTTTCCATGTAGGGGGTAGTTTAGGGTGGGGCTATTTTCTTCAAAATCTTCATGTCGCATCCTTGAAGGATATTAAACTTAAATACCAACTTTGGTTTTTAAACTACTTTTCGTTTTTGAGTTATGCTGTCCACAGACACACGGACCTTTTTCTAAAAATGCTTTTATTTATTTATTTTTTTTTATTCAGGGGGCCTCAAAACATATATTTCCGGTGAAATCTCGACATTGAATTTTTGGGTGGAATACAATACTTCCCCTACTTACCAATTGAGAAAGTCAACATGAATTGTTGATCTTGAAAATCCCGAGAATTGTCTCTGAAGCCCTGTTCATTCTTATCGAGTTTTGCACAAAGTTGTACATCTTGTTAATACAAACAATTGTGGTGGCAAATCAAACATTCTTTGTGGCATTTAGCATTTCTGAGATATTCTTTGTTATTCGTTTGTGTGTTGAAGCACATTTTTCAACTGGTAACGCGCTATCCGTTCTTTATGATAATAGCGCAAAGCTCGTAGAATTTCGAAGTTGTAACGTAGCGACCCGATTTTTAAGCCCGCTGCATCCTTGTTATACGTATTTCCAAGTAATGTCAAATAAATGTTTAGCACAATGGACAAGTAGAAGAATAGCAACTGTTTCTACAAAACGACACGTGAATGTAGGTAGGTGCATAAATAGAGAAATATACAGTATGTTCCGAAACTAAGCGTCCAAATTAATAACATCCAAACAAATATGTGTGCATAAGGAACATACTGTCTCCGAAGTAAAGTTGTAGTGTTCCGGACGAACGGTTGGCTTGAATCATTGGCAAGCATATGCTGAGATGCATCTGGTTCACGGAAATGGACCAACTGCACAGTGGGTGTATCGACAACACCTATTACGTGCATTATTGCTGGAGGATTTAGCTCTCAATATTAGGTAAAGGCCACTTCTAGCGCCCTTCCCATCCATCAGAGAGCAAGAGGATCAATGACTTCATTGTCAGAAATCCAGCATTAGCTAACAAGTATGTACGACGACGCGCCAGTTCATTTCAGCATTGCTAAGAGGCTCCTTCGGAACCCACAAATCGGCCAACAACCAGGTCACCTGGCCTCACGTGTCTGGAATAGCAGCTGGTGCCCGAACTCGATGTGGATGTTTACTGCTGGGACCATTGCGGGCAGCCCAAGTCCAATCAATGGTCTGTAGATGTTCTGCATCCATACAGGCCAATATTTGCGCATTCGAGCAGTTGCTGCGAATGCCACTGCTGTAATTAGCACGCTAAACTACCTTTTGTGTAAATCGTCCCTAGCATCAGAACCTGTCATCAGGTGCCGCATGTGCCATAACCAATTCAATTTGCTTGGAATGCGCTATACCTACTGTATTAATTTGTACGAAGAGTTTCGGAACACCTTGTGTAGATAGCTAAGAGTGCAAGAATGGATAGATGGGTCGGTGGGTAGGTGGGTAGGTGGACAGAGGGACGCACGGATGGAGGGATGGACGGATGGAGGGATGGAGGGATGGACGGATGGATGGATGGAGGGATGGACGGATGGAGGGATGGAGGGATGGACGGATGGAGGGATGGAGGGATGGACGGATGGATGGATGGAGGGATGGAGGGAAGGATTGACGGACGGAACGAGGGATGGATGGACGGATGGAGGGATGGATGGACGAATGCACGGACGGAGGTAGGGATGGACGGATGGAGGGATGGATGGACGGAGGTAGGGGTGTAGGGATGGATGGACGGATGCACGGACGAAGGGATGGAAGGACGGATGCACGGACGAAGGGATGGATGGACGGAAGGATGGACGGAGGGCTGGACAGAGGATGGACGGACCGAAGGATGGACGGATGGATGGAGGGATGGAGGGATGGATGGACGGACGGACGGACGGACGAAGAGATGGATGGACGGAAGGATGGACGGAGGGCTGGACAGAGGATGGACGGACCGAAGGATGGACGGATGGATGGAAGGATGGACGGACGGACGGACGGACGGACGGACGAAGAGATGGATGGACGGAAGGATGGACGGAGAGAAGGATGGACGGATGGATGGAGGGATGGATGGACGGAGGGATTGACGGACGGAACGAGGGATGGATGGATGGAGGGATTGACGGACAGAAGGATGGACGGATGGATGGAGGGATGGATGGACGAAGGGATTGACGGACGGAACGAGGGAAGGATGGACGGAGGGCTGGATGGACGAAGGGATTGACGGACGGAACGAGGGAAGGATGGACGGAGGGCTGGACAGAGGATGGACGGATGGATGGAGGGATGGATGGACGGAGGGATTGATGGACGGAACGAGGGAAGGATGGACGGAGGGCTGGACAGAGGATGGACGGACCGAAAGATGGACGGATGGATGGAGGGATGGATGGACGGAGGGATTGATGGACGGAACGAGGGAAGGATGGACGGAGGGCTGGACAGAGGATGGACGGACCGAAAGATGGACGGATGGATGGAGGGATGGATGGACGGATGGACGGAGGGATGGATGGATGGACGGAAGGATGGACGGAGGGCTCGACAGAGGATGGACGGACAGAAGGATGGACGGATGGATGGAGGGATGGATGGACGGAGGGATTGACGGACCGAAGGATGGACGGATGGATGGAGGGATGGATGGACGGAGGGATTGACGGACGGAAGGATGGACGGATGGATGGACGGAGGGATTGACGGACAGAAGGATGGACGGATGGATGGAGGGATGGATGGACGGAGGGATTGACGGACAGAAGGATGGACGGATGGATGGAGGGATGGATGGACGGAGGGATTGACGGACGGAACGAGGGATGGATGGACGGAGGGATGGACGGACCGAAGGATGGACGGATGGATGGAGGGATGGATGGACGGAGGGATTGACGGACAGAAGGATGGACGGAAGGATGGACGGAGGGCTGGACAGAGGATGGACGGACAGAAGGATGGACGGATGGATGGACGGAGGGATTGACGGACGGAGCGAGGGATGGATGGACGGAAGGATGGACGGAGGGCTGGACAGAGGATGGACGGACCGAAGGATGGACGGATGGATGGAGGGATGGACGGATGGAGGGATGAACGGACGGAGGTAAGGATGGACGGATGGGGGGATGGATGAACGGAGGGCTGGACAGAAGATGGACGGATGGATGGAGGGACGGATGGAAGGACTGATAGACGCGGCCAAGGTTTGTTATGTAAAATGACTTATCAGCAGATTTACTTACCTTCTGCGAGGACAGGGTTCGTCCCCAGAGAGCAGCTCACTAGTAGAACGACTGCGGTGCGAGTCTAGATTCTGTACCGGAGTAGCACAAGGCTGCTCCTCTTCCTGCATCTCCTGGGGCTGTTGGTGCCGCGAAGTCTTCTTCCGGAACATCCGGCGTAGCCCCCGGAATGGGTGAAACCTTCGTTTCTTGCTGCACGGATCTGCAACAGGCCAATGACTTGTATTCTAACACGGCGTTACATATAAATATACGGGAAGGGGTAAGTTCCAGCTCCACCAAAACCCTCCACCTCCAGAGTTCTCTCAAAGGCTACCCGAGGTTGAACCGTACCACAATACAGATGCAATAGTAACCCTCTGATCGTAGAGTTACACTGCGACAGTTCCCAGAAAGTACAAGTTAGACATTTTTACAATAAAGAGTGTTACAATACAAGTCACAAATATGTATATGAGAACTTGGAACTCCGTATGATTTAAGATTCCAACACTGGTCAACTGGCGCTCAATAAGATTCGATGCAAACATTTCACTAGAATTATATGTGAGGTCCTCTGAATAAAAGAGGTTACAGTGTAAAACACGGCCTCAAACAAGCCTGTGGTTACAGTTTACCATTCGGTCCGACCCTATGTGACCTCTAACAAGCCCGTGGCTACAGTGTACCACCCGATCCGACCTGGTGTGACCTCTACCAAGCCCGTGGTTACAGTGTAACATCCGATCCGACCTGGTGTGACCTCTACCAAGCCCGTGGTTACTGTGTACCACCCGGTCCGACCTGGTGTGACCTCTACCAAGCCCGTGGTTACAGTGTAACATCCGATCCGACCTGGTGTGACCTCTACCAAGCCCGTGGTTACAATGTAACACCCGGTACGACCCGGTGGGACCTCTACCAAGCCCGTGGTTACAGCGTAACACCCGATCCGACCTGGTGTGAACTCTATCAAGCCCGTGGTTACAATGTAACATCCGGTCCGACCCGGTGGGACCTCTACCAAGACCGTGGTCACAGTGTAACACCCGGTTCGACCCGGTGGGACCTCTACCAAGACCGTGGTTAAAGTGTAACTCCCGGTCCGACCCGGTGGGACCTCTACCAAGCCCGGGGTTACAGTGTAACATCCGGTCCGACCCGGTGCGACCTCTACCAAGCCCGGGGTTACTGTGTACCACCCGGTCTGATCCGGTGTGACCTATACCAAGCCCGTGGTTACTGTGTACCACCCGGTCTGACCCGGTGTGACCTATACCAAGCCCGTGGTTACTGTGTACCACCCGGTCCGACCCGGTGCGACCTCTACCAAGCCCGTGGTTACTGTGTAACACCCGGTCCGACCCGGTGTGACCTATACCAAGCCCGTGGTTACTGTGTACCACCCGGTCTGACTCGGTGTGACCTCTACCAAGCCCGTGGTTACTGTGTAACACCCGGTCCGAGCCGGTGCGACCTCTACCAAGCCCGGGGTTACTGTGTACCACCCGGTCTGACCCGGTGTGACCTCTACCAAGCCCGTGGTTACTGTGTACCACCCGGTCTGACCCGGTGTGACCTATACCAAGCCCGTGGTTACTGTGTAACACCCGGTCCGACCCGGTGCGACCTCTACCAAGCCCGTGGTTACTGTGTAACACCCGGTCTGACCCGGTGTGACCTATACCAAGCCCGTGGTTACTGTGTACCACCCGGTCTGACCCGGTGTGACCTCTACCAAGCCCGTGGTTACTGTGTACCACCCGGTCTGACCCGGTGTGACCTATACCAAGCCCGTGGTTACTGTGTACCACCCGGTCTGACCCGGTGTGACCTCTACCAAGCCCGTGGTTACTGTGTACCACCCGGTCTGACCCGGTGTGACCTCTACCAAGCCCGTGGTTACTGTGTACCACCCGGTCTGACCCGGTGTGACCTATACCAAGCCCGTGGTTACTGTGTAACACCCGGTCCGACCCGGTGCGACCTCTACCAAGCCCGTGGTTACTGTGTAACACCCGGTCTGACCCGGTGCGACCTCTACCAAGCCCGTGGTTACTGTGTACCACCCGGTCTGACCCGGTGTGACCTATACCAAGCCCGTGGTTACTGTGTAACACCCGGTCCGACCCGGTGCGACCTCTACCAAGCCCGTGGTTACTGTGTAACACCCGGTCCGACCCGGTGCGACCTCTACCAAGCCTGTGGTTACTGTGTAACACCCGGTCCGACCCGGTGTGACCTCTACCAAGCCCGTGGTTACTGTGTAACACCCGGTCCGACCCGGTGTGACCTATACCAAGCCTGTGGTTACTGTGTAACACCCGGTCCGACCCGGTGCGACCTCTACCAAGCCCGTGGTTACTGTGTACCACCCGGTCCGACCCGGTGTGACCTCTACCAAGCCCGTGGCTACTGTGTACCATCCGGTCCGACCCGGTGTGACATCTACCAAGCCCGTGGCTACTGTGTACCATCCGGTCCGACCCGGTGTGACCTCTACCAAGCCCGTGGCTACTGTGTACCATCCGGTCCGACCCGGTGTGACATCTACCAAGCCCGTGGTTACTGTGTACCACCCGGTCCGACCCGGTGTGCACTATACCAATCCCGTGGTTACTATGTACCAACTATAGTATCGGATGTTCTGTGTAACCTGACGAACATCCCCTGGGTCTATATTGATATCACAAGCATGAGCTGCTAAGATACTGACGAGTCTGTAATTAGTATACAACTGAGTGGCCAGGGAGGCGTAAAGAAAGATATACCTAACACACTGCACTTCTTGCCGATCAAGTTACTCTCACACCGTCCAACATCCACATGTGTTGTTAGAAAAACCAAGGCCTGCTGTATGCCCTTAAAATGTTTGATTGTCACTTAAACCTATTGTCACTATTCTCCCATTCGCCTTCTATCTACGAAGAAGTATGTAATAAGACTATTTCTACAAATATTTATCCCCCTAAACATTAAGCGGACGGTGGAAGAGGCGTTTTAAGTACCGTTTGTTGAAGAGTGAGTATCGAAAGCCATATGAATATAATGTATAGTACTTTTTTCATTTTCTCTACTACTTAGCCTCAGTAGATAGAGGAAGTATTTAACATTCACGTTTTAGGGACTTCTAAAGCGCTTCCCCCAAAATAAGAGTTATTAGAAAACGGTGTGGTGCCAACAAAATAACAAATTTGGAACTATACCGAAGAGATCACATCCACTCCACTCCACTGCACTCTTCACTTTAAAATGTTCCTTACTTTTCCTTTCAAAACAAATGCCTATACCTGTCTATAGAACAAGAAAACAACTCCGGGGTTTGAAACATTCTAATCTAATTTAATCTAATGTCATTTGGACTGTGTGTGTGTGTGTGCGTGCGTGCGTGCGTGCGTGCGCGCGCGACTTTTGTTGAAGTACCAAACTCCAACTCTAACCTAAATCATCCTAACGATTTTTATTAAAATATCATATGTATGTTTAGTGCGTATGAAATACGAGTCTTCAACTTCTGAGAATATTCTATGAGTTTTGTATCTATAACTGGTAAATGGTAACAGATAAACAAAATCCTAACACGGATATATTAACGATTTTTCAGATGTTCCTTGTTATTGGCTTGAATTTTCCAATATTTAGGAAGTCGTTAGGTTATGTTCTTTGTCTTGGCTAACTAAAGAGAGCGATCATATGAGTGTTAGTAGGAATAGTTTGATGCAGAAAGCGTAGAGAAAGTCATGTAATTGTGACACATCAGAAGACTTGAATGTAAGGTCGTGTTTCCCTGTTGTCGCGCACGAAGGAAGAAAATCAGAGGAATAAAAACAATAGAACATCTAGCTTGGTGTGCAAGGTCGTGTTTTCTGAAGTGAGCGTTTACTAGAGACATCTGGCGGTGCAGCTCAACGTCAAAAGGTAACAAAACGGAAATGAAAGAACAAAGGAGAAACATTAAGCAGTAAAGTTTAATCTGAAAATACAATAAATTAAATATTGATATAAATTACGCATTACGGAAAGTTTATAACAAAGCAAACAAGTTGATGTTTTAGTAACTTCTCGAGGCCTGCTGTATGTAGTACATAAGCTCATCACAGATGGCAGGCATTGGCACGGACAAGTTTTTTTAAAAGCAAGAATGTAGCCAGACAGACGTAGCAAAGGAATTTGGGGAAGTGGTTGTCTCTTGACACACGCTATATCCATGAAACGTAATATTGAAATATTGTTAGTAAACTAACCTTTAAAAGGAGAGCGATCCGTTTCCAAGTCCAGCACGTACTATTGTCTATCAGTTTGCGATTACGTGAGATAAGGCGATTATTGCTAAAATGACACATCGATCTGCTTAGTGCAAGCCTGCACCTAACCAAGGTCAACACTGATACATGCAAACACGAAATGACGTCATATCTTGGCCAAAGTAATACGTATAGGGCTTCATATGACCAGCCCAAGAGTTTAGACTATTTATTCGGCAAAATAATTTATTTAATATAATTATGTAATAATAAATAGCTATTTAAAAAACAAGTAAGTGTACCATTCATACATTCTCTGGGAGGTCTGGCACGGGGTGAACTCAGCCTCGTTAGGTCCCGGGTTGTTAAGACTCGGGAGGGATACGTCCTACCCTCCAATGACGCTTGTAGTGCTGGGACGTAGTTTTTCATACTTCCCTCAGGACAATATTTGCCAAATGGCCCGCTAATTGTTTTTATAAAAGTTGAGGCAGCAGATGGAACCACAAGAAGGAGATAACACCACGACCAGGACCCGGATAAACATGAGCTAAAAATGTTAGAAATATGATTGAAAAACTGAGACAATATGAAGATTAATATAACCTGAAATTCTTTTGGGGCGATTTTCGAAATCTTTAAATCTAGCACACTCAATAATAAATATATGATATTAATTTTATTGCTGCAGTTTGAATTTATTTAATTGCTCAATGCAGAGTTAACCGTCAATTCTGTACAGAATGAAATAAATGTCACATTTTGAAGGGCGATCAGAAAGAAGAATTACAGAAACAAATTACATCCATCTTGTACTTGCACGCAACATTGACTTATAGCAGCAAGGAAAAAGTCCCCTCAACTTTGCATTTTTCGAGTTGAATTCAGGCTTGGCTCGGCTCGGCTCGGCTCGGCTCGACTCGACTCGACTCGACTCGACTCGACTCGACTCGGCTCGGCTCGGCTCGGCTCGGCTCGACTCGACTCGACTCGACTCGACTCGACTCGACTCGACTCGACTCGACTCGGCTCGGCTCGGCTCGGCTCGGCTCGGCTCGGCTCGACTCGACTCGACTCGACTCGACTCGGCTCGGCTCGGCTCGGCTCGGCTCGGCTCGGCTCGGCTCGACTCGACTCGACTCGACTCGACTCGACTCGACTCGACTCGACTCGGCTCGGCTCGGCTCGGTTCGGCTCGGCTCACCATGGAACACTGCCAGTTTGCCACTCACAATGTAACAAACATAACTCTAAGAATTAGTACATGTGCGAAAATTGGTCTTTGGGACGACTGCAAGCACATATGCCAAACTAGAGTAGAAATAAAAAAAATTCACAAAAGTAGGAAAATTTAAGAGGAAATGTGACTATAATATGAAAAATGTCAAGAAAGTGAATAAAATGTTTAAAAAATTTGATGTGTTGCACTCACATGACTTTCTGTACTCTTGTACTAACCATTCTTACAAACTCTTATTCCTATATCTCCATGTTAGTTAAGATAAACATTTGTACAAATTATCTTATTGCTTATTTCCTTGTAGGTGCAAGGGGAATGTTAGAATACAGTAGGCTTTAAGCGATAGTCAAATGTTTGAGATTCTGTTGTCTTTGTACACTTAAAATATAAAAAAATGAACAACGATGATCCATTTCACGAAAGTTCTAAGTTTTTCGAAACTCACACACATAACAAGGAATATCTCCGAAATGGTTCACCCTACAAGAAAATTTATTCAGACATAAATTGTGTATTTTAGCAAGATGTACATTTTTTATAGTATGATTTGGTCTATCTCTAACGGTTTACCAGTTATGCAAAAGTCGTACAGAGTAAATACGACTACAGGGGCTATAGCCAGAAAATTCAAGATATACATTTCATTTGCCATTAAAATATTTCAAACATACGACATTTTAATCAAAATCGTTAGAGCCATTTTCAACAAAATCAAAATTTTCGAAAAATTTTCCATGTAAAGGGTAGTTTAGGGTGGGGCTATTTTCTTCAAAATCTTCGTGTCGTATCCTTGAGAGACATTAAACTTAAATACCAACTTTGGTTTTTAACCGACTTTTCGTTTTTGAGTTATGCTGTTCAGACTGACACACAGATAGACACACACGGACCTTTTTCTAAAAATGCTTTTTTTGGATTCAGGGGGGCTTCAAAACATGTATTTCCGGTGAAATCTCGACATCGAATTTTTGGGTGAATACAATACTTCCCCTACTTACCAGTAGAGAACTAAAAAAGCCCAAATATGACTTTACATGAACCATGAGAATTGCAAAAAATCAGCATCGATAAAGTCGTGCTTCGCTTATATTATATGGAAAAAAAAACAAAAAGTATGACATGATTAAGATCCCATCTGGGCCATGCCGACCTACGCACGGTTTAGGGTCAGCGTTTTTAACTTACTTTCCTCATTCTAAACCAACATTTACATAGAAAACTGTTCGTTAGGTTTTATTTTCTCAAAAATTGGCCTAATGGTTTCAATTTAAGATATCTTGATGATAATTGATACATATATGTTAAATTTCACCACGCCGTAGCCGAACGGTTAGACCGCTGGACTCCCACCAAAGGGACCCGGGTTCAATCCCAGGCGTCCGCAAGTGGGATGTGTGGTGGACACACTGGTGCAAGGGCGGGTATTCTCCGGGATCTGCTGTTTACCCCGCCGTCATACCACCAATTGCTCCATCATCACCTTTCCTATCATATTTCGCCATTACTTTATATCATCCACTTTCTCACTTCGGGCTGATGAGTCATCCTGGTTCCTCTGTATGATCAACAGAAGCACGGGCTGACCACGTCCCACTCTCCACCACTGAATCCCACTCATGACGCACAGCGGGCGATCCAGCGTCCGGGCGGTATGTCAAGCCTACCACAGAACCAAGGGACTTCCGCGCGTCTTTGTGTCCTGTCTAACTGCAACCCTGTGTGGCACCTTCGGTTCCCACATTTCATCCTTGCCTCCTGAAGGTGGTAGCCGCAATAGATCTGCGTAGGTAGAAGTGAGCGAGGTGTCCCCTCTGTACCATTTATCCCTTAGCACAGGACCGACAGACATATGTTACATTTACCACCAAGAAAGACATTCGTGACGTAATCACCGAAGTTTGAGTGCTAACCAAGTGCAGGGTAGTTGACAACTTGGCCCTGTGTTCATATATACCTCAGTACTAGAGAACTGAACTATCTCTATGTAGGGTAGTTGACAAGTTGGCCCTGTGTTCATATATACCTCAGTACTAGAGAACTGAACTATCTCTATGTAGGATAGTTGACAAGTTGGTCCTGTGTTCATATATACCTCAGTACTAGAGAACTGAACTATCTCTATGTAGGGTAGTTGACAAGTTGGCCCTGTGTTCATATATACCTCAGTACTAGAGAACTGAACTATCTCTATGTAGGGTAGTTGACAACTTGGCCCTGTGTTCATATATACCTCAGTACTAGAGAACTGAACTATCTCTATGTAGGGTAGTTGACAAGTTGGCCCTGTGTTCATATATACCTCAGTACTGGAGCACTGAACTATCTCTATGTAGGGTAGTTGACAGGTTGGTCCTGTGTTCATATATACCTCAGTACTAGAGAACTGAACTATCTCTATGTAGGGTAGTTGACAAATTGGTCCTGTGTTCATATATACCTCAGTACTAGAGAACTGAACTATCTCTATGTAGGGTAGTTGACAAGTTGGTCCTGTGTTCATATATACCTCAGTACTAGACAACTGAACTATCTCTATGTAGGGTAGTTGACAAGTTGGTCCTGTGTTCATATATACCTCAGTACTACAGAACTGAACTATCTCTATGTAGGGTAGTTGACAAGTTGGTCCTGTCTTCATATATACCTCAGTACTAGACAACTGAACTATCTCTATGTAGGGTAGTTGACAAGTTGGTCCTGTGTTCATATATACCTCAGTACTAGAGAAGTGAACTATCTCTATGTGGGGTAGTTGACAAGTTGGTCCTGTGTTCATATATACCTCAGTACTAGAGAAGTGAACTATCTCTATGTGGGGTAGTTGACAAGTTGGTCCTGTGTTCATATATACCTCAGTACTAGACAACTGAACTCTCTCTATGTAGGGTAGTTGACAAGTTGGTTCTGTGTTCATATAAACCTCAGTACTAGACAACTGAACTATCTCTATGTAGGGTAGTTGACAAGTTGGTCCTGTGTTCATATATACCTCAGTACTAGAGAACTGAACTATCTCTATGTAGGGTAGTTGACAAGTTGGTCCTGTGTTCATATATACCTCAGTACTAGAGAAGCGAACTATCTCTATGTGGGGTAGTTGACAAGTTGGTCCTGTGTTCATATATACCTCAGTACTAGAGAAGTGAACTATCTCTATGTAGGGTAGTTGACAAGTTGGTCCTGTGTTCATATATACCTCAGTACTAGACAACTGAACTATCTCTATGTAGGGTAGTTGACAAGTTGGTCCTGTGTTCATATATACCTCAGTACTAGACAACTGAACTATCTCTATGTGGGGTAGTTGACAAGTTGGTCCTGTGTTCATATATACCTCAGTACTAGACAACTGAACTATCTCTATGTAGGGTAGTTGACAAGTTGGTCCTGTGTTCATATATACCTCAGTACTAGACAACTGAACTATCTCTATGTGGGGTAGTTGACAAGTTGGTCCTGTGTTCATATATACCTCAGTACTAGACAACTGAACTCTCTCTATGTAGGGTAGTTGACAAGTTGGTTCTGTGTTCATATAAACCTCAGTACTAGACAACTGAACTATCTCTATGTAGGGTAGTTGACAAGTTGGTCCTGTGTTCATATATACCTCAGTACTAGACAACTGAACTATCTCTATGTGGGGTAGTTGACAAGTTGGTCCTGTGTTCATATATACCTCAGTACTAGACAACTGAACTATCTCTATGTAGGGTAGTTGACAAGTTGGTCCTGTGTTCATATATACCTCAGTACTAGAGAACTGAACTATCTCTATGTAGGGTAGTTCACAAGTTGGTCCTGTGTTCATATATACCTCAGTACTGGAGAACTGAACTATCTCTATGTGGGGTGGTTGACAAGTTGGTCCTGTGTTCATATATACCTCAGTAATATCCAACTGAACTATCTCTATGTAGGGTAGTTGACAAGTTGGTCCTGTCTTCATATATACCTCAGTACTAGAGAACTGAACTATCTCTATGTAGGGTAGTTGACAAGTTGGTCCTGTGTTCATATATACCTCAGTAATAGCCAACTGAACTATCTCTATGCATGGTAGTTGACAAGTTGGCCGTGTTCATATATACCTCAGTACTAGAGAACTGAACTATCTCTATGTAGGATAGTTGACAAGTTGGCCCAGTGTTCATATATACTTCAGTAATACCCAACTGAACTATCTCCATGTATGATAGTTGACAAGTTGGCCCTGTGTTCATATATACCTCAGTACTAGACAACTGAACTATCTCTATGTAGGGTAGTTGACAAATTGGTCCTGTGTTCATATATACCTCAGTACTGGAGAACTGAACTATCTCTATGTAGGGTAGTTGACAAGTTGCCCCTGTGTTCATATATACCTCAGTACTGGAGAACTGAACTATCTCTATGTAGGATAGTTGACAAGTTGGCCCTGTGTTCATATATACCTCAGTACTGGAGAACAGAACTATCTCTATGTGGGGTAGTTGACAAGTTGGTCCTGTGTTCATATATACCTCAGTAATAGCCAACTGAACTATCTCTATGCAGGGTAGTTGACAAGTTGGCCGTGTTCATATATACCTCAGTACTAGAGAACTGAACTATCTCTATGTAGGGTAGTTGACAAGTTGGTCCTGTGCTCATATATACCTCAGTACTAGACAACTGAACTATCTCTATGTAGAGTAGTTGACAAATTGGTCCTGTGTTCATATGTACCTCAGTACTAGAGAACTGAACTATCTCTATGTAGGGTAGTTGACAAGTTGGCCCTGTGTTCATATATACTTCAGTACTGGAGAACTGAACTATCTCTATGTGGGGTAGTTGACAAGTTGCCCCTGTGTTCATATATACCTCAGTACTAGAGAACTGAACTATCTCTATGTAGGGTAGTTGACAAGTTGGCCCTGTGTTCATATATACCTCAGTACTGGAGAACTGAACTATCTCTATGTGGGGTAGTTGACAAGTTGCCCCTGTGTTCATATATACCTCAGTACTAGAGAACTGAACTATCTCTATGTAGGGTAGTTGACAAGTTGGTCCTGTGTTCATATATATACCTCAGTACTGGAGAACTGAACTATCTCTATGTAGGGTAGTTGAGAAGTTGGCCCTGTGTTCATATATACCTCAGTACTGGAGAACTGAACTATCTCTATGTAGGGTAGTTGACAAGTTGGCCCTGTGTTCATATATACCTCAGTACTGGAGAACTGAACTATCTCTATGTAGGGTAGTTGAGAAGTTGGCCCTGTGTTCATATATACCTCAGTACTAGACAACTGAACTATCTCTATGTAGGGTAGTTGACAAGTTGGTCCTGTCTTCATATATACCTCAGTACTAGAGAACTGAACTATCTCTATGTAGGGTAGTTGACAAGTTGGTCCTGTGTTCATATATACCTCAGTACTGGAGAACTGAACTATCTCTATGTAGGGTAGTTGAGAAGTTGGCCCTGTGTTCATATATGCCTCAGTACTGGAGAACTGAACTATCTCTATGTAGGGTAGTTGACAAGTTGGCCCTGTGTTCATATATACCTCAGTACTGGAGAACTGAACTATCTCTATGTAGGGTAGTTGAGAAGTTGGCCCTGTGTTCATATATACCTCAGTACTAGACAACTGAACTATCTCTATGTAGGGTAGTTGACAAGTTGGTCCTGTCTTCATATATACCTCAGTACTAGAGAACTGAACTATCTCTATGTAGGGTAGTTGACAAGTTGGTCCTGTGTTCATATATACCTCAGTACTGGAGAACTGAACTATCTCTATGTAGGGTAGTTGAGAAGTTGGCCCTGTGTTCATATATACCTCAGTACTGGAGAACTGAACTATCTCTATGTAGGGTAGTTGACAAGTTGGCCCTGTGTTCATATATACCTCAGTACTGGAGAACTGAACTATCTCTATGTGGGGTAGTTGACAAGTTGGTCCTGTGTTCATATATACCTCAGTACTAGACAACTGAACTCTCTCTATGTAGGGTAGTTGACAAGTTGGTTCTGTGTTCATATAAACCTCAGTACTAGACAACTGAACTATCTCTATGTAGGGTAGTTGACAAGTTGGTCCTGTGTTCATATATACCTCAGTACTAGACAACTGAACTATCTCTATGTGGGGTAGTTGACAAGTTGGTCCTGTGTTCATATATACCTCAGTACTAGACAACTGAACTATCTCTATGTAGGGTAGTTGACAAGTTGGTCCTGTGTTCATATATACCTCAGTACTAGAGAAGTGAACTATCTCTATGTGGGGTAGTTGACAAGTTGGTCCTGTGTTCATATATACCTCAGTACTAGACAACTGAACTCTCTCTATGTAGGGTAGTTGACAAGTTGGTTCTGTGTTCATATAAACCTCAGTACTAGACAACTGAACTATCTCTATGTAGGGTAGTTGACAAGTTGGTCCTGTGTTCATATATACCTCAGTACTAGAGAACTGAACTATCTCTATGTAGGGTAGTTCACAAGTTGGTCCTGTGTTCATATATACCTCAGTACTGGAGAACTGAGCTATCTCTATGTGGGGTGGTTGACAAGTTGGTCCTGTGTTCATATATACCTCAGTAATACCCAACTGAACTATCTCTATGTAGGGTAGTTGACAAGTTGGTCCTGTCTTCATATATACCTCAGTACTAGAGAACTGAACTATCTCTATGTAGGGTAGTTGACAAGTTGGTCCTGTGTTCATATATACCTCAGTAATAGCCAACTGAACTATCTCTATGCATGGTAGTTGACAAGTTGGCCGTGTTCATATATACCTCAGTACTAGAGTACTGAACTATCTCTATGTAGGATAGTTCACAAGTTGGCCCAGTGTTCATATATACTTCAGTAATACCCAACTGAACTATCTCCATGTATGATAGTTGACAAGTTGGCCCTGTGTTCATATATACCTCAGTACTAGACAACTGAACTATCTCTATGTAGGGTAGTTGACAAATTGGTCCTGTGTTCATATATACCTCAGTACTGGAGAACTGAACTATCTCTATGTAGGGTAGTTGACAAGTTGCCCCTGTGTTCATATATACCTCAGTACTGGAGAACTGAACTATCTCTATGTAGGATAGTTGACAAGTTGGCCCTGTGTTCATATATACCTCAGTACTAGAGAACTGAACTATCTCTATGTAGGGTAGTTGAAAAGTTGACCCTGTGTTCATATATACCTCAGTACTAGACAACTGAACTA
Source organism: Tenodera sinensis (assembly GCA_030765045.1). Classification (NCBI taxonomy): domain Eukaryota; kingdom Metazoa; phylum Arthropoda; class Insecta; order Mantodea; family Mantidae; genus Tenodera; species Tenodera sinensis. The sequence goes on from CM060962.1 coordinate 307,148,531, forward strand.
TCTCTATGTAGGGTAGTTGACAAGTTGCCCCTGTGTTCATATATACGTCAGTACTAGAGAACTGAACTATCTCTATGTAGGGTACTTGACAAATTGGTCCTGTGTTCATATATACCTCAGTACTAGACAACTGAACTATCTCTATGTAGGGTACTTGACAAGTTCATATATACCTCAGTACTAGACAACTGAACTATCTCTATGTAGGGTACTTGACAAGTTCATATATACCTCAGTACTAGAGAACTGAACTATCTCTTCCTCTATGCGTACATCACGTACTATCACTATCGCTATTGTTTTACACTTAAGTGAACAAGATAGCTTCAATATAAAGAGTTAAACCTTAATTAATTACGTATATTACCACTGATGTTAAACTTATCAATGGTTTTTCATGTTTTGATTAATTATTTTGCAAATTATGAGAATTATTTCAAGTGGTTATTTACATTGACAGCTTGCGCGGTTCAATCTTTAGAAATTAATTCACCCAGCAGAAAAACAAAATTTGATCTTAAATCATGTACCTTTTCTATGAAACTGCTTGCAATGAACATTCACACGTTTGCCATTCTTGGTCTTAGTATAATTAGCTATCTTCTGAAGCTCAATTATTTACTTAGTTATTACTAAAGCCCGGATTTCTAAGCAAAATAAAATAGTGAAACAAGCTAGCAAATAAGCACGAACAATGACGAAAATAAGCACCAAAAAAAAAAAAAAAAGCAAAAACGAATGCATGCAAATATGACAGTAAATAGTTTCGCAGAACGCTTACATTTTTAATTAAAATAAGTAAGCAAAAACGTTTTGCTGCGATATAAGCATAAATAAGCACAAACAAAAAATAGTTAAAGTTACTCATCTAGGAGTGCCTTATGAAGTATAGCCCTTCTGCTTACCTTTAAAGCTGTAGAAGAAGTTAAGCATTTTGCTTAGAAACCCGGGCTTTAGTTATAAGGTATGTTCTGCGGTTTAATGCAGTATCAACATTTCACTGTAAAAGAAGAAAAAAATCAAAATGTAACTAATACCGCGAATTTCGCTTCTCGTTTGTTTTAGAAGTCGCCATTGCGCATGCTGTGTGTGGGGAAGGTGGCCACCTGTGTTGTATTTACGTGATTTCATTACTGTATAAGAAAACGTACGATGTTTAATTAAAACAGCGTATTTTACCCAAAACTGTAAATTTAAAAGTGCATATTTCACAGTTATCTATGATGTATCAATGATTCGCTATTTTCTCGGCTAAATTCGCAAGAAAGAAACACTAGGATATAGACCGGTGTTGTGAAATCATACTGCGAGGAGAAAAATTATTTGCTGGGATTAGTAGAGTGAATTCATCCGTCACTTATCGCCTGAGATAACACAATGATGTCATGAACAAGCATGGTGATTCCCCGAGCTCCAAGCTGCAGCATTTAGTTTAGGTGTGCATCAGGGTTGCCAACTCGTACGATAATTATGGGGTGTACGATAATTTGAATGTATGATGGTTCGATATCGGCGAAATATCATTTTCACTGGTTTGTCACACCAGCGAAATGAAACTAATTACAAATGCCCTCATGGCGTGTCTCCACCCCTCTAAGGCCACCATTTCATATCGTACTAATACTTCTACTCTTTATCCTCTTTTTGCCAGTGTGCTCAGATCTGGTAATCTCAATGAAGAAGGCGCTGTTCCGAAAATTGGTTATCAATGGAGAAAACTCGGAATAAGTGATATTCGGTGTGAAATAAAGAACATTCCTGAATCTGACAGTTTCTGGAGTGCTGTTAAACACATGCCACCTTGGTGGAAATACTGATTTCAAAGAACTAGCAGCCTTTGCATTATCAGTGATTTCATTTCCCCACAGAAAAGCTTCTTGTGAAAGGGTTTTTCTAAACTGGGCTTAATAAAAACTAAAGTTAGAAGCAGATTGGCACTATATACGGTAAATGAATTTATTCTGTCGCCTTAGTTTTGAAATAATGCGGTAGATCCGAAAATCTCCAAGTCACCGAGAAGATTTTAAGGTTTATTTCAACAACAAATTTGTATAATGCTGCAACGGTTGAGGAAGATGAACTTTCAGATGAATAGTGCGAGAAACATAAGTGCTAAAGTTGCAATACTGGTTGAGGTCATCAATCTTGTAAGTGAATATCATAAACATCATTAATATTACATTTTCATAAGTGTTATGCTGATATTTTTATTGTTGTAGTATTTGGTTTATGATGTACGATAATTTTGAATCCAAATCTATAATTTTGAGTGACTGGTACGATAATTTTACTTTCAAATGTTGGCAACCCTGGTGTGCATGATTGCGCAGTCAGATATCTCAATGTTGTCATAAACAAGGATGCTGATTCCTTGTGATCCGAGATGCATCTTCTTGCGCTACGGTTTTCAGTTCAGTTCGATATTGCAGTTATGGAATGCCGCCCACAAAAACCTCTCCATCAGCTTTCCTGCGCAAATGTGTGAACGAGTTTGGAAAAAGTATTTTCAGTGAAGATGGTAGTGTCTTATTTTGTTTGGTGTGTGAAAAGAGTGTTTCTGCGAAGAAAAGATATGATATTGTGCAGCAAATTAACACAACGTGGCATAAAGAGAGGTTTAAAAATAAATCTAAGTTAAATCAGCAACTGATTTAAGGCAATGTTGATGAACAATCGAGTTCTAGTGATACATTTTCCAAAGATTTATGTTTAGCATTAGTGGGTTCAGATATTCCATTGTATAAATTGAATAATATGCAGCTTCGTTTTTTGTTAGAAAAATACACAAATAAAAGGGTGCCGGATAAAACTATATGCCACAATGTTTTCAAGAAACTGATTGGTAATATTCGGAATACACTGAAACATGAAAACATGGATTTCTATTGATGAAACTGTAGATGCATCGGGACAGTGCGTGTGTAGTTGATGCTGTGAAAGCAGGTAGCAGATCATTTCTTCTGAATATACAAATACTTTAACAAGCAAACCATTCAACTGTAGCCAGATTTTTCAATGACTCGTTATCTTTCTTGTGGCCAGAAGGGATTCGGTATGACAGTGTATTGCTATTTGTCAGTGATCCTGCCCCATACATAGCTGGATTAAAAGTCTGAAGTGCCTTGCTCGTGGTTTACATCGTGTCACTGAAGCCAGTATAAAGACGTGGATCTTCTTGTTTCTAGCGTGAAGAAAGTGTTCGTAAAGTCACCGATTAGAATTCAAAAATTCGGTGAACTACTTTCAAATTGATCTTTGCCTCCTCAGCCAGTTTTGACGGTGGGGAACATGGGTAGAGGCTGTGTCATACTATGCGAGACATTTCAGTGAAGTGAAAACTGTTTTGAATTCCCTAAATGCAGATGATGCAGTCATTATTGCCACAGCACAAGAATATTTAGTTAAAAACGGCATACAAGAAAAGATACCGTAATCCATAATCATTACTCCAAAATACCTGAAATTTTCAAGCAGTTGGAAGTTCGAAATAAGCCCTTGGAACATTCACTTTCTCTGATTCACAAAGTTTCAGTAACATTGTCGTCAAAAACACACGGGGTTGCAAAAATTGCGTTTGATAAACTGAATCAGGTTCTACAGAAAAATTCCGGTTACAAAACTCTATGTCAAATTTCTACAAATCTTTCCGGCGAAGAAACACACATTGAAGAGCAATTCACCGAAGAACTGTGGTGCTTTTCTCAAGAACCTGTGACATCATGCGACGTGGAAAGAACATTCTCACAGTACAAATCATTTTTCACTGATAGACGCAGGAGTTTTACACAGGAAAATCTCAGCATGTGTGTACTGTAACAGCCTTCAATAAGGTAAGCGTTCTGCGAAACTATTTACTGTCATGTTTGCATGCATTCGTTTTTGCTTTTTTGGTGCTTATTTTCGTCATTTTCGTGCTTATTTGCTTGCTTATTTTACTATTTTATTTCGCTTAGAAATCCGGGCTTTACTTATAACCGATCGTGCATACACAATTTGGCCCTTTTAAGTTCGAGTAAATACATCTCTTTCTCTACTCACTCTTCCACAAACAATTCCTATCATCTATATATATTCAAATTGGATGTTTGTATATATGTAACTGTTAATCTCGAAAACCGCTTAATCGATCACCGTGAAATTCGGCACATATGTATCTTTTCACGGAGAAAGTTTTTATGGTAAAAATTTTACTACACAATGTATTACTTTCAAATGCTTTTCTACTCGCTTTTTACGTAGCACATTCATATATCCTCTGTTTGCCCTTGAACATACAATTCATATAATTTTCTATGATTGAAATATAAATGCAACGTATTATATTCACACGATTTCCCCTACTAATTCTTCCTTTACAACACACAATCAGTCTTCTTTCGGTACTTGCCCTTCAACATACAATTCATACAATGTGCTATATGTTTGAAACAGAAATACAACATATTACATTCATACTATTTACTCTACTCACTTTTGTTTTACGTAACAATTCACATGTTATTCCCTATCGTTTATCAACTTCATACATACCAAGACCTATACATATTGTATGTTGAAGAGTGAGTAAACTACAAAACAGGTTGACCAATCGCCATGAAAATTGACATATCTAAGAGTTTTCACGTCGAAGGCTTTTATGGAATCCATTTTAATCACGCAACATATTACGTTCATATGATTTTCTCTACTCCCTTTTTTTTTACCTAACATACTATTCCCTTTTGTACAAACAATCCATACATTTTTCCATACACTTGAAATATAAGTGCAACGTATAACATTCACACAGTTCTAAAGTAAGAAAAAATTAGAAACTAAAAACTTCACTTATCTTAGTAATGTTGCAAGCTCTTTTTGCAAAAACTAACTCAAGTTTCGAGTTGACTCCAACTCATTCTCAAAGCTATATATTTAGCTATATAGAAGCTTTTAGTTTCTAATTTTGTTCTTACTTTAGAATCTTGTTGCTTCTCTGTTAATAGCTTCATTTTCCTTAATTAATTCACACGGTTTTTCTACTCATTTTTCTTTGCTAAACACAATCACATTTCTTTCACTACTCCCGCTTGCACCAACAATTACGAACAATTCATACAATTTTCTATGTGATTGAAACAGAAATGCGCAGTACATTCACATGGCTTTATCAACCAGCTTTTCTTCCTGTAGTATTTGTTATTGTTCAGCAGTGCTTTTGCTTAGTGTCGCTCCGGTGTTTTAATAAAAAATAAAGAAATAGTTAAAAAAGTAAAATAATCACAATTGGTGCCAGGAGTGCGACGAAAAGCACGATATGGAACAGTCGATGAAACAAATGTTAGCCAAGATGGACATAATGGGGAATGAAATGAATTCCGGAATGCGGCAGAGGAAACAATTATGAAAGCCGAATTGGAAGAATGTAAACTACGGAATAGAAAATATGGGAACAAAAATGGACAAAATGGAAGCCAAATTGAAAATGTAAACTCTGAAACGGAAAAGATGAAGGCGGGAATGTCCAATATGAAGATAGATTTATCGGAGAGTACTAACGAGCGAGGAAGCCATGGAAGAACTCGACGGAAATATGAAGGAACTTGGTCAACGTGTTAACGGCCTGGACTCAATCGCAGCACCAAAGAACTGAACTCCATAATGGAACAAATCCTCGACGAAAACCTCAAACTCGATGGATATCTATAGGGCAGGCCTGCGTTCAGCAGTAGACGTTTTACAGCTCAAATGATGGTGTTTATGAAAGCCTTTCAGGTTTATCTAAGTATCTTCTCCCACAAAAAAAATAAAAAATAAAAAATAAAAAAAATAAAAAAAAAAAACACAAATAGAGGCGAAAAACACTGAGCGAAGTTCGGTCTCCCGGATACTACATACTTCAATGCGCTATCTGTTATCTATAGCAACACACAACCAACTTATGTATTGTAAGCAAACCCTTCGTGCGCCTTTTTAGCACTGTTCAAATGTCGCGAACTGCAATGTCCACACATGTGCGCGCGCACAACACTTTCTGTACCAAGTACCTAACCTAACAGTTTGTCAAATATTTCTATTTTTACTTTCTCTACTACGTATAGTAAGTAGAGGAACTGTTGTATTCCACCCAAAAATTCCATATCGAGATTTCACCGAAAAAATGTGGCCCCTGAATCCATAAAAATCATTTTTAGAAAAAGGTCAGTGTGTGCTTGTGTGTGTGTGTGTGTGTGTGTGTGTGTGTGTGTGTGTGTGTGTGTGTGTGTGTCTTGTGTACAACGAAAAGTTGCTTAAAAATCAAAGTTTAATGTCTTTCACGGATGCGACACGAATATTTTCAAGAAAATTGCTCCACCCTAAACTACCCTACATGGACAATTTTTCGAAAATTTTTATTTCCTCGAAAATGGCTCTTAACGATTATGATTAAAACATCAAAAGTTTGATATATTTTATAGCAAGCGAAATGTTTATTTTGAATTTTCTGGCTATAGTCCATGTAGTCCTGTTTCCTCTGGATGACTTCTGCATAACTGGTAAACCGTAAGAGATAGACCAAATCTTACTATACAAAACAGATCTTTCTAAACTACACTGTTTATATACCAATAAATGCTTTTGTAGAGTGAACTATTTCGGAGATATTCCTTGTTATTTGTGTGCGTTTTGCAAAACTTAAACCTTCGTCAAATGAAAGATCGTGATTCCTTTTTTTTTTATTAAAAAATACAGAAGTGCAAGGAGCACGGAAACTCAAAGCTTTAAAATATTTGACTATCGCTCAAACTTTACTGTGTTCCCATATTCCCCTTGTACCTACAAGGAAATAAGCAAAAAGATAATTTGTATAAATATTTATCTCAACTAACACGAAGAAGATACAGGAATAAGATTTGTAAGAATGGTTAGTACAAGAGTAGAGAAAGTCATGTGAGTGCAAGAGATCAGAATCATGAAGATATAGGAATAAGAGTTTGTAAGAATGGTTAGTACAAGAGTAGAGAAAGTCATGTGACTGCAAGAGATCAGAATCATGAAGAAGATATAGGAATAAGAGTTTGTAAGAATGGTTAGTACAAGAGTAGAGAAAGTCATGTGAATGCAGCAGATCAGAATCATGAAGAAGATATAGGAATAAGATTTTGTAAGAATGGTTAGTACAAGAGTAGAGAAAGTCATGTGACTGTAGGAGATCAGAATCATGAAGAAGATATAAGAATAAGAGTTTGTAAGAATGGTTAGTACAAGAGTAGAGAAAGTCATGTGAGTGCAGGAGATGAGAATCATGAAGAAGATGTAGGAATAAGAGTTTGTAAGAATGGTTAGTACAAGAGTAGAGAAAGTCATGTGAGTGCAAGAGATCAGAATCATGAAGAAGATATAGGAATAAGAGTTTGTAAGAATGGTTAGTACAAGAGTAGAGAAAGTCATGTGAATGCAGCAGATCAGAATCATGAAGAAGATATAGGAATAAGAGTTTGTAAGAATGGTTAGTACAAGAGTAGAGAAAGTCATGTGAATGCAGCAGATCAGAATCATGAAGAAGATATAGGAATAAGAGTTTGAAAGAATGGTTAGTACAAGAGTAGAGAAAGTCATGTGAGTGCAAGAGATCAGAATCATGAAGAAGATATAGGAATAAGAGTTTGTAAGAATGGTTAGTACAAGAGTAGAGAAAGTCATGTGAGTGCAAGAGATGAGAATCATGAAGAAGATATAGGAAAAAGAGTTTGTAAGAATGGTTAGTACAAGAGTAGACAAAGTCATGTGAGTGCAGGAGATCAGAATCATGAAGAAGATATAGGAATAAGAGTTTGCAAGAATGGTTAGTACAAGAGTAGAGAAAGTCATGTGAATGCAGGAGATGAGAATCATGAAGAAGATATAGGAATAAGAGTTTGTAAGAATGGTTACTACAAGAGTAGAGAAAGTCATGTGAATGCAGCAGATCAGAATCATGAAGAACATATAGGAATAAGAGTTTGTAAGAATGGTTAGTACAAGAGCAGAGAAAGTCATGTGAGTGCAGGAGATGAGAATCATGAAGAAGATATAGGAATAAGAGTTTGTAAGAATGGTTAGTACAAGAGTAGAGAAAGTCATGTGAGTGCAGGAGATGAGAATCATGAAGAAGATATAGGAATAAGAGTTTGTAAGAATGGTTAGTACAAGAGTAGAGAAAGTCATGTGAATGCAGCAGATCAGAATCATGAAGAAGATATAGGAATAAGAGTTTGTAAGAATGGTTAGTACAAGAGCAGAGAAAGTCATGTGAGTGCAGGAGATGAGAATCATGAAGAAGATATAGGAATAAGAGTTTGTAAGAATGGTTAGTGCAAGAGTAGAGAAAGTCATGTGAATGCAGCAGATCAGAACCATGAAGAAGATGTAGGAATAAGAGTTTGTAAGAATGGTTAGTACAAGAGTAGAGAAAGTCATGTGAGTGCAGGAGATGAGAATCATGAAGAAGATGTAGGAATAAGAGTTTGTAAGAATGGTTAGTGCAAGAGTAGAGAAAGTCATGTGAGTGCAGGAGATGAGAATCATGAAGAAGATGTAGGAATAAGAGTTTGTAAGAATGGTTAGTGCAAGAGTAGAGAAAGTCATGTGAGTGCAAGAGATCAGAATCATGAAGAAGATGTAGGAATAAGAGATTGTAAGAATGGTTAGTACAAGAGTAGAGAAAGTCATGTGAGTGCAAGAGATCAGAATCATGAAGAAGATATAGGAATAAGAGTTTGTAAGAATGGTTAGTACAAGAGTAGAGAAAGTCATGTGAGTGCAGGAGATGAGAATCATGAAGAAGATGTAGGAATAAGAGTTTGTAAGAATGGTTAGTGCAAGAGTAGAGAAAGTCATGTGAGTGCAAGAGATCAGAATCATGAAGAAGATGTAGGAATAAGAGATTGTAAGAATAGTTAGTACAAGAGTAGAGAAAGTCATGTGGGTGCAGGAGATCAGAATCATGAAGAAGATATAGGAATAAGAGTTTGTAAGAATGGTTAGTGCAAGAGTAGAGAAAGTCATGTGAGTGCAGGAGATGAGAATCATGAAGAAGGTATAGGAATAAGAGTTTGTAAGAATGGTTAGTACAAGAGTAGAGAAAGTCATGTGAGTGCAGGAGATGCGAATCATGAAGAAGATATAGGAATAAGAGTTTGTAAGAATGGTTAGTACAAGAGTAGAGAAAGTCATGTGAGTGCAGGAGATGAGAATCATGAAGAAGATATAGGAATAAGAGTTTGTAAGAATGGTTAGTACAAGAGTAGAGAAAGTCATGTGAGTGCAGGAGATCAGAATCATGAAGACGATATAGGAATAAGAGTTTGTAAGAATGGTTAGTTCAAGAGTAGAGAAAGTCATGTGAGTGCAGGAGATGAGAATCATGAAGAAGATATAGGAATAAGAGTTTGTAAGAATGGTTAGTACAAGAGTAGAGAAAGTCATGTGAGTGCAGGAGATGAGAATCATGAAGAAGATGTAGGAATAAGAGTTTGTAAGAATGGTTAGTACAAGAGTAGAGAAAGTCACGTGAGTGCAGGAGATGAGAATCATGAAGAAGATGTAGGAATAAGAGTTTGTAAGAATGGTTAGTACAAGAGTAGAGAAAGTCATGTGAGTGCAGGAGATGAGAATCATGAAGAAGATGTAGGAATAAGAGTTTGTAAGAATGGTTAGTACAAGAGTAGAGAAAGTCACGTGAGTGCAGGAGATGAGAATCATGAAGAAGATGTAGGAATAAGAGTTTTTAAGAATGGTTAGTACAAGAGTAGAGAAAGTCATGTGAGTGCAGGGGATCAGAATCATGAAGAAGATATAGCAATAAGAGTTTGTAAGAATGGTTAGTACAAGAGTAGAGAAAGTCATGTGAGTGCAGGAGATGAGAATCATGAAGAAGATGTAGGAATAAGAGTTTGTAAGAATGGTTAGTGCAAGAGTAGAGAAAGTCATGTGAGTGCAAGAGATCAGAATCATGAAGAAGATGTAGGAATAAGAGATTGTAAGAATGGTTAGTACAAGAGTAGAGAAAGTCATGTGGGTGCAGGAGATCAGAATCATGAAGAAGATATAGGAATAAGAGTTTGTAAGAATGGTTAGTACAAGAGTAGAGAAAGTCATGTGAGTGCAGGAGATGAGAATCATGAAGAAGGTATAGGAATAAGAGTTTGTAAGAATGGTTAGTACAAGAGTAGAGAAAGTCATGTGAGTGCAGGAGATGCGAATCATGAAGAAGATATAGGAATAAGAGTTTGTAAGAATGGTTAGTACAAGAGTAGAGAAAGTCATGTGAGTGCAGGAGATGAGAATCATGAAGAAGATATAGGAATAAGAGTTTGTAAGAATGGTTAGTACAAGAGTAGAGAAAGTCATGTGAGTGCAGGAGATGAGAATCATGAAGAAGATATAGGAATAAGAGTTTGTAAGAATGGTTAGTACAAGAGTAGAGAAAGTCATGTGAGTGCAGGAGATGAGAATCATGAAGAAGATGTAGGAATAAGAGTTTGTAAGAATGGTTAGTACAAGAGTAGAGAAAGTCATGTGAGTGCAAGAGATCAGAATCATGAAGAAGATATAGGAATAAGAGTTTGTAAGAATGGTTAGTACAAGAGTAGAGAAAGTCATGTGAGTGGAACACATCTGATTTGTTCATTTCGCGCCCACATACTTTCAGAAACGTCGTAAAACTAAAACCAATTCTTTCAATTATTCACGTCCAATGCAATATTGGTGTTAACCGTTAGCGTGAACGTAAACATGATACTTGGGTTCGACAAGGAGACATGAGGTTATATCACTCGGGTAGGTAAAACAGGCAACTGCAACCCATGGCCTACTTTATCCGCAGAACAAAGGAATAGCACCGTGCTAAAGGTCACAGCCGGCCATCTAGGGAGCCTCAACACACGAAACAGTGCATTGGTACAAGTCACCTTGAAACACTCACAACACATTTTATTGGAGGGTGAATCATGAATCATTTCTTACAAAAGTTAATTTCACAGAAGCAACCCACATAACTCTGTACAACGTAACCAGCATTTGATATATTATTACAACCATTGTCTTTTAGCTCTATCATGTACATGATGTTGGTAGTGGTGGTGATAGTGGTGATAGCGGTGGTGATGGTGGTGGTGATGATTGTGATGGTGATGATAGTGGTGGTGGTGATGATGGTGGTGGTGGTGGTAGTGATGGTGATGGTGGTGATGGTGGCAGTGATGGTGATGGTGGTGGTGATAGTGCTGGTGGTGGTGCTGATGGTGGTGATGGTGGCAGTGATGGTGATGGTGGTGGTGATAGTGCTGGTGGTGGTGATAGTGCTGGTGGTGGTGATGGTGGTGGTGGTGGTGGTAGTGATGGTGATGGTGGTGATGGTGGCAGTGATGGTGATGGTGGTGGTGATAGTGCTGGTGGTGGTGATGGTGGTGGTGGTGGTGGTAGTGATGGTGATGGTGGCAGTGATGGTGATGGTGGTGATGATAGTGGTGGTGGTGATGATGGTGGTGGTGGTGGTGGTAGTGATGGTGATGGTGGTGATGGTGGCAGTGATGGTGATGGTGGTGGTGATAGTGCTGGTGGTGGTGCTGGTGGTGGTGCTGATGGTGGTGATGGTGGCAGTGATGGTGATGGTGGTGGTGATAGTGCTGGTGGTGGTGATGGTGATGGTGGTGGTGCTGGTGGTGGTGCTGATGGTGGTGATGGTGGCAGTGATGGTGATGGTGGTGGTGATAGTGCTGGTGGTGGTGATGGTGGTGGTGATGATGGTGGTGGTGCTGATGGTGGTGATGGTGGCAGTGATGGTGATGGTGGTGGTGATAGTGCTGGTGGTGGTGATGGTGATGGTGGTGGTGCTGGTGGTGGTGCTGATGGTGGTGATGGTGGCAGTGATGGTGATGGTGGTGGTGATAGTGCTGGTGGTGGTGATGGTGGTGGTGATGATGGTGGTGGTGATGATGGTGGTGGTGGTGATGATGGTGGTGGTGGTGGTGGTAGTGGTAGTGATGGTGGTGATAGTGATAGTGGTGATGGTGGCAGTGATGGTGATGGTGCTGGTGGTGGTGATGATAGTGGTGATGGTGGCAGTGATGGTGATGGTGGTGGAGATGGTGGTGGTGGAGATGGTGGTGGTAGTGATGGTGATGGTGGTGATAGTGTTGGTGGTGATAGTGTTGGTGGTGATAGTGTTGGTGGTGATAGTGTTGGTGGTGATAGTGTTGGTGGTGATAGTGTTGGTGGTGATAGTGTTGGTGGTGATGGTGATAGTGGTGATGGTGGCAGTGATGGTGGTGGTGGTGGAGATGGTGGTGGTAGTGATGGTGATGGTGGTGATAGTGTTGGTGGTGATAGTGTTGGTGGTGATGGTGATAGTGGTGATGGTATATATGGGGATCATAGTGGTTAACGGTCCTTGCAACTGGACTTAAGGATATTTTGTGCTGCCCCTATCTCCTACGAGGTGTCAAGTGAATTCGACACTAGCCCCATGGCCATAGGTGCGATCCAACTCGGCAACCTGCGCCAACAAAAGAAAAACAAGAGTTTTTACAAAAAGGTCCATTTGTGTGTGCATGTTTGTTTGTGTGTGTATGTGTATGTGTATGTGTATGTGTAAGCGCGCGCGTGTCTATTTCTGTGACCAGTATGAGTCAATGAATTATAGTTTAAAAAGCTAGAAAACAGTTTTTATAAAAAAACTGAACTAAAAAGTAGAACAGGATTTTTAAATATGAAGAGTTTGTTCTATAGCGATATGAAGTCAACTAGTTCATCCCAGCATTGACATTGAATTTTTAGTTCCAGTTCAACCTCTCCTACATTGCCCACACACGGCTTGTGTGTTTAACATCACCAACAGTAGGTCTGTTGCCGTAAATAAATGATAGTTCATTATATTTCAAAATGTTGTAATAAGTTTAAAATAAAAACTCATTTATATTAACAAAATAATACTTTTATTGTACAAAAGTGTGGGGTACTTTTTAGGATAATTTTGTCATAACTACTTTTATATGTATAAATAGCTACCAATGAACTATTTATAACATTTGATGTCAGACCCCCCACGCGCATGCTTCCCCCTATGTCACACGGACATTTCCGCAAAAATCCCCACCCAAAAGTACCCTTGAAAAGAAAACAAGTTTTGAAATGTTTTAATTTCTAAAAATAGTTATAACGATTTCTATTAAATTCCGTATATTTAATATATTTTCATGACAAGTAATGCAATGTGTCTTTAACTTTCTATGAATAGCCTCTCACTTCCTCTTTCTGGATGACCTTTGCACAGATAATAAACCGCTAGAGCTACACAAAATATTACATGTTTGCATATGCAGATCTCATTAAAGAACCTGCAATTTATCTCAACTATCTTTTGTTTTGTTTTTGAAGTTCAATAACTTTTTCCTGTTGGTCGTACAAAGAGCGAAATGTCAACACTATCACATATCGACTACCTCTTAAAGGATGTGGCAATCATAAAAGTCTACTATGTTGCCCTAATCCCATTGTATTTATAACAAAATAAAACATTTCTAGAAATGTTTATCTCCATTAAGGGACACTGGGAGTGAAATTTTGGTCAAAATTGTCAAGAAGTCGAAAATTGTTTTTTTACCTTAAAATGTTGCTGGAACACCTGTGCATTTGGATCAGCTAACATTTTTCAAATCCCCCACTCCATGTGGCCATTACGGCCCTTTCAAATAGTGCTCTACCCTTAACGTACACAGGATGCTCCTATATAAAAGCCTGTTTTTCTCAAAACTACATTTCTGCACATTCCAAAAGAAGGTCGCGCCTGAGTTTTGCTTCAAATTCAATGAAAACTTCCAAAAGTATTCATAAATAGCAGCTAAACAAAACTATGACTCAATATTGATGTTATCATTAACATGGATTCCAAAAACATTTTTTGTATGAAAAAAATCAATAATTTTTAAGATTAAATTTTCTTTGTTATTAAAAAAATATGTACGGCATAATCAGCAAACGTATTTGAAATATCTCTTCATACAATTGTTACCCATGTTTTAGAGTATCAGTTCTGCCAACATAAATGAATTTTGACAAGTCAATAGACGCGAGCTCTATTTTGAAGATGTGCCTATTAAATTCATAAAATAAATTATATATTGTAAACGAATTATCCAATTTTAATGAAATTTGGTGTACCTCCTATTCTCATATAAATACAAACACAGTAAAATTTTCAGAAAAATCCATCAAAAAATGTGGAACTTTCAAATTTCACTCCCAGTGTCCCTTAACATGAAGTAGATCGATGAATAAGGTTTTGCAAAAGCAGTTGCTTTTCTAGGTTCAGGGTCTTGAAAATATATATTTCCGGTAAAATTTCGATATCGAAATGGAATGTAAATCTTCCTCTACTTACTATACGTGGTAGAGAAAGTAAAAACGGTAAGTCGGATAGGTACCAAATTGGTATTTAAATTGAGGTACTTCCAAGAATGCATGACAAACATTTTCAAGCAAATCCAATAGATACTACTCAAAAATGGATTTTTTTTTTTAAAATGAAAATGTTTATTTTCTGGAGAATGTCTTAACGATTTTTATTAAATGTCATGCGTTTAATATATTTTCATGACAAAAGGAAATGTTTATGTTCAATTTTGTGCTAATAGTGTCCGAAGTTGTGGTCATTCTAAATGCTAAACTGTAACAGATGAACCAAAATATTACTAAGTATTAAAGGACATATTTACTGAGTTGAAGTTTTGAAAGCCAAGCTTAGCTGAAGAGTAAGGTTTGCTCACCTGGGCCAGCGCGCTGGATACTGTTCCACTGTTCACCAGAACCCCCACAAGGCCCAAGTACGTATAACTGGATTTGTCATGTAACAAGATCTTATTGTCACGGGGTTCTTTCCTTCTCCTATTCACATCAATTTCTCTACTCATTCTTCCACATTTGTACAAATGCTTCATTTCCTTGCAGAGACAAGACTTAAGTAATATTAAGAGCTGGTCACTATGTGAGAATTCTGAAATTTCATTCTAATTACATGACAAGGATACTAAATAAAGAACAGACAAATACCAATCACTTTCCACTTGAGAAAAGTGAAACTATTGGAAAATGCACACAATAAATGTCAAGAAATATCTCGGAAATGGTTAACAACACACAAAAGTAATTCGAATGAAGAGGAATACAAAGTCTATTCCCAGATAATTACACGTATACATTTCATTTGTCATAAAATATATCGTATTTTTATCAAACTCGATAGAGCATTTTTGAAGCGGGAAGAAACGAGTTTTTTATACAAAGTATACTTTTGCATGGGTAATTTCCTTCAAAATGTTCCTGTTGGACCCTTGGACTACGCAGAAATTCAACATGGTGTTAGTACCATACATACACACACATACACACACATACACACAGACCACACGCACACACCACACACTATACACCAGCACACACATACCACACACAACATACACACATACACACAGACCACACGCACACACCATACACTATACACCAGCACACACATACCACACACAACATACACACACACAGACCACACGCACACACCATACACTATACACCAGCACACACATACCACACACAACATACACACATACACACAGACCACACGCACACACCATACACCAGCACACACATACCACACACAACATACACACACACACAGACCACACGCACACACCATACACTATACACCAGCACACACATACCACACACAACATACACACATACACACAGACCACACGCACACACCACACACTATACACCAGCACACACCATACACAACATACACACATACACACAGACCACACGCACACACACATACACACATACTACACGCACACACACATACACACATACTACACGCACACACACACCACACACGCCATACACAAGCACACACCATACACAACATACACACATACACACAGACCACACGCACACACACATACACACATACTACACGCACACACCATACACCAGCACACACATACCACAAACGCACCATACACACACACATACACACAGACCACACGCACACACACATACACACATACTACACGCACACACCATACACCAGCACACACATACCACAAATGCACCATACACACACATACACACAGACCACACGCACACACACATACACACATACTACACGCACACACCATACACCAGCACACACATACCACAAACGCACCATACACACACATACACACACACACATACTACACGCACACACCATACACCAGCACACACATACCACAAACGCACCATACACACACATACACACAGACCACACGCACACACACACCACAAACGCACCATACACACACACACATACACACATACCACACACGCACACACACACATACTACACGCACACACCATACACCAGCACACACATACCACAAACGCACCATACACACACACACATACTACACGCACACACCATACACCAGCACACACATACCACAAACGCACCATACACACACATACACACAGACCACACGCACACACATACCACAAACGCACCATACACACACACATACACACATACCACGAACGCACCATACACACACACATACACACATACCACGAACGCACCATACACACACATACACACATACCACAAACGCACCATACACACACACACACGCACACACATACCACACACGCACCATACACACACACATACACACATACCACACGCACACACATACCACAAACGCACCATACACACACACGCACACACATACCACACACGCACCATACACACACACATACACACATACCACAAACGCACCATACACACACACACGCACACACATACCACACGCACCATACACACACATACACACATACACACAGACCACACGCACACACATACCACAAACGCACCATACACACACACATACACACAGACCACACGCACACACATACCACACACGCACCATACACACACATACACACAGACCACACGCACACACACACCACACACGCCATACACCAGCACACACATACCACACGCACCATACACACATACACACAGATCACACACACACAAACACACCGCACTCATACACACCAATGCGCGCATACCTTTTTCTCATCTGGTTTGGGAAAGTCGGTTACACAGGAGTTTAACTGAGAACAAAGTAAGGCACATATCCGCCACTGCCCAAAGGTACGAGGATCGATATCGTGCTGGTCAGTGCCATACAGGCGCTCACGCACACTTCAAAGAGAGCAGACACAGTTAGTGCAACAATCAATCCTAATAATCCCACATCCATATTTCCCAAGTTACTTAAACTTAATAGGTGCAGTATTCCCTCGTCCATCAAAGCGCGATAGCTTTGGCATAACATGAAATTTAGAATTCCTGAAACATTTATTGCAGTAAATGCACAAAAATTCTATGACATAAACGGGAACTCCATCTTGACAACCTTGTAGTACCGCATTTTGCTAAAATGTCTCCTTGTATACACAGAACCTAACATAACCTACTTTAGTAAAAAATTTCACTATCTAGGCTAGTGCATAGTTTACTATGTACACTTAATAACATCCACATTAAACATAACCCATCACAAAAAGGGGCAACTGACTAGCGCCTCCTCGTGAAGACCGCACATACCTACTGAAAGAGACCACGCCCCACCTTACAGTACTGCACCCCTCTCGAGAAGGAACACAGCGGCCAAGAGGTAGGCGTTGGCCCGCAAACCCTGTTGTTGGTTAGTGGTCCAATACACTAGAGGTCTCTAGTGGTGCTATACAATCCAGTGAAGAGGGACCATGATCATAATGAAGGATACACACACAGATAAGCTCTGGTCTATCATAACACTGTATACCATTTACTAGA
Source organism: Tenodera sinensis (assembly GCA_030765045.1). Taxonomy (NCBI): domain Eukaryota; kingdom Metazoa; phylum Arthropoda; class Insecta; order Mantodea; family Mantidae; genus Tenodera; species Tenodera sinensis. The sequence continues at coordinate 307,166,403 of CM060962.1, forward strand.
GGTCACTAGTGGTGCTATACAGTCCAGTGAAGAGGGACCATGATCATGATGAAGGATAGACACACAGATAAGCTCTGGTCTATCATAACACTGTATACCATTTACTAGAGGTCACTAGTGGTGCTATACAGTCCAGTGAAGAGGGACCATGATTATGATGAAGGATAGACACACAGATAAGCTCTGGTCTATCATAACACTGTATACCATTTACTAGAGGTCACTAGTGATGCTATACAGTCCAGTGAAGAGGGACCATGATCATGATGAAGGATAGACACACAGATAAGCTCTGGTCTATCATAACACTGTATACCATTTACTAGAGGTCACTAGTGGTGCTATACAGTCCAGTGAAGAGGGACCATGATCATGATGAAGGATAGACACACAGATAAGCTCTGGTCTATCATAACACTGTATACCATTTACTAGAGGTCACTAGTGGTGCTATACAGTCCAGTGAAGAGGGACCATGATCATGATGAAGGATACACACACAGATAAGCTCTGGTCTATCATAACACTGTATACCATTTACTAGAGGTCACTAGTGGTGCTATACAGTCCAGTGAAGAGGCACCATGATCATGATGAAGGATACACACACAGATAAGCTCTGGTCTATCATAACACTGTATACCATTTACTAGAGGTCCCTAGGGGTGCTATACAGTCCAGTGAAGAGGGACCATGATCATGATGAAGGATACACACACACATAAGCCCTGGTCTATCATAACACTGTATACCATTTACTAGAGGTCACTAGTGGTGCTACACAGTCCAGTGAAGAGGGACCATGATCATGATGAAGGATAGACACACAGATAAGCTCTGGTCTATCATAACACTGTATACCATTTACTAGAGGTCACTAGTGGTGCTATACAGTCCAGTGAAGAGGAACCATGATCATGATGAAGGATAGACACACAGATAAGCTCTGGTCTATCATAACACTGTATACCATTTACTACAGGTCACTAGTGGTGCTATACAATCCAGTGAAGAGGGACCATGATTATGATGAAGGATAGATACACAGATAAGCTCTGGTCTATCATAACACTGTATACCATTTACTAGAGGTCACTAGTGGTGCTATACAGTCCAGTGAAGAGGGACCATGATCATGATGAAGGATAGACACACAGATAAGCTCTGGTCTATCATAACACTGTATACCATTTACTAGAGGTCACTAGTGATGCTATACAGTCCAGTGAAGAGGGACCATGATCATGATGAAGGATAGACACACAGATAAGCTCTGGTCTATCATAACACTGTATACCATTTACTAGAGGTCACTAGTGGTGCTATACAGTCCAGTGAAGAGGGACCATGATCATGATGAAGGATAGACACACAGATAAGCTCTGGTCTATCATAACACTGTATACCATTTACTAGAGGTCACTAGTGGTGCTATACAGTCCAGTGAAGAGGGACCATGATCATGATGAAGGATACACACACAGATAAGCTCTGGTCTATCATAACACTGTATACCATTTACTAGAGGTCACTAGTGGTGCTATACAGTCCAGTGAAGAGGCACCATGATCATGATGAAGGATACACACACAGATAAGCTCTGGTCTATCATAACACTGTATACCATTTACTAGAGGTCCCTAGGGGTGCTATACAGTCCAGTGAAGAGGGACCATGATCATGATGAAGGATACACACACACATAAGCCCTGGTCTATCATAACACTGTATACCATTTACTAGAGGTCACTAGTGGTGCTACACAGTCCAGTGAAGAGGGACCATGATCATGATGAAGGATAGACACACAGATAAGCTCTGGTCTATCATAACACTGTATACCATTTACTAGAGGTCACTAGTGGTGCTATACAGTCCAGTGAAGAGGAACCATGATCATGATGAAGGATAGACACACAGATAAGCTCTGGTCTATCATAACACTGTATACCATTTACTACAGGTCACTAGTGGTGCTATACAATCCAGTGAAGAGGGACCATGATTATGATGAAGGATAGATACACAGATAAGCTCTGGTCTATCATAACACTGTATACCATTTACTAGAGGTCACTAGTGGTGCTATACAGTCCAGTGAAGAGGGACCATGATCATGATGAAGGATAGACACACAGATAAGCTCTGGTCTATCATAACACTGTATACCATTTACTACAGGTCACTAGTGGTGCTATACAGTCCAGTGAAGAGGGACCATGATCATGATGAAGGATAGACACACAGATAAGCTCTGGTCTATCATAACACTGTATACCATTTACTAGAGGTCACTAGTGGTGCTATACAGTCCAGTGAAGAGGGACCATGATCATGATGAAGGATAGACACACAGATAAGCTCTGGTCTATCATAACACTGTATACCATTTACTAGAGGTCACTAGTGGTGCTATACAGTCCAGTGAAGAGGGACCATGATCATGATGAAGGATACACACACAGATAAGCTCTGGTCTATCATAACACTGTATACCATTTACTAGAGGTCACTAGTGGTGCTATACAGTCCAGTGAAGAGGCACCATGATCATGATGAAGGATACACACACAGATAAGCTCTGGTCTATCATAACACTGTATACCATTTACTAGAGGTCCCTAGGGGTGCTATACAGTCCAGTGAAGAGGGACCATGATCATGATGAAGGATACACACACAGATAAGCCCTGGTCTATCATAACACTGTATACCATTTACTAGAGGTCACTAGTGGTGCTACACAGTCCAGTGAAGAGGGACCATGATCATGATGAAGGATAGACACACAGATAAGCTCTGGTCTATCATAACACTGTATACCATTTACTAGAGGTCACTAGTGGTGCTATACAGTCCAGTGAAGAGGAACCATGATCATGATGAAGGATAGACACACAGATAAGCTCTGGTCTATCATAACACTGTATACCATTTACTACAGGTCACTAGTGGTGCTATACAATCCAGTGAAGAGGGACCATGATTATGATGAAGGATAGATACACAGATAAGCTCTGGTCTATCATAACACTGTATACCATTTACTAGAGGTCACTAGTGGTGCTATACAGTCCAGTGAAGAGGGACCATGATCATGATGAAGGATAGACACACAGATAAGCTCTGGTCTATCATAACACTGTATACCATTTACTACAGGTCACTAGTGGTGCTATACAGTCCAGTGAAGAGGGACCATGATCATGATGAAGGATAGACACACAGATAAGCTCTGGTCTATCATAACACTGTATACCATTTACTAGAGGTCACTAGTGGTGCTATACAGTCCAGTGAAGAGGGACCATGATCATGATGAAGGATACACACACAGATAAGCTCTGGTCTATCATAACACTGTATACCATTTACTAGAGGTCACTAGTGGTGCTATACAGTCCAGTGAAGAGGCACCATGATCATGATGAAGGATACACACACAGATAAGCTCTGGTCTATCATAACACTGTATACCATTTACTAGAGGTCACTAGTGGTGCTATACAGTCCAGTGAAGAGGGACCATGATCATGATGAAGGATAGACACACAGATAAGCTCTGGTCTATCATAACACTGTATACCATTTACTAGAGGTCCCTAGGGGTGCTATACAGTCCAGTGAAGAGGGACCATGATCATGATGAAGGATACACACACAGATAAGCCCTGGTCTATCATAACACTGTATACCATTTACTAGAGGTCACTAGTGGTGCTATACAGTCCAGTGAAGAGGGACCATGATCATGATGAAGGATAGACACACAGATAAGCTCTGGTCTATCATAACACTGTATACCATTTACTAGAGGTCACTAGTGGTGCTATACAGTCCAGTGAAGAGGAACCATGATCATGATGAAGGATAGACACACAGATAAGCTCTGGTCTATCATAACACTGTATACCATTTACTAGAGGTCACTAGTGGTGCTATACACTCCAGTGAAGGGGGACCATGATCATGATGAAGGATAGATACACAGATAAGCTCTGGTCTATCATAACACTGAATACCATTTACTAGAGGTCACTAGTGGTGCTATACAGTCCAGTGAAGAGGGACCATGATCATGATGAAGGATAGACACACAGCTAAGCTCTGGTCTATCATAACACTGTATACCATTTACTAGAGGTCACTAGTGGTGCTATACAGTCCAGTGAAGAGGGACCATGATCATGATGAAGGATAGACACACAGATAAGCTCTGGTCTATCATAACACTGTATACCATTTACTAGAGGTCACTAGTGGTGCTATACAGTCCAGTGAAGAGGGACCATGATCATGATGAAGGATAGATATACAGATAAGCTCTGGTCTATCATAACACTGTATACCATTTACTAGAGGTCACTAGTGGTGCTATACAGTCCAGTGAAGAGGGACCATGATCATGATGAAGGAGACACACAGATAACCTCTGGACGATCAAAACACTGTATACCATTTACCAGAGGGCGGAGCACAGCACAAGCGTAAGCAACAGAGATTTCTCTTTTTCATGCGCCCAAAATTGTTACTGCAAAATCGACATTCTAATATTTCGTGGTGTATGCGGCAAGAATTTTTGTGGCAGCCTGTACAAAGGCCATTTTTCTAGGGCGTATGGTTTTCGAGTTATCGCTTCGAGATTTAAAGTGTACAGTTTTTTTAAGGAACTGGCATCTGAGGAAGTGCATGTAAATAAGTACGTATGAATATAGCCATAAATCAAGAACTTTCAGTCAATAATAATTCAGCCAGGTGATGATAAAAATATATTTTTTTTCTAGAAAACTATAAACTATTCAACATTTTGGTATCAAACTTTCTTGTTATTCACAACATGACAAATTCGCTGTTAAAGTCTGACGGTTCATTTCACTTCCACCCTGTATATGAAAGCGGGATTTCAAATACAAGTGAAAAGCTTTTTCATTAATATTGTTGTTGTTGTTTATATATTGTCACAAGTTACAGTACTTTTAATGTCACTTTATTTCTTACAAAAGTGAATCACAAAGGACAAGTTCTCTGTTAAGACAGTTTCCAATTCGTCATGACTCAAAGGCGACCTGTGCTTGACACGAACTTCACTGTACACAATAAGCAATTCCGACGATTAACTAAACTGGTGATATATCACTCAACACACACTTCTCTGTTCGTGCAGAGACTTAGATGGCGCCGACTCCTATTCAAATATACAGTTTCCTCCAAACTTTTAAAAGCCTCTGGAACCGACTATTGTACTGTTGCCTAGCAAAGTAGTGGTGTGGGGTAATTGACCTTGAGCGTGGGACCGCCGTCACAATACTTACACTACAACTCCAACTATGCGAATCGCCAATTTTCCGGATACTCTTTAGGTAAACAAAGAAGCATGTGTGTGTCCTAAACTGATTTATTAGAAGCAACAAGTTCGTATTGTTCGACTGTTATCACAGAGCATTGTTGTTAGCTACTGTAGGTTTGTTTATCGTTCTTAAACTTAAAACAATAATGTGCAAAATGCAAACAATGCTTTGTAATGATTACCTTATTATTATAGTGCACACAGATTTAGTTTTTTTAAGCAATTACATTTTATCATGGTTTCTCCAATTATCCAGATATCTGATTATTCCCAATTACAATGTTCACCATACATAGGTGTTTACATATAATAATATACACACTCAAATAAAATACAAGAAAAACATAAATGAACATAAACTAATACAGAAAGGGAAATATAAGGAATAGAAACAATTATAAAAAGAGAAGAAGGAAGAAAAAAAAACTGATGTGTTGCACTCACATGACTTTCTCTAATTTTGTACTAACCATTCTAACAAACTCTTATTCCTATATCTCCATGTTAGTTAAGATAAACATTCGTACAAATTATATTACTGCTTATGTCCTTGTAGGTACAAGGGGAATATTAGAATACAGAAGGCTTTGTGCGACAGTCAAATCTTTTTGACCTTTGAGATTCCGTTCTCTTTGCACGATTAACATATTGTCACCGCGCCCGCCGCATCTAATTGCCGACAGCCGCAATTGTCACCCATCGCATTATTGTCGGCACTACTGCAAAGGAGCCGAAGGAAAGAGACAGAGAATGGCCGCATTGTTGGGGCGCTTGCCGAAAGAGAGAAAAGGATAGAGGCTACTGGAATCTTCTACTTTGTACTCCAGCGCAATAAGTGAACGTTCCTGAAGCTTCCTGAATAGTGCCTGGGAGATATAAATAGCGGTAAAGTGTGAGAAGAGTCAGTCAGACGTATGTGAAGCGTTGAGTAGTCGTGCCGACGGAGACGGACAGACGATGTGGAGAGTTGTGCCGACGGAGAAGAGTTAGTTCTTTGTGTTACGAGTTCGGAGCCGTGCTGTTGGAGAATCGGAAAAGACTTTCTTGCTGTTGCAACGAGTGTACAAAGTTACTGTTTACGGAAATAAAAGTGTTTATCTCGACTACGTCTGTCGTATTTACTTCACACCCACAACCAAAAGTCACAATATAAAAAAATGAACAACGTTGTTGCATTTCGCTAAAGTTCTAAGTTCTCCGAAACTGACACACATAACAAGGAATATCTCCGAAATGGTTCACCCTACAAGAAAATTTATTGAGACAAAAATTGTGTATTTTAGCAAGATCTACATTTTTTGTGTGGTATGATTTGGTCTATCTCTAACGGTTTGCCAGTTATGCAAAAGTCGTCCAGAGTAAATACGACTACAGGGGCTATAGCCAGAAAATTAAAGATATACATTTCATTTGTCATAAAAATATCTCAAACATATGACATTTTAATCAAAATCGTTAGAGCCATTTTCAAGAAAATAAAAATTTTCGAAAAATCTTCCATGTAAAGGGTAGTGTAGGGTGGGGTTATTTTCTTCAAAATCTTCGTGTCGCATCCTTGAATGACATTAAACTTAAATACCAACTTTGGTTTTTAACCGACTTTTCGTTTTTGAGTTATGCTGTCCACAGACTGACAGACTGACAGACTGACAGACACACAGACACACACACGGACCTTTTTCTAAAAATGCTTTTTTTTGGATTCAGAGGGCCTCAAAACATATATTTCCGGTGAAATCTCGATATCGAATTTTTGGGTGGAATACAATACTTCCCCTACTTACCAGTAGAGAAAGTAAAAAGTGAAGTAATTTTTTCTACTATTCCTAATTACAGCAACGATACTATTACCAATTTAGTTGTAGCATTTTTAAATTGAGTTTCAGACATGTTGAAAATATCTACACCGAAATGATGTAATTTGTTATATAAATACATATTTCTGTGTAATGGTGAATTTTTATGGATTTCTGTATTTGCTCTGGAGGTGAAGAAAAGCTTCCTGAATCTGCTTATTTTATTGGGTACATAAAATGATACGTTTGTTGTAATATTAATATCCTCAATAATCAAATGCAATACCTTATACAGAAATATTAACCCTGCAATATCTCTTCTAAATTTCAGAGTTTTAAGTTTAAATATTTCCAAAAGGGTTTCATAGTTTGTGTAAGTAGGATAATATCCAGTTCTTTTAAATAGTATGTATTTTAGAAATTTTGATTGTACTTTCTCTATTGCGGTGACATGCATTATCATCTTAGGATTCCAAATAATAGATGCATATTCCAGTTTTTGTCTCACAAATGAATTAAAGCTGAATTAAATGAATAGGAATTTCGAATAATAAAGCCACGTCATTTTAGCGATTTTGGTACAGTTAAGTCAATGTGTCTATTGAATCTAAGATCTATTGTAAAATGTACTCCTAGATCCTTTTTTTCAACCACTTCAACGAGTGGTGTCATTGAAATTATAAACATATTTATATGGATTTTTGCTTCTATTGAAGGACATTTTTAGTAATGTCCTAGTAATGTCTAGTAATGGAGTTAGTTCTAGTGATATAAACGCGCAGTTATGAGACAACAATGGTTCCTAACCCTCGAGACTGTGCTGACCCCTATATTGTTAATAAAATGTTGTATGTGGTTGCACTTACCGGCAGACGTTCTGGCCATCTCGGAGTCAGTGACGTCACACGTGACGAGGTCTTCCTGTTGTGGCGAAGACTCCCTGACACAGGCCATCAAGTTTAGGGAAGTACCGGTCGCCGTCGCCATCTCACCGCTGTAACACATACTATTAGGTATCACTTTCTGCTTCACTTTCCCTTAAACAAGCATTACTTCTACGCTACTAATACAAAATAGAGCAAGCTTCTAGGAGTTCTAGGCTTCTAATACATCATAGAGCAAGCTTCTAGGGGTTCTAGGCTTCTAATGCATCATAGAGCAAGCTTCTAGGGGTTCTAGGCTTCTAATGCATAATAAAGCAAGCTTCCAGGGGTTCTAGGCTTCTAATACATAATAAAGCAACCTTCTAGAGGTTCTAGGCTTCTAATACATAATACAGCAAGCTTCTAGGAGTTCTAGGCTTCTAATACATAACAAAGCAAGCTTCTAGGGGTTCTAGGATTCTAATACATAATACAGCAAGCTTCTAGGGGTTCTAGGCTTCTAATACACAATAAAGTACCCTTCTAGGGGTTCTATGCTACTAATACATAATAAAGCAACCTTCTAGGGGTTCTAGGCTTCAAATACATAATAAAGCAAGCTTCTAGGAGTTCTAAGCTCCTAATACATAACAAAGCAAGCTTCTAGGGGTTCTAGGCTTCTAATACATAATACAGCAAGCTTCTAGGGGTTCTAGGCTTCTAATGCATAATAAAGCATCCTTCTAGGGGTTCTAGGCTTCTAATACATCATAGAGCAAGCTTCTAGGGGTTCTAGGCTTCTAATACATAATACAGCAAGCTTCTAGGGCTTCTAGGCTTCTAACACATAATACAGCAAGCTTCTAGGGGTTCTAGGCTTCTAATACGTAATAGAGCAAGCTTCTAGGGGTTCTAGGCTTCTAATACATAATAGAGAAACCTTCCAGGGGTTCTAGGCTTCTAATACATAATAAAGCATCCTTCTAGGGGTTCTAGGCTTCTAATACATAATACAGCAACCTTCTAGGGGTTCTAGGCTTCTAATACATAATAAAGCATCCTTCTAGGGGTTCTAGGCTTCTAATACATAATACAGCAACCTTCTAGGGGTTCTAGGCTTCTAATACATAATACAGCAAGCTTCTAGGGGTTCTAGGCTTCTAACACATAATAAAGCAACCTTCTAGGGGTTCTAGGCTTCTAATGCATAATACAGCAACCTTCTAGGGGTTCTAGGCTTCTAATACATAATAAAGCAACCTTCTAGGGGTTCTAGGCTTCTAATACATAATAAAGCAACCTTCTAGGAGTTCTAGGCTTCTAATGCATAACAGAGCAAGCTTTTAGGGGTTCTAGGCTTCTAATACATAACAGAGAAAGCTTCTAGGGGTTCTAGGCTTCTAATGCATAATACAGCAACCTTCTAGGGGTTCTAGGCTTCTAATGCATAATAAAGCAACCTTCTAGGGGTTCTAGGCTTCTAATACATAATAAAGCAAGCTTCTAGGGGTTCTAGGCTTCTGATACATAACAGAGCAAGCTTCTAGGGCTTCTAGGCTTCTGATACATAACAGAGCAAGCTTATAGGGCTTCTAGGTTTCTAATACATAATAGAGCAAGCTTCTAGGGGTTCTAGGCTTCTAATACAAAACAGAGCAAGCTTCTAGGGGTTCTAGGCTTCTGATACATAACAGAGCAAGCTTCTAGGGCTTCTAGGGTTCTAATACATAATGCAGCAAGCTTCTAGGGCTTCTAGGGTTCTAATACATAATACAGCAAGCTTCTAGGGGTTCTAGGCTTCTAATGCATAATAGAGCAAGCTTCTAGGGGTTCTAGGCTTCTAATACAAAAGAGAGCAAGCTTCTAGGGGTTCTAGGCTTCTGATATATAATACAGCAAGCTTCTAGGGCTTCTAGGGTTCTAATACATAATACAGCAAGCTTCTAGGGGTTCTAGGCTTCTAATACATAATAGAGCAACCTTCTAGGGGTTCTAGGCTTCTAATACAAAATAGAGCAAGCTTCTAGGGGTTCTAGGCTTCTAATACATAATACAGCAAGCTTCTAGGGCTTCTAGGGTTCTAATACATAATACAGCAAGCTTCTAGGGGTTCTAGGCTTCTAATACATAATACAGCAAGCTTCTACGGGTTCTAGGCTTCCAATACATAATACAGCAAGCTTCTAGGGGATCTAGGCTTCTAATGCATAACAGAGCAAGCTTCTAGGGGTTCTAGGCTTCTAATACATAACAGAGCAAGCTTCTAAGGGTTCTAGGCTTCTAATACATAACAGAGCAAGCTTCTAGGGGTTCTAGGCTTCTAATACATAACAGAGCAAGCTTCTAGGGGTTCTATGCTTCTAATACATAATACAGCAAGCTTCTAAGGGTTCTAGGCTTCTAATGCATAACAGAGCAAGCTTCTAGGGGTTCTAGGCTTCTAATACATAACAGAGCAAGCTTCTAGGGGTTCTAGGTTTCTAATGCATAACAGAGCAAGCTTCTAGGGGATCTAGGCTTCTAATGCATAACAGAGCAAGCTTCTAGGGGTTCTAGGCTTCTAATACATAACAGAGCAAGCTTCTAAGGGTTCTAGGCTTCTAATACATAACAGAGCAAGCTTCTAGGGGTTCTAGGCTTCTAATACATAACAGAGCAAGCTTCTAGGGGTTCTACGTTTCTAATACATAATACAGCAAACTCCTTGGGATTCTACCAGACTAATACATAATACAGCAAGCTCCTTGGGATTGTACACCTCTAATACATAATACATTGAAACAATATCCAGGTGAGATTATAGGAAAGATAGAAAAGAAAAGAAAAGAAAAGAAAAGAAAGCAATGATGAACGTGGCCTGAAGACAATTGCTGTTGTTCGAAATGAATCAGTTTGAAAGTATGTTCAGTCTTTGACCCCAACTGCAATATCTGATTGCAAGCTCCCGCAACATGAAGATTTTAATAACCTTAGTCATATATTCCACCGTTAAGATATAATATCCGGTCTTGAAACTGCAGAATACATGGCACTTGTGAAGATGAAGTTAGTGTTTATCTCGGTTTCATTGCAACTACAGCTTCCTATTGGGCCGTTCTCCTCTGATGTTGCCAAAATCGGAGAAAAAAGACATACTAAACCCAGAAAAAGTCCCGGTAAAATTCTATCGGAATTTCGTAAAAGGGCTTATGAATTGATTACATATGGTTTTCGTAACACTGTGAAGGGGTCCTTAACATTCCGAAGACTGATGTCCACATGCCCGACGAGTCTAGAAGTACACCTGACAAATGACAAGCAAGTCGTGGTACTTGAGTGGGTAACTCACCTGGGAAATCCCGAAATGCCCAAGTCGGACTGCACGATTCGTTTCCGCTTTAAAATACTAATAGTTCTCTGAAATAGGAAATCGCTTGTCCCTCCGCCCCCTCCTCCCTCCTCCCTCCCCCCTCCCTCACTCTTCCTGGCCATACAAAGAGAACGGACTTTCATAGCTATTACATCATTGCTTTGGAATGACAAGGTTCTGATTATTTTTTTTTTAATTTATTTAGAGTCTCTTTAGCAATTAAGTCATATCGCGACTATTCTATATAATACAGCGGCGTACAATGAACTTGTTACAATTATTTAACCAAAATCATGAAAATACTAATTAACAAATCAGTACAACAAAAGCATCCTTAATATTAAATTTTCGTATGTAAGTCTGCAATTTTGAGGAATGATAATACCCTTCTGCAGTTGGATGGCGTGTTCAGAATGGTGGATAAGTCTCCAGTGATGTGATGAAGCTGTCGTTGTATAGTGTATTGCTTGCATTCTGTGAGGAGATGTTTTACTGTGAGGCGGGTGTTGCAGACTTCACATTGTGGTGGCTGAGGAGGTATGAGTGGGTTAACCTTGTATGACCAATGCTAAGAGAATAGACAGGGGAAGAATTAGTGTCTCCTTTCCAAATCATGTGTAGTTTTTCTGGAGGCGATTGATTACAGATCTGTTTCCATTTTGTTTTGATTAATCTGGAGAAGTATTTTGTAATATCATGATAAGGTACTCCTTGCTGTTCATCTGTGTCTTTTAGTTGACTTGCTTCTTTAGCAACTTTGCTTCTTCATTGCCCTTAATGCCCGAGTGTGAAGGGACACAAATGAAAGTAAATATTTTCTTTTTAATTAGAGCAATGGAATAAAGACTGTGGATATCTTGAAGTAGTTGAAGGTCAGTTGAACGATCTCTGAGACTTTGGAGAGAGCTTAATGAATCAGATATTATAAGAAATTTACCCTAACTAGATTGGGTGATGTATGTTAAAGCTTGCTTAAGTTCAGAAAATTCGCAGGAGAATATGGAATAATATTTAGGGAGTTTCAGCTGAAGTTTCTTATCTGGGGTAATTACGGCACATCAACTGTCGCTGTCTGTTTTGGAACCATCGTTGTAGATAAGTGTATAAACATACACTTATATACAATGGGTAGGCATTTGTTATTTCTTGAAACAGCTGTTTATAGGAAGATGCATCTGTATGAGGTTTATGGTAAGCTGTAATATTCAAATTTAGTTGAGCAGTCGGTACTCTCCAAGGTTGTAGACAATGACACTTTCTGGGCATTATGGCAGGAACTTCTATGTTATGTTCTTCAATGCATTTGCTTATTTTAGATTTAAACGACACTTATTTTTGTGAGTTAACCTGTAAACGTTTGTTGGATGTTTCCGGGAGGACGTACTGGTATATCATTGATTCGGGTCTTGCTAAAGTTTTAAGAGCGAATTTTGGGCTCAGATCTGTTCTGCGGACGTTCAATGGTGGCTCGTCGGTTTCCACTGTTAGAGCAGAAACAGGGCTAGGTTCTGTAAGCTCCCAAGCATATTCTTAGTGCTGCTGTTTGAATTGTATCTAGTTTCTTTAAAACTGAAGATTTAGCTGTATTGTAGATCTGGGCTCCATAGTCGAGTTTACTTCTAATGAGAGCTTGATACGTTCGTAAGAGGGTACTGAGATCAAAACCCCCTGTTTTTGCAGCTTAGAGTTTTTAATATATTTAATCTTCTGAAGCATTCATTTCTCATATCATCTATGTGATGTTTTCAGCTTAGAGTTACATCAAACGTTAATCCTAAAATTTTGATAGTCTTCACTGAGTCGATTAGCTTGTTATCCACGCAGATTGTGGGGTTTGAGACTTTACATGGTGATTTGGACAAGCATATGCATTTGAATTTATGATAAGACAAGTTAAGACCAGCATGATTAGTCCAAGTGTGCAGATTTTCCAGTGTTTCTTG
>CM060962.1:307184700-307222200 GCA_030765045.1 Tenodera sinensis
CGAACACGTATGTAAAGTATAGCAACAATCGCCAACTAACTACTGACGGTCAGGGTCAAGGACGATCAGTCCAGGGATCGATGCTCCCGCGTCGCCATGGCAACGACGGCGCCAGCTGCTGTTACAGGGGCGTGGCAGCTGTCACTTGGGTAACGGGTTCATATCCAGGAGGTCATTCAACAAATTCACAACTTACTATTATTGCTTATTTTCTTTTAGGTGTAGGGCAAATAGAGGAATACAGTAGGCTTTAAGCGATAGTGAAATGTTTTAAGAGCTAGTTACTATGCGGTGTCTTTGAAATTCAGTTTTCATTGCAAGGTTAAAGAATAAAAAAAAACGAATTACATATTGCTATTTGAGAAAAAAGTATAAATACTGCAAAATTAAAAAAATAACAAAGATAATTTAGGAGATGATTCACTCGCAAAAAAAAAAAAAGTATTTGGCATGAATTTTGTGTTTTAACGCAATTCACATTTTGTATTTAGACGTTCCTGATGTAATGTCGGAGACGTTCCGACCGGATAGGCAAGCTTCTGCGCTCACGTGGAGTTGATACTGTCTACAGACCACAAACAACATCAAAGACCTCCTGAGATCGGCCAAAGACAAACGCCACCCACATAAAGTTCCCTGCAGTTGCGGCAAAGTATATACAGGCACTACCATGCGCAGTGTGACCACCAGAACAAAAGAACATGAGCGTCACACCAGATTGGGACATACGGATAAATCGTCTGTGGCAGAGCACGCCTTATTATTCGGCCATGACGTCAACCTTAAAGAAACCCGAGTCCTGTCTTCTACAGTTAACTACTATACCCGACTACAAGGGGAAGCCATAGAAATCTAGAAACACAAAGACAACTTCAATCGCAAAGAAGAAATACTAGTGTACATAAAGCATGGATACCAGTCTTAGATAAACTTTCAGACACACACAACAGTTATAATAAAACCCCACCTATAACTGGCCAATCACTACCGTAGCCAGCGCAACAATGCCCCGCCCGCCCCCACCCATATAAATACCCTTAACGGACGTTAACGGTCATTACTTTCACTACTTCTCTGCTTCCACATTAAACTCTGACCAGTGCAGACAGCGGATCGTGTTACCCTGATGATGCCAAGCGCAGTACTTGGCGAAACGTTGGTATCTACCATGCCTTCTAGACCACGGCCTACAAGCCCGGAAGAACTAAACATTTCGAATAGTCAAGACACCGGCCGTGAAAGCCTAAATACATGTATATGAATTAAGTTAGGAAAAATACCTTTCAGAGTTTGTCGTGATTTTACCATACAAGGACCTGCATCAGTAACAAATAAAAGTAACCGGTCGTATTTGATTCCACACGGCCATAGTAATTTCAAAGAGTCCATCACAAACTGGGTCACAGTTACATTGTCAGTGGCCAACAATTCACACACATTAAGAAGATAAGGTGTAGTCTTTTGTTCATTATTTGAAGCACCTAGGATTATATTAGCAATAGAACGGCGCTCAGAATCGGGGGTTTCATCAACAGACAACCACACAAACTGATACACTAATTCATTTTGTATATTTGACAATACGTTATTGTAACAATGTCCTACAGAAGTCTTACGAGGTGTACTTTCTTCAGGCACATGTTATCGAGTGTACTGGCAAGAAAGTTTTTAAATGTCGGATTATTAATTTTGAACAAGGGGATAGCAGCAGCTAAAACTCCTTGGCACAAATCGTAGGAAAATTCAGTAACCCTACTTCCTAAACGCTCTGCTAGCTGTTTTTGAACAGATTCTTTGTTTGCAAGTTTTCTGATTAAATAATCCTTATGTTTTGCTGTGTTTATGTGCTGAACTATTTGAAGTCTTTTCTCACTCCCTAAAGTTGGTTTTATTTTAGGCATTTGAAGAGCTTTTCAACACATTATACGCCTAATTTAATTTGGTGGGAACCGTTCACAACACTGTTACGTTTGAAGACCACGACGCAACTACTGGTGGGCAGGCAAGCGTTGCTTTAATCGTGCTGCTCAAAACGTTGACCTGCACTTTATCTTTCTTAATATAAACCTGCATAATTCGTGCACATAATGTAAAAGCGCACATTTTTAAGCCCTATGAAAAAACATGCAAATGCATAAACTTCCTAGCCCTAGTGTTGATATACAACGAAAACATAAAAGTTATATAGAAGTATACAGTTTCGAAAAGAAACTTACCTGCCAATCCATGACTTGTAGTATAACACCTCTTGTTTTCTGGATCTGAAATAAATAAAGACGAAAATTAATCTAAATCCAAAATTTCGGTTTAAGGCGTTACATGTAGTTTTAACAGTAACTAATTCATTAGGTACCGTTGTGTGTAGGTTTTATTTATACACAGTGGAAGTGAAATAATCCGTCAGACTTTAACAGTGAATTTCTCATGGTCTGAATAACAAGAAAGTCTAATACCAAAATGCTGAAAAGTTTATAATATTCCAGAAAAAAATATTTTTATCATAAAAATTGATCATCACCTGGCCCAATTATTATTGATTGAAGGTTCTTGATGAAAATTGAATAAATGACAACTTTTTCCTTCGGCGTATTGCAATAGATTCAAAGGTTTTTGTGTAAATTAAATTTAAAAAACCCACAATTTATTCCACCAAAAGGCAAGAAATTGTTGTAAATACGCCAAAGGAAAAATATGTCATTTATTCAATTTTCTATGAATATAGTCATAAATCAACAACCTTCAATCAATAATAATTCAGCCAGGTGATGATACGTTTTTTTTTTTTTTTTGTTTTTTTTTTTTGTTTTTTTTTCTAGAAAAGTATAAACTTTTCAACATTTTGGTATTAGACTTTCTTGTTATTCACAACATGAGAAATTCACTGCTAAAGTCTGACGGATCATTTCACTTGCACCCTGTAGAATAAGAGGAAAGATAAGGCAACGGTTATTTCGGAATCTTTATTGGAATGGAATCGCTAATGAAATTGTATAGATCCAAGCACACAATTCCAATGCAATACTGGGGAAGCTTAATATTCTATCTCAGAGGTTTCATTGCAAGATCCTGTTACCAAGAATAACATTTGAATACTATTTCCACACGCTTAAACCTTCTTGCTTAGTATGTGATGTCATATAGAAACTACCCTTACTGCTGTTGAAGGTAGATGGCTTTGAAATTGCCTGTTCCATGTATGACAACCAGAAAAGTGGTATAGCGACTTACCACCTGAAACAAAACATAAAGTTTGAAAATTCACAGAAAGAACAAAGAATATCTCGGAAATAACAAAAATTGTTATTTGAGACAACGGTGAGTTTTAAGGATATCTAAAATTTTAGTTTCTCTACTACGTATAGTAAGTAGAGGAAGTATTGTATTCCACCCAAAAATTATAAATCGAGATTTCACCGGAAATGTATGTTTTGAGGCCCCCTGAATTTAAAAAACAAAACATTTTTTAAAACATCCGAGTGTGCGTGTATATATATGTCTATGTGTGTGTCTGTCAACAGCATAATTCAAAAACGAAAAGTCTGTTAAAAAGGAAACTTGGTATTTAAGCTTAATATCTTTCAAGGATGCGACACGAATATTTTGAAGAAAATTCCTCCACCGTAAACTATAATTTACATGCAAAATGTTTCGAACATTTTGATTTTCTCAAAGATGGCTCTAAAAATTCGATTAAAAGGCCATATGCTTAAACTATTTTTATGGAAAATGAAATGTATACTTCAAACATTCTGGCAATAGCCTGTGTAGTCATGTTTACTCTAGCATAATTGGTAAACGGTAAGATATAGACCAAATCTTACTATAAAAGCGTAGATCTCATAAAAACACACAATTTATGTCCAAATATATATTTTTATGCAGTAAACCTTTTCAGAGATGTTCCTTGTTATTGGTTTTCTGAAATGGAAGGCTGTTATTCACCTTTTTATCTCTTAACCCTGCAAAGAAAACGTAACTTCACAGTCTTCATGCAACAGCTTTAAAGTATTTGAGTATCGCCTAAAGCCAAATAAGCAATAAGATAACTTCTGCAAATGTTTATCTCCACTAACATGAAGATAGAGGAGTAATAGTGCAAAAGTAGAGAAAGTCATGTGAGTGCAACACGTCAGATTTTTTGTGTGGTAATATTTTGGCTACCTCTTACTTTACCAGTTACACAACAGTGACTCCGAGAATATTCCCAGAAAGTTCAACATAAACTTTCATTTGTATTCATTAGAAGAACATATCTTAAATATGTGGTGATTTAATAAAAATGTTTGTAAAAAATTGCCACGCAAACCATAGTCGGGGGGGTGGGGGGGATTTGCTTGGAAATACCTTTGTAATGGGGTTCCCGAGGCGCAGGCCTCAGAGTGTGTGGCCTAAGGCCGAGGTTGCATGGACGCGCTTTAGTCGGCTAGCCGTGCCGCTTCTAGTACATTATGATCTTTGTATGTTTACGGTGTTTCGGCTCGCCTTTGCCAATATTGGCAAATGATGAACTTCACGTAACGTAACGTCAAGTAGAGAAATGTCCCTAAACTACAGCATCTGTTACGGTGCACTGGTAATGGCAATGCTTCTAGTTCTTTCTCCAAAAATGAAAACACAGAGAACTCGAAAATGTGGAGTGAGATATGTAGATGGACATAACCTTCTTTTGTAACAAAAAAAAAAAAAAAAAAAAAAAAAAAAAAAAAAAAAAAGAGTGTCGATGCAAATAGTTGTGCAGAGAGGCACATTACTTCTCGTCGATTGGTTCAAATTAGTCACGTGAGATCCAAATTTGCCGTAACGTGAAGGAAAGGTTTGGCATTCAACCAACTTAAGCTACGTCACGTGAAGTCCACCCTAAATAGCTCCATTTAATACAATGTGTTACAGTTTCATGTCACGTTACGTCACGTCACGACACGTCACGTTACATTTTTAGAAAATGTGTGTGTAAGTGTGTGTATGTGTGTGTGTGTGTGTGTGTGTGTGTGTGTGTGTGTGTGTGTGTGTGTGTGTGTGTGTGTGTGTGTGTGTGGACAGCATAACTCAAAAACGAAAAGTCTGTTAAAAACCAAAGTTGGTATTTAAGTTTAATGTCTTCCAAGGATGCGACACGAAGATTTTGAAGAAAATAGCCCCCACCCAAAACTACCTTTACATGTCAAATTTTCAAAAATTTTGATTTACTTGAAAATGGCTCTAACGATTTTGATTAAAATGTCATATGTTTGAGATATTTTGATGACAAATGAAATGTGTATATTGAATTATCTGGCTATAGCCCCTGTAGTCGTATTTACTCTGGACGACTTTTGTATAACTGGTAAACCGTTAGAGATAGACCAAATCTTACTATACAAAAGATGTAGATCTTGCTAAAATACACAATTTATGTCTGAATAAATTTTCTTGTAGAGTGAACCATTTCGGAGATATTCCTTGTTATGTGTGTGAGTTTCGGAAAACTTAAAACTTTCGTGAAATGGAACATCGTTGTTCATTTTTTTATATATTCAGTGTGCAAAGAGAACGGAATCTCAAAGCTTTAAAGAATATGACTATCGCACAAAGCCTACTGTATTCCAATATTCCCCTTGTACCTACAAGGAAATAAGCAATAAGATAATTTGTACAAATGTTTATCTCAACTAACACTAAGATATAGGAATAAGAGTTTGAAGAATGGTTAGTACAAGAGTAGAGAAAGTCATGTGAGTGTAACACATCAGATTTTTTTGGATCTGGTCATTTGTTCAAATTTGGAGCTCTGGTAAGGGTAAGAGCGCCGCCCGTGGGAACACGACAAACAAGGTCAAGGTCACGTGACACTGCAGCTGTAGCAAGTTCCGTCTCTGTGTGTGAGAAATTCCACATGTGGAGAACACTTCTCACTCTTGGAGAAACATTTACATCCAGATAAACATTCCTATATGTACCTACAATGGGAATAGGACAATACAGTAGTCTTAGTAAGTGATAGTTAAATCTTTTATGAGCGGGTCACTATATGATGGTTTTGGAATTGTATTAAAAAAATAAAAAATGAAAAAAAATTGAAGCATGACCAACGTTGGTACCACTGACAGGATTCATTTTACGCTGTTAATCTTTACTTTCTCTACTGGTAAGTAGGGGAAGTATTGTATTCCACCCAAAAATTCGATGTCGAGATTTCACCGGAAATACATGTTTTGAGGCCCCCTGAATCCAAAAAAAAAGCATTTTTAGAAAAAGGTTCATGTGTGTGTGTCTGTGTGTGTGTCAGTCTGTCAGTCTGTGGACAGCATAACTCAAAAACGGAAAGTCGGTTAAAAACCAAAGTTGGTATTTAAGTTTAATGTCTTTCAAGGATGCGACACGAAGATTTTGAAGAAAATAGCCCCACCCTAAACTACCCTTTACATGGAAAATTTTTCAAAAATTTTGATTTTCTTGAAAATGGCTCTAACGATTTTGATTAAAATGTCATATGTTTGAGATATTTTGATGATAAATGAAATGTATATCTTGAATTTTCTGGCTATAGCCCCTGTAGTCGTATTTACTCTGGATGAATTTTGCATAACTGGTAAACCGTTAGAGATAGACCAAATCGTAATATACAAAAAATGTAGATTTTGCTAAAATACACAATTTATGTCTCAATAAATTTTCTTGTAGGGTGAACCATTTCGGAGATATTCCTTGTTATGTGTGTGAGTTTCGCAAAACTTAGAACTTTCGTGAAATAGATAATCGTTGTTCATTTTTTTGCATTATTTTAAATGCAAGTATTATTGTCATTATTGGACGGAGCGCAGTGAAGGAAGCAAGGAAGAAAGAAAGAAGAGCTGCAAAGGTCGCGTACTTCTGCAAATGGGACGGGACAAAATGTTCACTTTGATATTGATCCACACGCACGTGGACGTGCCTCAATTTCTCTGCTTCTTCTTTCATTTCTCACTTTGTACTTTACTTATTTCCGTGTGGTCACTGCTATATAAAAATCTGATGTCTTGCACTCACATGACTTTCTCTACTCTTGTACTAACCTTTCTTACAAACTCTTATTCCTATATCATCTTCATGATTCTGATCTCCTGCACTCACATGACTTTCTCTACTCTTGTACTAACCATTCTTACAAACTCTAATTCCTATATCTTCTTCATGATTCTGATCTCCTGCACTCACATGACTTTCTCTACTCTTGTACTAACCATTCTTACAAACTCTTATTCCTATATCTTCTTCATGACTCTGATCTCCTGCACTCACATGACTTTCTCTACTCTTGTACTAACCATTCTTACAAACTCTTATTACTATATCTTCTTCATGATTCTGTTCTCCTGCACTCACATGACTTTCTCTACTCTTGTACTAACCATTCTTACAAACTCTTATTCCTATATCTTCTTCATGATTCTCATCTCTTGCACTCACATGACTTTCTCTACTCTTGTACTAACCATTCTTACAAACTCTTATTACTATATCTTCTTCATGATTCTGTTCTCCTGCACTCACATGACTTTCTCTACTCTTGTACTAACCATTCTTACAAACTCTTATTCCTATATCTTCTTCATGATTCTCATCTCTTGCACTCACACGACTTTCTCTACTCTTGTACTGACCATTCTTACAAACTCTTATTCCTATATCTTCTTCATGATTCTGATCTCCTGCACTCACATGACTTTCTCTACTCTTGTACTGACCATTCTTACAAACTCTTATTCCTATATCTTCTTCATGATCCTGATCTCCTGCACTCACATGACTTTCTCTACTCTTGTACTAACCATTCTTACAAACTCTTATTCCTATATCTTCTTCATGATTCTGATCTCCTGCACTCACATGGCTTTCTCTACTCTTGTACTAACCATTCTTACAAACTCTTATTCCTATATCTTCTTCATGATTCTCATCTCCTGCACTCACATGACTTTCTCTACTCTTGTACTAACCATCCTTACAAACTCTTATTCCTATATCTTCTTCATGATTCTGATCTCCTGCACTCACATGACTTTCTCTACTCTTGTACTAACCATTCTTACAAACTCTTATTCCTATATCTTCTTCATGATTCTGATCTCCTGCACTCACATGACTTTCTCTACTCTTTACTAACCATTCTTACAAACTCTTATTCCTATATCTTCTTCATGATTCTGATCTCCTGCACTCACATGACTTTCTCTACTCTTGTGCTAACCATTCTTACAAACTCTTATTCCTATATCTTCTTCACGATTCTGATCTCCTGCACTCACGTGACTTTCTCTACTCTTGTACTAACCATTCTTACAAACTCTTATTCCTATATCTTCTTCATGATTCTGTTCTCCTGCACTCACATGACTTTCTCTACTCTTGTACTAACCATTCTTACAAACTCTTATTCCTATATATTCTTCATGATTCTGTTCTCCTGCACTCACATGACTTTCTCTACTCTTGTACTAACCATTCTTACAAACTCTTATTCCTATATCTTCTTCATGATTCTCATCTCCTGCACTCACATGACTTTCTCTACTCTTGTACTAACCATTCTTACAAACTCTTATTCCTACATCTTCTTCATGATTCTCATCTCCTGCACTCACGTGACTTTCTCTAGTCTTGTACTAACCATTCTTACAAACTCTTATTCCTATATCTTCATGATAGCTGAGATAAACATTTGTACAAATTATCTTTTTATTTCCTTGTAGGTACAAGGGGAATATGGGAACACAGAAGACTTTGTGCGATAGTCAAATGTTTTAAAGCTTTGAGATTCCATTCTCTTTGCACACTTAACATATACAAAAATGAACAACGATGTTCCATTTCACGAAAGTTCTAAATTTTCCCAAACTCACACACATAACAAGGAATATCTCCGAAATGGTTCACCCTACAAGAAAATTTACTGAGACACAAATTGTGTATTTTAGCAAGATCTACATTTTTGTATAGTATGATTTGGTCTATCTCTAACGGTTTACCAGTTATGGAAAAGTCGGCCAGAGTAAATACGACTACAGGGGCTATAGCCAGAAAATTCAAGATATACATTTCATTTGTCATAAAAATATCTCAAACATACGGCATTTTAATCAAAATCGTTAGAGCCATTTTCAAGAAAATCTTGAAAAGCTTTTTTTTGGATTCAGGGAGTCTCAAAACATGTATTTCCGGTGAAATCTCGACATCGAATTTTTCGGTTTCTTTGCTTTGGCAAAAGTAATGAAAACACGATACCTACCTGTCAAAACAAAACTGAATCGCGGATATACAATATAGTTATAAAAGCCATAGTGATGTATGGACTGTAACAGAGGAAAGCAAAACACAGTTGGGAAGATGGGAAAGAAAGTTACTGGATGGATGGCGAATAAGAGCAAACAAGGGAATAACAAACCTAAGTTAGTAACACTTATAAAGGCTAAGAGAGTAGAATGGGCTGGAAATGTGATTTAAATTTCGCTTCCATAAGGTGGTTGCTTATGGTAAAGGGCGATGGTGTTGTACCAACAAAAAGTGCATAAGTTTTGTTAAGTAAAGAAATTGAACATATTTAGTTGCACCATAACGATAACCAAGATAGTCACGATAACCTAAACTGACAACAGTTTAACAATTCCCTTAAAAGAAAAGCAGTGGAAAATTTACACAAAGACCTAGATAAGTGATTCTCAGAGAACTACAAGAACAAGATATTGAAACATTGACAAACAAAGATGTTATAAATATTAGCCGAAATATTCATATGGCGCTCTCCAGTCAAATGCCTCGTCTACCGAGGAACATGATGGATACCCCTGAAGTGTGCACTAATCACTGCGAAAAGTTTACTATCGTAAATGACTTTCAAAAACACGTAATTATGTTTTAATGCAAAACCAATTTAGAATTGATTGCTTCTAATGACGTGTTATATATTGATGGGATTTTCAAATCGACGTCGAAACATTATCAACTGTTTACAATTCACGGACTAAGAAATGGTCATTATATTCCGCTAGTTACCCAGCAAACAACAATATTTGTATGAAGAAGCACTTAAACATTTACTGGCTGAGGGTGTAAAATTAATGTAAATATTCAGCCAAAAATGATTTATGCTGACTTGGAAATTTCAATTCATAATGCAGTGAAACCAGTGTGAGCAGATAGTGAAATGAATATATGCCAGTTCCATTTACGTCATTGCTGGTATAGGAAAATTCCGTTTTTGGGATTGGGCAAACAGTTTCAGCAACAAGAAAATAAAGTGGGTAAATTTTTAAAACTTATATTTGGTCTCTCTTTACTACCACCAGAGGTAGTTGGCGACTGCTTCGCATTTGATTTAATGTCCAATGTACCTAAGGACAAAGACATATTTTATTTTGTGAGTATCTTTTAGAAAATTATATTGCAGATGTTGCCACATTTCCTCCGCATATGCGGTCTGAATTTTCATCTTCACCATTCAGAACCACAAATGCATGCGAATCATTTCATTCATACCTTAATTCACAATTTTACTCGCCACATCCAAACATTCTTAATGTTATAAATATCCTTAAAGATATGCAAACTGAGACTTATATTAAAGTAAGAAGTTGCAACACCACAAGAACTAAAAACTCAACAAGGACAGAAATGTATAGGTATTCTCTCAAGTGGTTTAGATCATTGTGGGCAGACATTACGTCGGTATGCAACAAACTGCTACCAAACACTAACTTTGACAATACAATGACGCAGTCATATGGCTAAAGTTTCAACTAACTACATACGTACGATATGTGTGATATATTATTTCTATGACGGTTACCTCACATTTATGTCGTTTTTCTTCTACAAACTCTTATATGGCTCGGAACGTAACGCGTTCACTACCCAACGGTATTTAGGATAATTTTCTGAATGCGGACGCAACACGTCGTGAAGGAGGCATTAGCAATACTCTTAGAGCTGTACGCCACAAGAAGAAGAAGGAGGAGAAGAAGGAGAAGGAGAAGAAGGAGAAGGAGAAGAAGAAGGAGGAGGAGAAGGAGGAGGAGGAGAAGGAGAAGAAGGAGAAGGAGAAGAAGGAGAAGGAGAAGAAGGAGAAGGAGAAGAAGGAGAAGAAGGAGAAGGAGAAGAAGGAGAAGAAGGAGAAGAAGGAGAAGAAGGAGAAGAAGGAGAAGAAGGAGAAGAAGGAGAAGAAGGAGAAGAAGGAGAAGAAGGAGAAGAAGGAGAAGAAGGAGAAGAAGGAGAAGGTGAAGAAGGAGGAGGTGAAGGAGGAGAAGAAGAAGAACAAGAAGAAAAAGAACAAGAACAAGAAGAACAAGAAGAAGAAGAAGAAGAACAAGAAGAACAAGAACAAGAAGAAGAACAAGAAGAAGAACAACAACAACAAGAACAACAAGAACAACAAGAACAAGAAGAAGAAGAACAAGAAGTTAAAGAAGAACAAGAAGAAAGTAACAATTACTTTCCTCACAGTAAGTGACGTGCTACACCCAAAAATACATTTAGATTTCACCGGAAATATATATTTTAAAACTCCCTGAATCCAAGAAAAGCACATTTAAGGAAAACGTATGTGTGCTGCGCATCTATCTGTCTGTCTGTCTGTCTGTCTGTCTGTCTGTCTGTCTGTCTGTCTGTGAACAGAAAATCTGAGAAACGAAAAGTAACCTCAAAATCTTCCCAGGACGATACGCAAACGTTATCAAGAAACACCCTCTATCACAAAGTAGCCTTTGCATGGGAAATTTTAGAAAATCTTTTACGAGTATTTTCTCAGAAATGAAGATATTTTGGTGGCAAATCAAATTTGTACGTTGCATTTCCTGGGAATATTCTCTGAAATGCTCTTTACACTGAGCGACTTTGGTACACCCGAAAAACCGTGAGAGATAGACAAAATCGTAATACAGTAAAATGTAGAGTCCGTTAAAGCACATTACTTATGTAAAATATACATTGAGGTTACCCATTTCCGAGATATTCTTTACTGGTTTTAATTTCTCAATACGTACACTTTAGTCAAATGGATACTCGTTTCCCCATCTGGCCATGCAAAGAGAACACCTAGAGACCAGCTGAAACATCACTATTACAATTACATAAGTTAATCACGTCACCCTCAGTGTTTAAAATAGAAACAAAAGAAAGCGTATAACTGCAGCGATTAGCATTTGTTGCGATACGTCACTCGGTTAATCGATCGATCCGTTTCACGATGAATCATGCCACGCAAAGTCAGGAAACCACTATTCGCTTCCTTGCCTTAGCATTCGAATCTCTGTTTTGTTAAATAAATGACACGCAAAGGAAATGATGGTATGAAGTCTTTTCTTTTCTTCTTTCTTTCCCTGATTACCCTCCCCTTATGTAGGACTTGCACCCCCTAGGACTTACTGTCGGGGAGCAGAGGGAACTCTGGACCAGACAGAGTGAAGACCTGGAAGTGAGTGGTCAGTATAAGAGTGAGGACTTACAAGCCGGTGCCTAGGGTCAGACGCCTGTCGGGGAGCAGAGGGACCTCTGGACCAGACAGAGTGAACACCTGGAAGTGAGTGGTCAGTATAAGAGTGAGGACTTACAAGCCGGTGCCTAGAGTCAGACGCCTGTCAGGAAGCACAGGAACCTCTGGACCAGGTGAGTGTGGGGTGAGTGTGTGTGTGGGGGGTGCGCGGGTTTGGGGGGTGAGTGGGTGTGTGTAGGGGTGAGTGGGTGTGGGGGTGAGTGGAAGTAGGGGTGTGGGTGGGTGTGGGGGTGAGTGGGTATAGGGGTGTGGATGTGGGGGTGAGTGGGTGTGGGGGTGAGTGGGTGTAGGGGTGTGGATGTGGGGGTGAGTGGGTGTGGGGGTGAGCGGGTGTGTGTAGGAGTGAGTGGGTGTGGGGGTGAGTGGGTGTGGGGGTGAGTGGAAGTAGGGGTGTGGGTGGGTGTGGGGGTGAGTGGGTATAGGGGTGTGGATGTGGGGGTGAGTGGGTGTAGGGGTGTGGATGTGGGGGTGAGTGGGTGTAGGGGTGTGGATGTGGGGGTGAGTGGGTGTGGGGGTGAGTGGGTGTGTGGGGATGAGTGGGTGGGTGTGGGGGCGAGTGGGTGTAGGGATGTGGGGGTGAGTGGGTGTGGGTGTGAGGGGGTGAGTGGCTGTGGGGGTGAGTGGGTGGGTGGGTGTGGGGGTGAGTGTGTGTGGGGGGTGAGTGTGTGTGGGGGGGTGAGTGTGTGTGGGGGTGAGTGTGTGTGGGGGGGTGAGTGGCTGTGGGGGTGAGTGTGTGTGTGTCTATCAACTGAGGTATTCACAAAACATGGTGGGTCGGTTAATTGCAACTGAGACGCTACAGGAATGCTCGAAGTTGTACTTTGGCTCCTAACATCCTTATCAACACATTGAATACTTCACAGTTCTACAAATGACAAGATCCGTACTCCGTGACGTTAGCGAGGATTGCAATTCAGTGTTAGCAACCTGTCTAACGTTAACAAGTATACGCAATCACATGTTTGTGTCTACATTTGCTCTACTGCGTAACTAACTGTTGACGGGCCCTTAAACCCCACTCACTAGCTTGCTCACTCTACTACGCAACTAGAACAAATATCGTATGCCGTCCATCCGCCATTTTACTACAAATACATGTTTTGAGTCTCCTTGAAACCCAGAGCACCATTTCCGTGTGTGTGTCTGTGTGTGTGTCTGTGTGTGTGTGTGTGTGTGTGTGTGTGTGTGTGTGTGTACGAGCGCGCCTGTGTTTGTGTGTGAACAGAATAACTGAAAAACGAACAGTCAGTTAACATATCCGTGGCCTAGGGGAGTACGACTTCATCCCGGGAAGACATACAAATGCCCCAGATTTGTACTTGGCCCAAATAAAAAAAGACATTTAAAAAACACCTATCCCATAGTTAGAAGAAACTTGAGGGCAACTCCCAATGGGGAAGGATAGGCCCTCAATGACTCCCAGCAAAGGCACCATCGTACCAGTAAAGGAAGCAGTGTGGTATGGTTCTGGCACCTCTCACTGCCGGAGGATAGCCCCTCAATGACTCCCAGCAAAGGCACCATTGTACCACTCCTGGTATGGTTCTGGCACCTCTCACTGGGGAAGGATAGCCCCTCAATGACTCCCAGCAAAGGCACCATTCTACCAGTCCTGGTATGGTTCTGGCACCTCTCACTGGGGAAGGATAGCCCCTCAATAATTCCCAGCAAAGGCACCATTCTACCAGTCCTGGTATGGTTCTGGCACCTCTCACTGGGGAAGGATAGTCCCTCAATGACTCCCAGCAAAGGCACCATTCTACCAGTCCTGGTATGGTTCTGTTACCTCTCACTGGGGAAGGATAGCCCCTCAGTGACTCCCAGCAAAGGCACCATTGTACCAGTCCTGGTATGGTTCTAGCACCTCTCACTGGGGGAGGATAGCCCCTCAATGACTCCCAGCAAAGGCACCATTGTACCAGTAAAGGACGCAGTGTGGTATGGTTCTGGCACCTCTCACTGGAGGAGGATAGCCCCTCGATGACTCCCAGCAAAGGCACCATTGTACCAGTCCTGGTATGGTTCTGGCACCTCTCACTAGGGGAGGATAACCCCCCGATGGCTCCCAGCAAAGGCACCATTGTACCAGTCCTGGTATGGTTCTGGCACCTCTCACTAGGGGAGGATAACCCCTCGATGACTCCCAGCAAAGGCACCATTGTACCAGTCCTGGTATGGTTCTGGCACCTCTCACTAGGGGAGGATAACCCCTCGATGACTCCCAGCAAAGGCACCATTGTACCAGTCCTGGAATGGTTCTGCGTCGCGAAGATCCTGCACGTTGGTATCACTTCTCATGACACATTAACATCAAACTTGATATTTAAGATCCAACACCTTTTAAGGACGCGACAAGAAGATTTTGAAAATAATCTTTCCAACCCAAACTAACCTCTACGTGGAATATTTTCCGAAATTGTTTACCTTTTTTGTTAAATGGCACTAACGATTTCGATTAAAATACCATATGTTTAACATATTTTCATAAGAAACGAAATGTATATGTTGAATGTTCTTGAAGTAGCCTTTTAAGGTTATAACAGTATCTGTATTCTGCATTACATTTGCATAACAGGTAAACTGTAGGAGATGCAGCAAAATGCAAATCGCATTTAAGCTCACGATTTATGTCCTATGCATTTTTGGTAGCGTGAAACATTTCCCAGATATTGCTTGTTATTTTGATTAAACATCGTATTTCTTACACTTTTCTGAAATAGGAAGACTTTGTTCTTTCTAAGCCCCTCCGCCTCCTGAAAATCTAAAGAAAATGGAATTTCAAAGCCATCGCACAGCAACCAATTCTTGAACTATTTGACTATCGCTTAAGTCTGCTGTATTCCCATATTCCCACAGTATATATGAGGAACTATAAAATATAACTACTTCCACAAAGGTTAGTCTCACTTAACATAAATAAGATACAAGAATAAGCATTTGTGAGATAAGAAAGGGTAGAGTGAGCCAGATAAATTGAATGTTATGACCGGGATTGAAACCACGGATCTACTGGTTACCGTCCGGCCGCCGCACTGACTGGATAGCAGCTTGGCTCTAGGACAAGCATAAAACTGAAAGGTCTCTTCCATCACGCCAGTTAGGGGCAAGTCTATACTTGAGTCTAGCACTGACTGGATAGCAGCTTGGCTCTAGGACAAGCATAAAACTGAAAGGTCTCTTCCATCACGCCAGTTAGGGGCAAGTCTATACTTGAGTCTAGCACTGACTGGATAGCAGCTTGCCTCTAGGACAAGCATAAAACTGTCAGGTCTCTTCCATCACGCCAGTTAGGGGCAAGTCTATACTTGAGTCTAGCACTGACTGGATAGCAGCTTGGCTCTAGGACAAGCATAAAACTGTCAGATCTCTTCCATCACGCCAGTTAGGGGCAAGTCTATACTTGAGTCTAGCACTGACTGGATAGCAGCTTGCCTCTAGGACAAGCATAAAACTGTCAGATCTCCTCCATCACGCCAGTTAGGGGTAAGTCTATACTTGAGTCTAGCACTGACTGGATAGCAGCTTGCCTCTAGGACAAGCATAAAACTGTCAGATCTCCTCCATCACGCCAGTTAGGGGTAAGTCTATACTTGAGTCTAGCACTGACTGGATAGCAGCTTGCCTCTAGGACAAGCATAAAACTGTCAGATCTCTTCCATCACGCCAGTTAGGGGTAAGTCTATACTTGAGTCTAGCACTGACTGGATAGCAGCTTGCCTCTAGGACAAGCATAAAACTGGAAGATCTCTTCCATCACGCCAGTTAGGGGTAAGTCTATACTTGAGTCTAGCACTGACTGGATAGCAGCTTGGCTCTAGGACAAGCATAAAACTGTCAGGTCTCTTCCATCACGCCAGTTAGGGGCAAGTCTATACTTGAGTCTAGCACTGACTGGATAGCAGCTTGGCTCTAGGACAAGCATAAAACTGTCAGGTCTCTTCCATCACGCCAGTTAGGGGTAAGTCTATACTTGAGTCTAGCACTGACTGGATAGCAGCTTGCCTCTAGGACAAGCATAAAACTGGAAGATCTCTTCCATCACGCCAGTTAGGGGTAAGTCTATACTTGAGTCTAGCACTGACTGGATAGCAGCTTGGCTCTAGGACAAGCATAAAACTGTCAGGTCTCTTCCATCACGCCAGTTAGGGGCAAGTCTATACTTGAGTCTAGCACTGACTGGATAGCAGCTTGCCTCTAGGACAAGCATAAAACTGTCAGATTTCTTCCATCACGCCAGTTAGGGGCAAGTCTATACTTGAGTCTATAACTGACTGGATAGCAGCTTGGCTCTAGGACAAGCATAAAACTGTCAGGTCTCTTCCATCACGCCAGTTAGGGGCAAGTCTGTACTTGAGTCTAGCACTGACTGGATAGCAGCTTGCCTCTAGGACAAGCATAAAACTGGGAGATCTCTTCCATCACGCCAGTTAGGGGCAAGTCTGTACTTGAGTCTAGCACTGACTGGATAGCAGCTTGCCTCTAGGACAAGCATAAAACTGGGAGATCTCTTCCATCACGCCAGTTAGGGGTAAGTCTGTACTTGAGTCTAGCACTGACTGGATAGCAGCTTGCCTCTAGGACAAGCATAAAACTGGAAGATCTCTTCCATCACGCCAGTTAGGGGTAAGTCTATACTTGAGTCTAGCACTGACTGGATAGCAGCTTGGCTCTAGGACAAGCATAAAACTGTCAGATCTCTTCCATCACGCCAGTTAGGGGCAAGTCTATACTTGAGTCTAGCACTGACTGGGTAGCAGCTTGGCTCTAGGACAAGCATAAAACTGTCAGGTCTCTTCCATCACGCCAGTTAGGGGCAAGTCTATACTTGAGTCTAGCACTGACTGGATAGCAGCTTGGCTCTAGGACAAGCATAAAACTGTCAGGTCTCTTCCATCACGCCAGTTAGGGGCAAGTCTATACTTGAGTCTAGCACTGACTGGATAGCAGCTTGGCTCTAGGACAAGCACAAAACTGGAAGATCTCTTCCATCACGCCAGTTAGGGGTAAGTCTATACTTGAGTCTAGCACTGACTGGATAGCAGCTTGCCTCTAGGACAAGCATAAAACTGTCAGGTCTCTTCCATCACGCCAGTTAGGGGCAAGTCTATACTTGAGTCTAGCACTGACTGGGTAGCAGCTTGGCTCTAGGACAAGCATAAAACTGTCAGGTCTCTTCCATCACGCCAGTTAGGGGTAAGTCTATACTTGAGTCTAGCACTGACTGGATAGCAGCTTGGCTCTAGGACAAGCATAAAACTGTCAGGTCTCTTCCATCACGCCAGTTAGGGGCAAGTCTATACTTGAGCCTAGCACTGACTGGATAGCAGCTTGGCTCTAGGACAAGCATAAAACTGTCAGATCTCTTCCATCACGCCAGTTAGGGGCAAGTCTATACTTGAGTCTAGCACTGACTGGGTAGCAGCTTGGCTCTAGGACAAGCACAAAACTGGAAGATCTCTTCCATCACGCCAGTTAGGGGTAAGTCTATACTTCTATAACTATAGAAGAATCAGGTCAAGTGTCGAATTACCCTACCTCCGGCCTCACTACACTAACTTCGATATCTCAGAGCAAGCTTTAGAACCAATAAATTACATTTTTCGAACACATACCACTACAGGGAAGTGTTCCATTTCGTGTGAAACGCGGTTATAGAAAGTGAAGGCGGTTGCCGTGGGAACAAAACACTGTCAGATTCTCTGCGCACGATTGCCTGCCCGTTCTACGGTTGCCAGCTGTTGTTATAAAGCTTTCGCTCCTATAGCAAGCCATTCACATGAGTTTCTCTAACCACTAATGCTTATTTTACAAATCATTCTTATTTTCCTATCTACCTGTTACAAAAGACAGAAAATATAACCAAATCTTCAAAATGGGGCGTTCTTTCTTAACTAGTTAGTACCATAAAAAATAAATGAATAAATACAATAATATAAACTGTATGCCTTAAACGATGTGCGTTTTAGAGGAGGAAATTTGCCTGTCTCTTATGGTTTAAAATAGAGGACTTTATTCGCACAAAAATCAAGTTATACAGCTTATTAATCGTGCATTGAAATAAAATAGTCAAGAGCCACTTTTCAGAAAACAAGGAAACGCTTTCCATTTTAGGCAAGTTTGGAATAACGCAGTGTTGCAAATACCAAGTTTAATATTGATTTCATTCTTATTTTGCAGTTACGCCACTCACAAGCAGACGTGGACGCCCATGAACACAACACATACACAAACGTGCGCACACAGTAACACACACAAACGTGCGCACACAGGAACACACACAAACGTGCGCACACAGGAACACACACAAACACGTCCACAGGAACACACACAAACACGTCCACAGGAACACACGAAAACGTGCGCACACAGGAACACACAAACACACAACACAAATATGCGCACACAGGAACACACACAAACACACAACACAAACATGCGCACACAGGGACACACACAACCACACAACACAAACATGCGCACACAGGAACACACACAACCGTGCGCATACGGGCGACACACAAACGAGCGCACACAGGCGACACACAAACGAGCGCACACAGGCGACGCACAAACGAGCGCACACAGGCGACACACAAACGTGCGCACACAGGCGACACACAAACGAGCGCACACAGGCGATACACAAACATGCGCACACAGGAACACACACAAACGAGCGCACACAGGCGATATACAAACGTGCGCACACAGGAACACACACAAACGTGCGCACACAGGAACACACACAAACCTGCGCACACAACACACACAAACGTGCGCACACAGGAACACACACAAACACGTGCACACAACACACACAAACGTAAGCACACAGGAACACACAAACCTGCGCACACAGGAAAACACACAAACACGTACACACAGCACACACAAACGTGCGCACACAGGGACACACACAAACCTGCGCACACAACACACACGAACGTGCGCACACAGGAACACACACAAACACATGCACACAGGAACACACACAAACGAGCGCACACAGGAACACACATAAACCTGCGCACAAAACACACACAAACACGTGCACACAAAACACACAAACGTGCGCACACATGAACACACACACAAACCTGCGCACACAACACACACAAAGGTGCGCACACAACACACACAAACACGTGAACTCAAAACACACATACGTGCGCACACAGGAACACACACAAACACGTGCACACAACACACACAAACGTGCGCACAGGAACACACACAAACACGTGCACACAGGAACACACACAAACGGGCGCACACAGGAACACACATAAACCTGCGCACCAAACACACACAAACACGTGCACTAAAAACACACAAACGTGCGCACACAGGAACACACACAAACACGTGCACACAACACACACAAACGTGCGCACACAAGATCACACACAAACGTGCGCACACAAGATCACACACAAACGTGCGCACATAAGCACACATACAAACGTGTGCACACAGGCGACACACAAACGTGCGCACACAAGCACACACAAACGTGCGCACACAAGCACACATACAAACGTGCGCACACAGGCGACACACAAACGTGCGCACACAAGATCACACACAAACGTGCGCACATAAGCACACATACAAACGTGTGCACACAGGCGACACACAAACGTGCGCACACAAGCACACACAAACGTGCGCACACAAGCACACATACAAACGTGCGCACACAGGCGACACACAAACGTGCGCACACAAGATCACACACAAACGTGCGCACATAAGCACACATACAAACGTGTGCACACAGGCGACACACAAACGTGCATACACAAGCACTCACACATAGGTGCGCACACAAGCACACGTACAAACGTGCGCACACAAGCACACATACAAATGTGCGCACACAGGCGACACACAAACGTGCGCACACCGGCAGACACACAAACGTGCGCACACAGTCACACATACAAACGTGCGCACATAAGCGTCCGCACACAAGCCCACACACACAAACGTGCGCACACAAGCACACATACAAACGTGCGCACACAAGCACACATACAAACGTGCGCACACAGGCGACACACAAACGTGCGCACACAAGCACACACAAACGTGCGCACACAAGCACACATACAAACGTGCGCACACAGGCGACACACAAACGTGCGCACACAAGCACACACACAAACCTGCGCATACCAGCACACATACAAACGTGCGCACACAGGCACACATACAAACGTGCGCACACAGGCGACACACAAACGTGCGCACACAAGCACGCACACAAACGTGCGCACAAAAGCACACATACAAACGTGCGCACACAGGCGACACACAAACGTGCGCACACAAGCACACATACAAACGTGCGCACACAGGCGATACACAAACGTGCGCACACAAGCACACCCTCCTTAAAAGACATCAAACTTAACTACCAACTTTGCTTTTTAACCGACTTTTCGTGTTTGAGTTATGTTGTCCACAGACTGACAGAGAGAACCAGAGTAAACAGGACTGTCTCTCTGTCTGTCTGTCTGTCTGTCTGTCTGTCTGTCTGTCTGAGAATCATGAAGCAGTTATAGGAATAAGAGTTTCTAAGAAAGGTTGGTACAAGAGTAGAGAAAGTAATGTGAGTGGAGATCAGAATCATGAAGAAAATAAGAGTTTGTAAGAATGGTTAGTACCAGAGTGGAGAAAGTCTGTAAGTGCAGGAAATCAGAATCATGAAGAAGATATAGGAATAAGAGTTTGTAAGAATGGTTAGTACAAGAGTAGAGAAAGTCTGTGAGTGCAGGAGATCAGAATCATGAAGAAGATATAGGAATAAGAGTTTGTAAGAATGGTTAGTACAAGAGTAGAGAAAGTCATGTGAGTGCAGGAGATCAGAATCATGAAGAAGATATAGCAATAAGGGTTTGTAAGAATGGTTAATACAAGAGTAGAGAAAGTCATGTGAGTGCAGGAGATCAGAATCATGAAGAAGATATAGGAATAAGAGTTTGTAAGAATGGTTAGTACAAGAGTAGAGAAAGTCATGTGAGTGCAGGAGATCAGAATTATGAAGAAGATATAGGAATAAGGGTTTGTAAGAATGGTTAATACAAGAGTAGAGAAAGTCATGTGAGTGCAGGAGATCAGAACCATGAAGAAGATATAGCAATAAGGGTTTGTAAGAATGGTTAGTACAAGAGTAGAGAAAGTCTGTGAGTGCAGGAGATCAGAATCATGAAGAAGATATAGCAATAAGGGTTTGTAAGAATGGTTAGTACAAGAGTAGAGAAAGTCTGTGAGTGCAGGAGATCAGAATCATGAAGAAGATATAGAAATAAGGGTTTGTAAGAATGGTTAGTACAAGAGTAGAGAAAGTCTGTGAGTGCAGGAGATCAGAATCATGAAGAAGATATAGCAATAAGGGTTTGTAAGAATGGTTAGTACAAGAGTAGAGAAAGTCTGTGAGTGCAGGAGATCAGAATCATGAAGAAGATATAGCAATAAGGGTTTGTAAGAATGGTTAGTACAAGAGTAGAGAAAGTCTGTGAGTGCAGGAGATCAGAATCATGAAGAAGATATAGAAATAAGGGTTTGTAAGAATGGTTAGTACAAGAGTAGAGAAAGTCTGTGAGTGCAGGAGATCAGAATCATGAAGAAGATATAGAAATAAGGGTTTGTAAGAATGGTTAGTACAAGAGTAGAGAAAGTCTGTGAGTGCAGGAGATCAGAATCATGAAGAAGATATAGCAATAAGGGTTTGTAAGAATGGTTAGTACAAGAGTAGAGAAAGTCATGTGAGTGCAGGAGATCAGAATCATGAAGAAGATATAGCAATAAGGGTTTGTAAGAATGGTTAGTACAAGAGTAGAGAAAGTCTGTGAGTGCAGGAGATGAGAATCATGAAGAAGATATAGCAATAAGAGTTTGTAAGAATGGTTAGTACAAGAGTAGAGAAAGTCATGTGAGTGCAGGAGATCAGAATCATGAAGAAGATATAGAAATAAGGGTTTGTAAGAATGGTTAGTACAAGAGTAGAGAAAGTCATGTGAGTGCAGGAGATCAGAATCATGAAGAAGACATAGGAATAAGAGTTTGTAAGAATGGTTAGTACAAGAGTAGAGAAAGTCATGTGAGTGCAGGAGATGAGAATCATGAAGAAGATATAGGAATAAGAGTTTGTAAGAATGGTTAGTACAAGAGTAGAGAAAGTCATGTGAGTGCAGGAGATCAGAATCATGAAGAAGATATAGAAATAAGAGTTTGTAAGAATGGTTAGTACAAGAGTAGAGAAAGTCATGTGAGTGCAGGAGATCAGAATCATGAAGTAGATATAGCAATAAGAGTTTGTAAGAATGGTTAGTACAAGAGTAGAGAAAGTCATGTGAGTGCAGGAGATCAGAATCATGAAGAAGATATAGCAATAAGAGTTTGTAAGAATGGTTAGTACAAGAGTAGAGAAAGTCATGTGAGTGCAGGAGATCAGAATCATGAAGAAGATATAGAAATAAGAGTTTGTAAGAATGGTTAGTACAAGAGTAGAGAAAGTCATGTGAGTGCAGGAGATCAGAATCATGAAGTAGATATAGCAATAAGAGTTTGTAAGAATGGTTAGTACAAGAGTAGAGAAAGTCATGTGAGTGCAGGAGATCAGAATCATGAAGAAGATATAGCAATAAGAGTTTGTAAGAATGGTTAGTACAAGAGTAGAGAAAGTCATGTGAGTGCAGGAGATCAGAATCATGAAGAAGATATAGAAATAAGAGTTTGTAAGAATGGTTAGTACAAGAGTAGAGAAAGTCATGTGAGTGCAGGAGATCAGAATCATGAAGTAGATATAGCAATAAGAGTTTGTAAGAATGGTTAGTACAAGAGTAGAGAAAGTCATGTGAGTGCAGGAGATCAGAATCATGAAGAAGATATAGCAATAAGAGTTTGTAAGAATGGTTAGTACAAGAGTAGAGAAAGTCTGTGAGTGCAGGAGAACAGAATCATGAAGAAGATATAGGAATAAGAGTTTGTAAGAATGGTTAGTACAAGAGTAGAGAAAGTCATGTGAGTGCAGGAGATCAGAATCATGAAGAAGATATAGCAATAAGAGTTTGTAAGAATGGTTAGTACAAGAGTAGAGAAAGTCTGTGAGTGCAGGAGAACAGAATCATGAAGAAGATATAGGAATAAGAGTTTGTAAGAATGGTTAGTACAAGAGTAGAGAAAGTCATGTGAGTGCAGGAGATCAGAATCATGAAGAAGATATAGCAATAAGAGTTTGTAAGAATGGTTAGTACAAGAGTAGAGAAAGTCTGTGAGTGCAGGAGAACAGAATCATGAAGAAGATATAGGAATAACTTTATATGAAAAGATTGACTGCTATTTGTGGTTCTTTCTGAATACGGCCGATAAATGTGGAAGTGAAGTAATCTTGTAGCCTCGCATGCTCATCAAACACTTGTCTACATCTTGCGGCGGCCAAAGACACACTACACAAATCCATCAACGTTTGAGTTGTTGCCGAATATACATATTTCCATTGGGTTGATTCAAAACCTGCATACGCTCTTTCCGGAGAAAATATGATACCAGCACGCAGTCACTGCAAGTGTTAATTATCTAATCTTTCCTAGCAACAGACAGAAACCAAGTGGCCATTAAGAAAATCGTGCACTGTGGAGCATAATGAGTTCAAGTTTCATCACTGCCACCATGAGCTCGCACCGAATTAGTAGTGTTGTGCATCTCAGCTGCAGTGCTTTTCAAATGGGAAGAGTTCTGATCTGCAGCCAATGAGATACGTTTACATGCACACTGTTGCAAGCTCATTACCCCCACTCTTCATATTTCTTGGCGCGCGTCAATCCCCACTTAAGGGGAAAGTAATATGACAACACCGCAGGACTCCGATTTGTTACCGACCTGGAGACGCTCAAGGACAAACTCCTTCCAAAGTCCTTTAACATATTCTTAGCCAACTACGTGAATTTAAAGCATACGATTTCCCAAAACACCACGTAGAAATGATCTCTTATTGCACACCCCAAAATTTATTATTATTATTATTATTATTATTATTATTATTATTATTATTATTATTATTATTATTATTATTATTATTATTATTATTATTATTATTATTATTATTATTATTATTATTATTATTATTATTATTATTATTATTATTATTATTATTATTATTATTATTATTATTATTATTATTATTATTATTATTATTATTATTATTATTATTATTATTATTATTATTATTATTATTATTATTATTATTATTATTATTATTATTATTATTATTATTATTATTATTATTATTATTATTATTATTATTATTATTATTATTATTATTATTATTATTATTATTATTATTATTATTATTATTATTATTATTATTATTATTATTACTACTATTATTATTATTACTACTATTATTATTATTACTACTATTATTATTATTACTACTATTATTATTATTACTACTATTATTATTATTATTATTATTATTACTACTATTATTATTATTATTATTATTATTACTACTATTATTATTATTATTATTATTATTACTACTATTATTATTATTACTACTATTATTATTATTATTATTATTATTATTATTATTATTATTATTATTATTATTATTATTATTATTATTATTATTATTATTATTATTATTATTATTATTATTATTATTATTATTATTATTATTATTATTATTATTATTATTATTATTATTATTATTATTATTACTACTATTATTATTATTACTACTATTATTATTATTACTACTATTATTATTATTACTACTATTATTATTATTACTACTATTATTATTATTATTATTATTATTACTACTATTATTATTATTATTATTATTACTACTATTATTATTATTATTATTACTACTATTATTATTATTATTACTACTATTATTATTATTATTATTATTATTATTATTATTATTATTATTATTATTATTATTATTATTATTATTATTATTATTATTATTATTATTATTATTATTATTATTATTATTATTATTATTATTATTATTATTATTATTATTATTATTATTATTATTATTATTATTATTATTATTATTATTATTATTATTATTATTACTACTATTATTATTATTACTACTATTATTATTATTACTACTATTATTATTATTACTACTATTATTATTATTACTACTATTATTATTATTATTATTATTATTACTACTATTATTATTATTATTATTATTATTACTACTATTATTATTATTATTATTATTATTACTACTATTATTATTATTACTACTATTATTATTATTATTATTATTATTATTATTATTATTATTATTATTATTATTATTATTATTATTATTATTATTATTATTATTATTATTATTATTATTATTATTATTATTATTATTATTATTATTATTATTATTATTATTATTATTATTATTATTATTATTATTATTATTATTATTATTACTACTATTATTATTATTACTACTATTATTATTATTACTACTATTATTATTATTACTACTATTATTATTATTACTACTATTATTATTATTATTATTATTATTACTACTATTATTATTATTATTATTATTACTACTATTATTATTATTATTATTACTACTATTATTATTATTATTACTACTATTATTATTATTATTATTACTACTATTATTATTATTATTATTACTACTATTATTATTATTATTATTACTACTATTATTATTATTATTATTATTACTACTATTATTATTATTATTATTATTATTACTACTATTATTATTATTATTATTATTATTACTACTATTATTATTATTATTATTACTATTATTATTATTATTATTACTACTATTATTATTATTATTACTATTATTATTATTATTATCGTTGTCGTTGTTATTGTTGTTGTTATTATTATTATTATTATTATTATTATTATTATTATTATTATTATTATTATTATTATTATTAATGTTAGTATTATTACTTTGGTTCTCTGAGAACTTATCAGCCACTCCCCTTAATGGTTAACGACCCTTTTGTTCAGTTACAAGCTCACTCAGCAACAATTACTAATTCATTTAACTTTACTTTTATACTTCGGCAAAAGCTTTGTCTTTTTCTTGGAACTCCGGTTTTGTGGACATGTCTCAAGGCGTACGAATATTCACTGAAAAGTGCACCCTTGTCTGCTTCTCTATCTTGTCTTCAACAATAAAACAACCCCCTCCCTTACGCTTACCTGAAAGAGTCGTCTATAAATA
Source organism: Tenodera sinensis (assembly GCA_030765045.1). Taxonomy (NCBI): domain Eukaryota; kingdom Metazoa; phylum Arthropoda; class Insecta; order Mantodea; family Mantidae; genus Tenodera; species Tenodera sinensis. Next base: position 307,211,463 of record CM060962.1, read on the forward strand.
TGCAAGAGTCGTCCAGAGTAAACAGGACTTCATGCGCTATAGCCAGAAAATTCAAGATATACATTTCATTTGTAATAAAAATGTCTCAGACATGGCATTTTAATCAAAATCGTTAGACCCGTTTTCAAAAAAATCAAAATTCTCGAGAAATTTCCATGTAAAGGGTAGTTTCGGGGGAGGGAATTTTCTTGACTAAGTTGTCATTTTGTCAGGTGTATGTAGGTACAGGAAATGTTCGGGCGATGTCGTGGGAACATGCAATGTTGGACACGCCCGCCTGACGTCCGCCTTTAGTTGATCATTTCACAGCCTGGTCGCACCAGCATGCGCTTACATACTTAACTTCCAAACATGCGGGAAAACAAAAGGAAACAAGAAAGCAAGACACAGAAAGAAAGAAAGAGACTGAAAGAAGAAAGAAAGAAAGGGAGGGCGGGAGGGTGGTAGGCAGAAAGGAAGGGAGGGACGGACAGAGGGAGAGACGGAGGATGGGAGGAAGCAAGGAAGGAAGAAAGGAAGGGAGGGCGGGAGGGTGGTAGGCAGAAAGGAAGGGAGGGACGGACAGAGGGAGAGACGGAGGATGGGAGGAAGGAAGGCAGGAAGAAAGGAAGGGAGGGCGGGAGGGTGGTAGGCAGAAAGGAAGGGACGGACGGACAGAGGGAGAGACGGAGGATGGGAGGGAGGAAAGAAGAAAGGAAGGGAGGGCGGGAGGGTGGTAGGCAGAAAGGAAGGGAAGGACGGACAGAGGGAGAGACGGAGGATGGGAGGAAGGAAGGAAGGAAGGAAGGAAGAAAGAAAGAAAGGAAGGGAGGGCGGGAGTGTGGTAGGCAGAAAGGAAGGGAGGGACGGACTGTGGGAGAGACGGAGGATGGGAGGAAGGAAGGAAGGAGGGAAGAAAGGAAGGGAGGGCGGGAGGGTGGTAGGCAGAAAGGAAGGGACGGACGGACAGAGGGAGAGATGGAGGATGGGAGGGAGGAAGGAAGGAAGAAAGGAAGGGAGGGTGGTAGGCGGAAAGGAAGGGAGGGACGGACTGTGGGAGAGATGGAGGATGGGAGGGAGGAAGGAAGAAAGAAAGGAAGGGAGGGCGGGAGTGTGGTAGGCAGAAAGGAAGGGAGGGACGGACTGTGGGAGAGACGGAGGATGGGAGGAAGGAAGGAAGGAGGGAAGAAAGGAAGGGAGGGCGGGAGGGTGGTAGGCAGAAAGGAAGGGACGGACGGACAGAGGGAGAGACAGAGGGAGGAAGGAAGGAAGGAAGGAAGAAAGGAAGGGAGGGCGGGAGGGTGGTAGGCAGAAAGGAAGGGACGGACGGACAGAGAGAGAGACAGAGGGAGGGAGGGAGGAAGGAAGGAAGGAAGCAAGGACGGAAAGGAAACTACATTTACGTAAAAAATATACTTTGCCTAAAATGGCTCTAACGTTTGACATAAGTTGTGCTTCAAAGAGATTGCCATTTTTTATGTAGCAATATTTTGTGTAGGTATCTCTAGGGATGGTGATTTTTAGCATTTTGAAATTTTAATTCAGCATTTTGAGTTTACTAATTAGCACTTTATAGCGTTTTCACATTTCTTAATATTGGATGGATGGATGGATGGATGGATGGATGGGTGGGTGGGAGGGTGTGTGGGTGTGTGGGTGGGTGGGTGGATGGAGGGATGGATGGATGCAGAGATGAATGGAGGGATGGAGGGAGGAGTGGAGGGAGGGATGGATAGGTGGGTGGGAGGGTGTGTCGGTGTGTGTGTGGGTGGATGGAGGGAGGGATGGATGGAGGGAGGGATGGTGTGAGGGATGGAGGGATGGAGGGACGGATGGAGGGACAGAGGGAGGGAGGGATGGAGGGACAGAGGGAGGGAGGGAGGGACGGACGGAGGGATGGATGGAGGGATGTATGGAGGGACAGAGGGAAGGAGGGATGGAGGGACAGAAGGAGGGAGGGAGGGAGGGAGGGACGGACGGACTTAGGGACGGGCGGACGGAGGGACGGACAGAGGGAGGGAGGGAGGGACGGAGGGATGGATGGAGGGATGTATGGAGGGACAGAGGGAGGGAGGGATGGAGGGACAGAGGGAGGGAGGGAGGGAGGGAGGGAGGGACGGACGGACTTAGGGACGGGCGGACGGAGGGACGGACAGAGGGAGGGAGGGAGGGAGGGACGGACGGACTTAGGGACGGGCGGACGGAGGGACGGACGAGGTTGTCAATTTCTTACCTGCAGTGTCACATGGATACAATATTTCTGGAAGCAAAATTGTTAGCATTATCACTAAATCCCTTAAAATACCTTTTTCTTTTAAAAGAACAGTCCATTTCGTATTTATATCGCATTTTTATACTCTTTTAGCATTTTAGATGGATTTCGTATTTTATCGGATATTCAAAACACGTATAAAGTGAATTAATTGAGCATTAACAACAAAAATATGCAAGTATAACCTTTTTATGTGCTATTTTCACTTTATCGTTAATGCGAAAAATCATGAGCCCTAGAACAAAGCTGCTAAGGGAGTGATGAGCACATGCGCAAAGCAAGTATTGCATTCCATGAAGACATTTCACGGAGTGAACCATTTTGGAGATATTCCTTCTTATTTGTGTGACCTTTGGAAAACTTAAACCTTTCACCAAATACAACACCCTTATTCTTTTTTTTTTTTTTTTTTTAATGTTAACAGTGCAAAGAGAACGGAATTTGAAGTCCTTAAAATCTTTGACTATCACTCAAAGCCTACTGTATTCCAATATTCCCCTTGTAGCTACAAGGAAATAAGCAATAAGGTAATTTGTACAAATGTTTATATTAACTAACACGAAGAAGATATAGGAATAAGAGTTTGTAAGAATGGTTAGTACAAGAGTAGAGAAAGTCATGTGAGTACAACACATCAAATTTTTAAATGTTGTTCTTGTTGATGTCATTGTTATTGTTGTTGTTATTATTATTATTATTATTATTATTATTATTATTATTATTATTATTATTATTATTATTATTATTATTATTATTATTATTATTATTATTATTATTATTATTATTATTATCGTCATCGTTATCGTTATTGTTATCATTATCATTATTTTTATTATTATTATTGTTGTTGTTATTGTTATTGTTATGGTTAGAGTAATGGTTAGGGTTATCGTTATCATTATTATTATGATTAAGACTATTATCATTATTATTATTATCATTATTATTAGCATTATCATTATCATTATTTTTATTATTATTATTGTTGTTGTTATTATTGTTATGGTTATAGTAATGGTTATGGTTATTGTTATCGTTATCATTATTATTATGATTATGATTAAGACTATTATCATTATTATTATTATTGTTATTATTAAGGGGTTTCAAACATGTAGGTATTTCTACTGAAATGGTGTGTGAGTGAGTGAGTGAGTGAGTGAGCGAGTGAGTGAGCGAGTGAGTGAGTGAGTCAGTGAGTGAGTGAGTGAGTGTCGGGTTTAAGGGCCCGTCGACAACTTGGTCGTTAGGGCCCCTCTACTGAAATGGTGGTATTGAGGTTTGTGTGTAATACGCCTCCTGTACTTAGTATAGGTAAGTACGTACATAGAGAAAATAGCAATCGATTGTGGTTAGAGAAAATTGCACTTTGAAAAAACTGCACGTCCAAAAAAGTGGATCTCTGAAATGTATTTTCCAAGTTTTGTCTCAGTTGTGGCAGTAAGGTTCCGATGCATTACAGACACAAGGCATCTTATCTATAGCAAAACGATCACTACCCATTCGCTTCCATCGACTTACTGTTAATCGATATAAACGTTTTTAGAAGTGCAACTTCTTCATTTAAAACCTAACGGAGCACACAGTGTGTAGTCTCTCCCGCGACCTTGATGCCGTTATACGCGCAACTAGTCAGTACTGGGCCTCTGAAAATCCACATCGCGTTCAAGAAGCCCCTCATTATGATCGGAGGGTTGGATTTTGGTGTTCTGTTGGTGCTACACATACAATCGGTCTAATATTCTACGGCCAGTCTGTAAATGATCGGAGTGTTGGGGTTTGATGTGTCAATCGCGCACAGGCGAAATGTACGTGCGTTAGGTTTTAAATGAAGGGCCCTGTAGTTGTAACCCCAAAAGGTATGTGCCGAGGCAGTGCTAAGGAACCTGCTCGCTATACACTGGCCTACGCTTTTCTATGACATCACGAGAAACAGCGAAATAGCGGCAGCACTTTAAAGAAAATGACAAACTATTGAATAATCCATACCAATAATTATATACATCTGAGAAACAGTTTAAGCTATATGTGTGTGTGTGTGTGTGTGTGTGTGTGTGTGTGTGTGTGTGTGTGTGTGTGTGTGTGTGTGTGTGTGTGTGTGTGTGTGGTTGTGTGCACTCACACTACATTCTCTTTTCACTCTTAAATAAATTATTCTAAAAAAGACTTGAATATTCTTCTATCTGCTTCATGTTAATGGCGATAAACATTTGTTTCCTTGGACATACGTACAATGAGAATACTTAAGTGATAGCCAAATCTTTTAAGAGCTAGTCGCTACAAGATGGCTTTGATAATCCATTCTCTTTGTATGAATGTAGCGCAGTTGGTAGCGCGCTTGCCTCTGGTGCGGAAGACCCGGGTTCGATCCCCGGTACCAGCATGGGGATATTATCCCCTCTGGGAGGTCTGGCACGGGGTGCACTCGGCCTTGATGGGCCCCGGGGGGACCAACTGAGCAGCTACTTGATAGAAAAGTAGGGGCCCCAGGTCGTGAAGACGCTGACCACGTACCACCCTCCAATACTGCACCCCACCAATGACACCTGTAGTGGGCCGAGGTGGGGGACGCAGCGGCTGCGCGATAAGGCGTGGCTCTTCATGGGCTGTAGTACCGGGGCTTAGTTTTTATTTGAAAATATCTCAAGAGTGCCTATCTCCTCAAAAATCAGACATAAATCGTGTGCTTGTGTAGTAATATTACAGTTTACCAGTCATGCACTTGGGATACTGTTTCCAGAAAATTCAACATACCTATACATTTCATTTATTAAACATATGATATGTGAGGTAAATGTTGCCCAGAAACCGCTACAAGTACCTGACACCGTGATCCTGTGGTTTGACTATTGCAAGTTGAGATCACACCAACAAGTAATTGAGTATCGTATTTCACCTGAAGACGGGTGCACGTTCAGTAACCGAAACGTTGTTTACAGCTAATGCAACCTAGATAACGGCGCGTATTAACTTTCTTTTGTTGCCATGTGAATATTCTCCTAAACTGGAGTAGGTACATATCTGTTTCTTAAATATCTTTAAAGAAAATTTAGATTTAACTTCGAAAAAAGACTATTCCTACTTCTAACATCCGATTATGTGGCTTATATGACTTTAAGAGTATTGGAAATGCTTTGAGACCTGAATCCAAAAACACATTTTTAGAAAAAGCTCCGTGTGTGTGTGTGTGAGTGTATGCGTGTGCGTGTGTCTGTGTGTGTGTGTGTGTGTGTGTGTGTGTGTGTGTGTGTGTGTGTGTGCGCGCGCGCGCGCGCAGCATAACTCAAAAATGAAAAGACGGTTAAAAACGAAAGTTGGTATTTAATTGTAATGTCTTTCAAGGATGTGACGCGAAGATTTTGAACAAAATAGCCCCCCGCTAAACTACCCCTTGCATGGAAAATTTTTCGAAACTTTTGATTTTCTTGAAAATGGCTCTAACGATTTTGATTAAAATGCCATATGTTTGAGATATGCTTATGACAAATGAAGTGTTTCTCTTGAATTTTCTGGCTATAGCCCCTGTAGTCGTATTTACTGTGGACGACTTTTGCATAACTGGTAAACCGTTACAGATAGACCAAATCATACTATACAAAAATCTAGATCTTGCTAAAATACACAATTTATGTCTCAATAAATTTTCTTGTAGGGTGAACCATTTCGGAGATATTCCTTGTTATGTGTGTGAGTTTCGGAAAACTTAGAACTTTTGTGAAATGGAACATCGTTGTTCATTTTTTATATGTTAAGTGTGCAAAGAGAACGGGATCTCAAAGCTTTAAAAGAGCGATAGTCAAATCTTTTAAAGCTTTGAGATCCTATTCTCTTTGCACACTTAACATATAAAAAAATGAACAACCATGTTTCATATCACGAAAGCTTTGTTTTCCGAAACTCACACACATAACAAGGAATATCTCCGAAATGGTTCACTCTACAAGAAAATTTATTGAGACATAAATTATGTATTTTAGCAAGATCTACATTTTTTGCAGTATGATTTGGTCTATCTCTAACAGTTTACCAGTTATGCTAAAGTCGTCCAGAGTAAATACGACTACAGGGGCAATAGCCAGAAAATTCAAGATGTACATTTCATTTGTCATAAAAATATCTCAAACATATGAAAGTTTAATCAAAATCGTTAGAGCCATTTCCAAGAAAATTAAAGTTTTCGAAAAATTTTCCATGTAAAGTGTAGTTTAGCGGGGGGCTATTTTCTTCAAAATCTTCGTGTCGCATCCTTGAAAGACATTAAACTTAAATGCCAACTTTGGCTTTTAATCTACTTTTCGTTTTTGAGTTATGCTGCGCACAGACAGACAAATGCCTTTTTTGGATTCAGGAGGTCTCAATTTTGGAATTTTTCGGTGGAATACAATAGTTCCCCTACTTACCAGTAGAGAAGGTAAAAAAGTTCCATTTATTTTTCCATGGTTCCAATAAATTATTTTTATTTAGAAAACAATAGCTTTGTTAGACCAAGTTCCAGTGCCCTATGGAAAGCTAAATCAAACACTGTTCTTCAAATTTGTAAAACCATTCAAAAACAAATCTAGTGTCTATGTGGTTGAGATTTAAAACTCGTGATTTCACGGTTGGAAATTGCAAGCAGCGTCCTAGCTATATAATGCTAAAACCCAGCGGTTATAAATCAAGTACGTCAGCCATTACTATAAGAACAGTAGCTAAGCGTATTATCTGTGAGTTAAACATAAAACAATCAACTTCCCATAGAATAGTAATATCATTAACGCCAGCTTTCACCAAATGTTAATCGTGCGCAAACGCAAGAGAGCGCATTGTTGCCTTACATCCGTTTCCGGTGTAACATAAACAAAACATAGCCTTCAAAATTGGGTTTCTGCTCGTTTGTGGTTCTCCAAATACTGGTACAGATGAAGCATGTAAAGGCAGGTAAGGTAGATAGATACATAGGGTGTGAGAGAATTGAGAGTGCAGAATAACCTTGGATGCATGTTGACCTCTCCATGACCCTTGTAATCAATAGTGCAGAGTTCATGAGTGATGATGAGTCACTCACTACTTGAACAAGACCTCCTTACATAACTAGGCTAATTCATTCCCTCTATGTTTTCAAATTACTGTATCTTGTTCAAATTCTTGATTTGGAAACTACTGTAAAGGCAATTTGAGTAATTTTAAGTCGGTTAAGTATCAAACTTAGTATTCAAATTAAGTTCTTCCAAAGATGTGACACAAAGATTTTCAAATATATTCTTGCCCCCCCCCTCCTCCCCAAAGAAAACCTAACGTTTATGTGCAAAAATTATTTTCTAAAAACTTTGATTAAAATACCTACATTTAAATTATCTGCATGTCAAAATGAAATGTATATCTCAAATTTTCTTGGAATAGACTCTAAAGTCCTCTTCATTATGAATGAATTTTGTATAACTGGTAAACCATAACATATAGACAAAATCTTACTATACCAAAATTGTATATAAATCTCGTTAATGTATAAAATTTATGCAAAAGCTTTAATCATTTTCGAGATATTGGTTTAAATGGTCAAGTGAGCGGAGTTTCACATTTGAAAGACTCGGCTGATGCTACTTACTCGTTTAACATTGGCTTTTTGTACTGTCTTTCACAAAAGTAAATACCCACCTTCAGCTAAACCTGCGCGAAGGGTCACCTAATTCTCAGGCGAGCTTGCATACCTCTGTCAACACAACGGCTTCTGACATTTTTAGGAAATTAATTGAAAATAATCTTTCAGAGCATGATGATTTAAAAACCTTAGCTGAAAATATAAGGCACTGAAACATTTTCTGTGTGTAAGTGAAATCAAAGTGATTATTGGTGCTCCATTTTACAGGACGTCAAAAAATAAAACTTTGTGCAGTAATAATCAACAGAAGACCAAAACCAAACGAGACTCACATTAAAAGCACCTTTTAGTGCTAGAAATATTACATAAAATAAATGTTTAATAAGTGATCCTTTTTAAAAGCCTTCTTGAATACAGGCAATGTCTTAAAGATGTTCCTGTTCATGAAGATAGACGTATATTCTGTGTAGGTAATAAATATAAATTAATTATTGTTATTAGCTATTCCACTATCTTTTGTCTGTCATTAATAAAAATAAACCAAACAGACTTAAACTGCACGCTGAACACTGCGATACTCGTGCTTGTTATAGAACTGTTATCTTTTCTTATTCCTCTAAATTAATGTAAGGGAATACCTAGGGGAAAAGAGCAAATTTTTAAACCATTTCTAAAGGTGCTAACGAACTTTCCGCCTTGCACTGAAATTAGCAGCCAAGTTAGTGGCAACAACCTTAATATCATATGATACAGCACGAATGGCCTAGAATGGTCTAGGCGCTGACCGTAGAATTCAGGACTACTAACTGCCGGGGGTTCGATCCCCGCCTTTCGCAGGTTTATTTCCTGAAATACAAAACAACGATGATCCATTTCACGAAAGTTTTAAGTTTTCCGAAACTCACACACATAACAAGGAATATCTCCGAAATGGCTCACCCTACAAGAAAATTTATTCCGACATAAATTGTGTACTTTAGCAAGATCTAAATTTTTGTATAGTATGATTTGGTATATCTGTAACGGTTTACCAGTTATGCAAAAGTCGTCCACAGTAAATACGACTACAGGTGCTATAGCCAGAAAATTCAAGACAAAAACTTCATTTGCCATAAACATATCTCAAACATATGGCACTTTAATCAAAATCGTTAGAGCCATTTTCAAGAAAATCAAAATTTTCACAAAATTTTCCATGTAAAGGGTAGTTTAGGGTGGGGCTATTTTCTTCAAAATCCTCATGACGTATTCTTGAAAAACATTAAACTTAAATACCAAGTTTGGTTTTTAACCGACTTTTCGTTTTTGAGTTATGCTGTCCACAGACTGACAGACACGCGCACACACACACACACACACACACACACACACACACACACACACACACACACACACACACACACACGGACCTTTTTCTAAAAATGCTTTTTTGGATTCAGAGGATCTCAAAACATATATTTCCGGTGTACCAGCGGTACAAAAATCTATAGTTAATCTACCATTTTATGCAGCTAAAAGATTAGTCAACTCTGAATTCAAAAAAATTATTGCAAAATATTACTATGAAAAATTAGAGAATAAAAGATGGGAACTACCAAACATTCAAACAGTAATTCCTGAGTATCCTCGAAAAACAGCAGTTGCAACCTTCAGGTTGATTACAGGACATGATTGTCTGGCAAAACATTTAAACAGAATTGGGATATATTCTTCACCACTCTGTCCTCTATGTGATCTGCAAGAGGAAATGGATCGAGACCACCTTCAAATATGCCCGGCCACTTCTAGTGCCCCATCCATCAGTGAAAAATATTGGAGAGCAAGAGGATTAATGACTTCATTGTCAGAAATCCAGCATTAGCTAACAACAACAACAACATATTTCCGGTGAAATCTCGACATCGAATTTTTGGATGGAATACAATACTTTCTTCTACTTACCAGTAGAGAAAATAAAAATTATGACAACAAAGCTAAAGATGGGAGGGAGGGGGGGGGGGGGAGAGGGGAAAAAAACAAGGGTAAAGAGAAAATGTGGAAAGGCGGACTTTGTTTGAGGCAGGTAAAGAATTCAGACGGACAGACGGACAGACGGACGGACGGACGGAAGGCCGACAGACGTCAGAACCAAAATAACCTCACCACGCCAGATTCTCTCCATATGCCACCAACACAAGCGCCTCTACATTTATCGCCATTCATATGATAAACCTTCCAACATGAACGATTTAAAATTAAGCAATTACTTGCATAGAGCATTCAAATGTTTAGTACTCATAAAACCAGAACAATTGCTATCGTTGCGTGTTTGTCAGAGCATATGACATATTTGGAAAAACGTAAACGTGCAACGTAAAATATTTTTAAAATCTGACGTGTTGCACTCACATGACTTTCTCTACTCTTGTACTAACCATTCTTACAAATACATTTTCTTCTATCTTCTTCGTGTTAGTTGAGATAAACATTGGCAGAAATTATCTTATTGCTTATTTCCTTGTAGGTGCAAGGGGAATGTTAGAATACAGTAGGCTTTGTGCGATAGTCAAATGTTTTAAAGCTTTGAGATTCCGTTCTCTATGCACACGTAACATATAAAAAAATGAACAACGATGTTGCATTTGACGAAAGTTTAAGTTTTGCGAAACTCACACACATAACAAGGAATATCTCCGAAATGTTTCACTTTACAAAAAAAATTATTTGGACATAAACTGTGTGTTTTGGCGAGATCTACATTTTTTGTACAGTAAGATTTGGTCTATCTCTAACGGTTTACCAGTTATGCAAACGTCATCCAGAGTAAATAGGACTTTATGGGCTATAGCCAGACAATTCAAAATATACACTTCATTTGTCATCAACATATCTCAAACATATGTGTTTAATCAAAATCGTTACAGCCA
>CM060962.1:307227200-307267200 GCA_030765045.1 Tenodera sinensis
AGTCAAATGTTTAACTGGACACACTATGCTGACCTTCCAATTACATACTCAATCACAACAAGCAAATGAATGTAGTCAGGACTTCAAAGAATGACCTCGGAAATGGCATATGGCACACAAAAGTTGTTTTCTTCCATCACTTGACGTTTACCGCCTGGGCATACCAGATTATAGAAAATTCCTTGCCAATAAATGAACGGTCATGATTGGCTCCTGCACAGCTCCCCTTCAAGGTGTCTCAAAACGTGTAATACAATGCTACCTCTACTTACTCTAGCCACAAACTTTGGCAAGAATACTCATGTGTTGCACTCACATGACTTTCTCTACTCTTGTACTAATCATTCTTACAATCTCTTCTTATATCTTCTTCGTGTTAGTTGAGATAAACATTTGTACAAATTATCTTATTGCTTATTTCCTTGTAGGTACAAGGGGAGTATGGGAATACAGTATACTTTGAGCGATAGTCAAATGTTTTAAAGCTTTGATATTCCGATCTCTTTGCACGTGTAACATATAAAAAATGAACAACGATGTTCCATTTCACGAACGTTTTAAGTTTTCCAAAACTCACACACATAACATGGAATATCTCCGAAATGGTTCACCCTACAAGAAAATTTATTGAGACATAAATTGTGTATTTTTGCAAGATCTACATTTTTTTATATCTTAAGAATTTGTCTTTCTCTTACGGTTTACGAGTTATTCAAAAGTCATCCAGAATAAATAGGACTACGTAGGCTATAGCCAGAAAATTCAACATCTACATTTCATTTGTCCTAAAAATATCTCAAACATATAACATTTTATTCAAACTCGTTAGAGCCATTTTCAAAAAAATTAAAATTTTCGATGTAAAGTGTAGTTTAGCGTGTCGCATCCTCCAACTGCTTTTTAACCTACTTTTCGCTTTTGAGTTATACTATCCACAGACACACACACACACACACACACACACACACACACACACACACACACACACACACACACACACACACACACGGACCTGTTTCTAAAAATGCTTTTTAGTACAAAGGGATGTGAATGTAACAAAAGCATTGTTGTATAGTTTACAACATCCATAAAATGTCTCCAAAAAGTGGCTTGTACTATTAAACCGAAGCTGCAATGTGACAATGCAATAACTGGAACAGTGGCAGTGAAAAGTGGCAACACTGCACAGACCGGAATGTGCACATGTCCATAACACATGCATGACCGGAACCCGATATCAAACATTTCTATGACCTAAAAAATATAGATGTAGGTATATTCTCCTCCGTCAATTCAGCACAACGAAATGTCAACTCCACTAAGCCATCGCAACACCACTTTTCATCAGCCTCTCACATTTTTTATCAAATTGGTTGTCTATCATTATTTTTATCGAATCATAGAACAAGCAGGTATTTATTACTTTCTCTACTGGTAAGTAGGGAATGTATTGTATTCCACCCAAAATTTCGATGTCGAGATTTCACCGGAAATACATGTTTTGAGACCCCCTGAATCCAAAATAAAAGCATTTTTAGAAAAAGCTCTGTGTGTGTGTGTGTGTCAGTGTGTGTGTGTGTGTGTGTGTGTGTGTGTGTGTGTGTGTGTGTGTGTGTGTGTGTGTGTGTGGACAGCATAACTCAAAAACGAAAAGTAGGTTAAAAACCAAAGTCGGTATTTAAGTTTAATGTCTTTCAAGGATGTGACACGAAGATTTTGAAGAAAATAGCCCCACCCTAAACTACCCTTTAAATGGAGCATTTTTCGAAAATTTTAATTTTCTTGCAAATGGCTCTAACGATTTTGATTAAAATGTTATATGTTTGAGATATTCCTAGGACAAGTGAAATGTATATCTTGAATTTTCTGGCTATAGCCCATGTAGTCGTATTTACTCTGGACGACTTTTGCATGATTGTTAAACCGTTAGAGATAGACCAAATCATACTATACAAAAAATGTAGATCTTGCTAAACTATACAATTTATGTCTCAATAAATTTTTCTTGTAGAGTGAACCATTTCGGAGATATTCCTTGTTATGTGTGTGAGTTTCGGAAAACATCAAACTCTCGTGAAATGGATCATCGTTGTTCATTTTTTATGTGTTAATTGTGTAAAATGAACGAAATCCCAAAGCTTTAAAACATTTAAAATATCTTGGCTATCCGGTTGTTGCCGCGTCAAATTGTAAAATGCCGACGTTTCGACCATCTTGTCGTGGTCGTTATCACAGGCAAGATGGTCGAAACGTAGGCATGTTACAATTTGACGCGGCAACAACCGGATAGCCAAGATATTTTAAACGATGGCCGTGGAAGCTTGAGAGAATATATTTAAAACATTTGACTATCGCTCGAAGCCTACTATATTCCCATATTCCCCTTGTACCTACAAGGAAATAAGCAATAAGATAATTTGCACAATGTTTATCTCAACTAACATGAAGAAGATATAGGAATAAGAGTTTGAAAGAATGGTTAGTACAAGAGTAGAGTGCAACACATCAGATGAATTTAGGCCTCCTAATGTGAGGCCTGCCATTCCCTGTTGCGTCACAATGCGCAGCAATAATCCAAGGTCGTTGTATGTACTCACAATGTTGACATTATTGGTTGAATAAGATAAGATATTGCATGCAAGTTTACAATCTCACTATAAAAATTGTCCTACATTTTTATAAAAAGTTACCTCCAGCTTTTATAAGGGTAATTTGTATCAAGAGTAAGAATAACACAGTAGGGGAAATGAGAATGGTGAGCAATAACAAGGAATGGAGAGGGTAAAGTGACAGGGCCACCCCCACGCTGTAAGGAATAACACGGTAGGGGAAATGAGGAGAATGACCAGCAATAGCAAGGAATGGAGAGGGTAAAGTGACAGGGCCACCCCCACGCTGTAAGGAATAACACGGTAGGGGAAATGAGGAGAATGACCAGCAATAACAAGGAATGGAGAGGGTAAAGTGACAGGGCCACCCCCACGCTGTAAGGAATAACACGGTAGGGGAAATGAGCAGAATGACCAGCAATAACAAGGAATGGAGAGGGTAAAGTGACAGGGCCACCCCCACGCTGTAAGGAATAACACGGTAGGGGAAATGAGGAGAATGACCAGCAATAACAAGGAATGGAGAGGGTAAAGTGACAGGGCCACCCCCACGCTGTAAGGAATAACACGGTAGGGGAAATGAGGAGAATGATGAGCAATAGCAAGGAATGGAGAGGGTAAAGTGACAGGGCCACCCCCACGCTGTAAGGAATAACACGGTAGGGGAAATGAGAATGATGAGCAATAACAAGGAATGGAGAGGGTAAAGTGACAGGGCCACCCACACCCTGTAAGGAATAACACAGTAGGGGAAATGAGGAGAATGACCAGCAATAGCAAGGAATGGAGAGGGTAAAGTGACAAGGCCACCCACACCCTGTAAGGAATAACACGGTAGGGGAAATGAGGAGAATGATGAGCAATAACAAGGAATGGAGAGGGTAAAGTGACAGGGCCACCCCCACCCTGTAAGGAATAACACGGTAGGGGAAATGAGGAGAATGACCAGCAATAGCAAGGAATGGAGAGGGTAAAGTGACAGGGCCACCCCCACCCTGTAAGGAATAACACGGTAGGGGAAATGAGGAGAATGACCAGCAATAGCAAGGAATGGAGAGGGTAAAGTGACAGGGCCACCCCCACCCTGTAAGGAATAACACGGTAGGGGAAATGAGGAGAATGACCAGCAATAACAAGGAATGGAGAGGGTAAAGTGACAGGGCCACCCCCACGCTGTAAGGAATAACACGGTAGGGGAAATGAGGAGAATGATGAGCAATAACAAGGAATGGAGAGGGTAAAGTGACAAGGCCACCCTCACCCTGTAAGGAATAACACGGTAGGGGAAATGAGGAGAATGATGAGCAATAACAAGGAATGGAGAGGGTAAAGTGACAAGGCCACCCCCACCCTGTAAGGAATAACACGGTAGGGGAAATGAGGAGAATGATGAGCAATAGCAAGGAATGGAGAGGGTAAAGTGACAAGGCCACCCCCACCCTGTAAGGAATAACACGGTAGGGGAAATGAGGAGAATGATGAGCAATAGCAAGGAATGGAGAGGGTAAAGTGACAGGGCCACCCCCACACTGTAAGGAATAACACGGTAGGGGAAATGAGGAGAATGATGAGCAATAACAAGGAATGGAGAGGGTAAAGTGACAGGGCCACCCCCACACTGTAAGGAATAACACGGTAGGGGAAATGAGGAGAATGATGAGCAATAACAAGGAATGGAGAGGGTAAAGTGACAAGGCCACCCCCACCCTGTAAGGAATAACACGGTAGGGGAAATGAGGAGAATGATGAGCAATAGCAAGGAATGGAGGGGGTAAAGTGACAGGGCCACCCCCACGCTGTAAGGAATAACACGGTAGGGCAGGAATCGGCAAACATGTACTCAATGAGGTATCAGTATGACGTCTCAACATGCTACCCGCAATGCACATGACGTAATGTAGAACAGGGGATGGCATTGACCTTCGTTCAGAGTCAGTGGCGGACTCGCTCACTACAGAGTACAATAAGGAATAGTACATATACTTGAATCCAGCTATTTTGGTCTACGATACTTTAGGTAGGCCTAGATATTTGAGTAATATATTTCAATTCACTTCTATTTGCAATGTACCATGAAAATCTAGTGATATATCACAAGTAGCCACTCTCAATATAGCACGAAAATTAACATCTGCTAATCGCGATACAAGATTTTTTTGGATTCAGTTTCTTTTCTTGTACACATTTCTTAAATGCTTGAAATAATTCTGTCCCTGTTGTAAGTGGAATGACTTGAAGCATATATTCTTGTATCGAGAGGTTGTTAGTAACTCCATGAGTGAAAATTACCAATTGTGCTGTGTCAAAGTTGTCAGTGCTTTCATCCAACGCGAGAGAAACGGCTATAAATTCATGGACCTCGGTTTGTAGTCTTTTTTCGGTTATTTCTGCTATTTTATGTATCCTTCTCTGTATGGTTCGTGGTGATAATGCAATATTACTAAAAATATATTATTCAGGGCAAATTGTGTTGGCAACTTTACTCTCAAATTTCTTATGAAATCTCCATCACTAAAACACCTCAGTGACTGAGCAATCTCCAAAGCAACAGCATAGCTGGCGTGAAGTTGTCTATCAGTTATAATATTTTAATTAATATTAGGTGTGTTATCTGAATATTGCTCTTTGAGCTGTTGCAGTTGGTTAGTCCGATCTAGACCTGAACAAAATGAATATAGGACACTGCGTCAGTGTTATGCTACTTTAAATCGTGGTGTAAATTTATGAATATATACTTGTCTATAATTGTATGGTGATCTTATGAGAGATATCATAATGTCGCTTGATGTTCCATTGATGAGTGCCTTTTTGAACTTTAGAGCACAACAAACACCTTACGTTCCTTACATGATGAGAGAAGAAATCATCAAAGTGCTATTCTAGATATCAAATTTAATAGACCAGGAATAATTAGATGCACTCTAATTCTATGAATATACCTACTAAGACTTTAAGTTAAATAAACTAATATCCTTCAAAGTTATAAATAAAGAAGTTCATCTAATTACACTTTGACAGACATGTTTAGAAGTACAGGTAAATACGACAGGACAGTCCGCCCGTGATCGGTGTGTATGCAGTGCCAGTTAAGGCTGCGAGGGAGGGGGAGACCGAGTAAACGCTGCCCCTGACACGTCATAGTTGCAAGGCCTCATTGAGTACATGTTTGCCGATGCCTGCGGTAGGGGAAATGTATAACGTACAGCGAAGTAATCTTTGTAATAAATTATCCAATGTTTACTCTATTTAATTTTTTGCTAATTCTCTTCATGGATAGAGGACAAACGACTGCTACAGCCAATTCATTCCATTCCTAAATGGTTCTATTACCAGAGGAGAATTTTCCTACGTCGTTTCTGTGCCTTCTAACCTTATTTTTCCGTAATGTGTTACATTTCCAAACTTTCGCTAATGCCCATCCATGTAGATGAACCACCATAATCTGTGCCTCTTACGCGGAACTTCTAGAAGCTCTCATTCCGAGAGCAAACACCTTATCGTTCAGTTCCCAAAAGTTGATTTTTGGGATACCCCAATAAGCTCTTTCCTCCAAAGTTTCTTCCCTTTTGGAGGACCAAAATATTTACGCCTTTTATGAATTTTATAGCCCTTCTCTGAATGTTTTCTAACGAATCAATTTGACTAATTGTATATGGGTCCCATCTTCCTGCTCCATATTCCATAATTGTCCCCACTTGACCTCCTTGGTCCATGGTTAGTCTCTTCCCCCAGCTGTCTACCTGCAGTAGTATTCCAGAAAGTTGCTCAGCCCGAACTACCATTTTCACAGAAAACATCTCCAAACAGTAAAACCCGGCTCAAACTATTTTCATTACAAGTGTCTGAAATCCTCTTCAGCCTGAATGACTTTTCTATAACCGGTGAACTGTAAGAGATAAACTCTATATTTTAAAAATCTTATTTGTTACACTCACATGACTTTCTCTACTCTTGTACTAACCATCCTTAAAAATTCTTATTCCTGTATCTTCTTCGTGTTAGTTGAGATAAACATTTGTACAAATTATCTTATTATTGCTTATTTCCTTGTAGGTACAAGGGGAGTATGGGAATACAGTATATACTTTGAGCGATAGTCAAATGTTTTAAAGCTTTGAGATTCCGATCTCTTTGCACGTGTAACATATAAAAAATGAACAACGATGTTCCATTTCACGAACATTTCAAGTTTTCTGAAACTCACACACATAACGAGGAATATCTCCGAAATGGTTCACCCTACAAGAAAATTTATTCAGACATAAATTGTATATTTTAGCTAGATCTACATTTTTTGTATAGTAATATTTCGTCTATCTGTAACGGCTTACCAGTTATGCAAAAGTCGTGCAGAGTAAATACTACAGGGGCTATAGCAAAAAAATTCAAGATATACATTTCATTTGTCATAACAATATCTCAAACATATGACATTTTAATCAAAATCGTTACACCCATTTTTAAGAAAATCAAAATTTTCGAAAAATTTGTCATGTAAAGAGTAATTTAGGGTGGGGCTATTTTCTTCAAAATCTTCGTGTCACATTCTTGAAAGACATTAAAGAGGTTGCATTTATACCAACTTTGGTTTTCAACCGAGTTTTCGTTTTTGAGTTATGCTGTCCACAGACACACACACACACACACACACACACACACACACACACACACACACACACGGACCTTTTTCTAAAAATGCTTTTTTTATTTTAAAGGGCCTCAAAACATATATTTCCGGTGAAATCTCGACATCAAATTTTTGGGTGGAATACAGTACTTCCCCTACTTACCGGTGGAGAATGTAAAAATCTGTAGTTCTCGTAATAGCACTATTGCTTTTCTTAGTTTTTTTTTTTTTTTTTTTTTTTTTTTTTTTTTTACACCTTTTTGTAATTAATAATTTCTTGTTCTGAATTTTCAAATGGTCACACGTTTCTGAAATAAGTTGTTACTAGTTCCTTTCTTTCTTTTTTGTCTTGGCAATGCAAACAGAAGGTAATTTGTCAGTTTGGGTGGCTCAGTTGGTTAGACTTTAGACGCTAGTCGCGGGTTCAAATCCGGCCCAGACTAATGGTTTTTAGGTGTGCCTAAAAACATCGGGGCGCTAGCATTGGAAAAGCAAACTACTGGACACACCAAACCTGGTATTTAATTTCACAATGATCCAAGGATAGGACATGAGTCTTGAATTCTCTGGGAATATCCTGGTGAAACATGCACATTTTGGAGCATTATCCATTTCCGAGATGTTCGTTGCTAACGAGGTGAACTGTCTATTATTTATGATGATGTAATGCAAATGCTTATAGGGTTGAGAGAGTCATGTGACCCTCACTAGGAAAGAGAACTTGTTTTGCTGAGTAAGTACACACAAGTTGCTCAAGTCTGTAGCGGCACTTTTTGCTCTTCTACTGTCTTGATTACGTCATCGGTCGCTCGGTCGGTCTTCACTTGTCTTGAACTGAGCGTGGCTCTGCCGGGATGGTTCCGAACTTCACTTCTCTACTGGTAAGTAGGGCAAGAATAGCACGTATTCCACACAATAATTGCATGTCAAGATTTCACCGGAAATATGTTTTGAGACCCCCTGAATAAAAAAAGCATTTTTAGAAAAAGGTGTGTGTGTGTGTGTGTGTGTGTGTGTGTGTGTGTGTGTGTGTGTGTGTGTGTGTGTGTGTGTGTGTGTCTGTGTGTGTGTGTGTCTGTGTGTAGCATAACTCAAAAACGAAAACTCGGTTAAAATCCAAAGTTGGTATTTAAGTTTAATGTCTTTCAAGGATGCGACACGAAGATTTTGAAGAAAATAGCCCCAACCTAAACTACCCTTTAGATAGAAAATTTTTCGAAAATTTTGATTTTCTTGAAAATGGCTCTAACGATTTTATTCAAAATGTCATATGTTTGAGATATTTTATGACAAATGAAATGTATAGTTATATCTTGAATTTTCTGGCTATAGTCTGGACGACTTTTGCATAACTGGTAAACCGTTAGAGATAGACTAAATCTTACTATACAAAAAATGTAGATCTTGCTAAAATACACAATTTATGTCTAAATAAATTTTCTTGTAGGTTGAACTTTATCTTTCAGGTTACTCCATAAGTAAAAATCACACACTTAGATCAGGGGAACGAGAGGGCCATACAACACCACTAATCACTCTATCTTCAAACACTTCCGTAATTTTATTCATGGACTGCCCTGCTGTATGAGCAGTAGCACAATCTTGCTGAAACCCCCATATGATTTCTCTTCTTCTGTCAGTTCACGAAAAAATGGGATAAAAATGTCATTTCGGTACCTCTATTTAGTCTGGTCCTAAAATATTGGACCAGTTATGGGTCTGGCGCTAACAGCACACCGGACTCCAAATCTCCGATCATAATGAGGGATTTCTTGAACGCGATGTGGGTTTTGAGATGCCCAGTACCGACTGTTAATGAGTAGGGCTCGGAAGTTGATGCCCTAAAAACACTGAAATATGCATGCAAATATGCTCTTAAAAACTTGAAAATATGCCAAGAAATATGCATTATTTAATTAAAACAATGTCCCTTTGCAGTAGGCAAGACGAGTTAGTATAAATAATAAGTAAAGTTACCTTATTCTTTAGAGGTTGAAGCAGAAGTTGTCCCGCTGCTAGTATTAACTGCTAAATTGCAGTTCACAACCAACACTTTGCGCAAATCTTCAACTGTAAAACATCGTCTGTTGTCTCGCAAACACTTTTGTAACGTGAAAAACTTCTCTCCACGTCACAAGATGTTATCGGGGCATATTTAAATGATGTTAACTGCTTCATAGAGAGAGAGAGAGTCAAGTCTCTTGGTGAGACATGGTTTTCTTTTGAGGATGTCTCGAATACCGCACATCTGTTTATAACCAGAATTTTTTGAAATTACATAATTCACTTTCTCTTTCACTTTTTGTCCTATGCTACCAGGAATCAAACTTAGATCACATTTTTTTTCCCCCAAAGACAATGATTCACACAAAGGAGATCCTACAGCTTCAAATGCCGTTATGGCTGTTAGTAAGAAAGAAAAAAAGAAAAATGGGCAGATATGAAACTAAGATCCTCTTTTAACCCAGTGCCTGACAGAATATTTTGCACAGTTTCTATTGATGAAGCATCTTTCGAGTCCAATGAATTAACAACCTCTTCGGCTATTTCTATGTACTCAGCATAATATAAAACTGCATCGACCCATGTTCCCCTTCAAGTTAACACTGGTGCAGGAGGAAGTCGGATATTAGGTGCTGTTGATCTAAACAACTTAACTCTTTTAGGAGATTTAACAAAAATTATCTTCGTACTGGACACAAATCTATCTACCAGTGGGAAAAAACCATTGTCTCAGAAATGCTACCAATATGAAAAATATTATACAGATGAAAAAATAAAAAAAGCATAAAAATCATTAAAATATGCAATATATGGGCAATAATATTGAAATCTTCGTGAATTGCATCATCATGTGCAGTACTACTAATATGAAAAATATTATCCAGCAAGAAAAAAGTAATAAAAAGCCATAAAAATCATTAAAATATGCAATATAGGGGCTATAGTATTGAAATAATATGCATTTATCAAAAATCAAGAAAATATGCAGTTATATGCACCATAAAATCATGTCCAAATAACTGAAAATTCCGTAATTCGTGCACATAATGTAAAAGCATACATTTTTGACCCCTATGAAAAAACATGCAAATGCATGAACTTCCTAGCCCTAGTTATGAGTGTTCACGCGACCATTTATATGAAACCACGCCTCACCTGAAAAGAACAGATGCTGTGGATCGAATAAACCATCGTTCACGACATTCCAGCATTTTCTATACATGTTTTACGTGCGGCTTGTTAGTAGCGACAAACCCGGCCGCGGCAGCTTCAAACTCGCACAGGCAGAAGGCCGTGCAGCGGTGAAGAAGCGATTCGAAAGCCCTGTATATGGGAAGTACGTTTATTCTTAAGTGATACGGATTTGCGCCAACGGCATGTTTGGCTAAGAATTTTTCTTTTTCTTAAGTTGCTAGCACAATAAATGGACTAGTACTTAGTTGCCGTGTTTTATTTCAGCAGTAGCCACATTGAGTGGGAGAATATGATCATTGTGAGATAGAGGTTGTCATGGAAGTAGTGGAAAGGGGCAGCAACAGAGGACAGGACTCAGTTCATGTTTCGTAAGGCGTACCCACACATTATTGTTAACCACACGCGCAATTACGCATTGGTCCGCAGCAGGGTTGCCAACATTTAAAAGTAAAATTATCGTACCAGCCACTCAAAATTATAGATTTGGATTCAAAATTATCGTACATCATAAAGCAAACGCTACAACAATAAAAATATCAGTATAATACTTATGAAAGTATAAGAGTAATGATGTTTATTATATTCACTTACAAGATTGATGACCTCAACAAATATTACAACTTTAGCACTTATGTTTCTCGCACTATTCATCTGAAAGTTCAGCTTCCTCAACCGTTGCAGCATTGCACCAATTTGTTGTTGAGATAAACCTTAACATCTTCTCGGTGACTTGCAGATTTTGAGATCTACCGCATTCTTTCATAAGTTGAGACGACAAAATGAGTTCATTTACCGTATCTAGTGCCAATGTGTTTCTAACTTTGGTTTTTATTAAACCCAGTTTAGAAAAAAACTCTTCCACAAGAAGTGCTTCTGTAGGGCAAGGAAACCACTGATAATGCAAAGGCCGCTAGTTCTTTGAAATCAGTATTTCCACCAAGGTGACATGTTTAACAGCACTCCAGAAACTGTCAGGTTCAGGCATGTTCTTTATTTCACACGGAATATCACGTTTTCCGAGTTTTCTACATTGATCATCAATTTTCTGAACAGTGCCTTCTTCATTGAGATTACCAGATCTGGGCACGCTGGCAATAAGAGGATAAAGGGTAGCAGCCTTAGTATGGTTGGAAATGGTTGCTATGGAGTGGAGACAGACAATGAGGGCAAAAGTGTGTCGTCATTTGTAATTAGTTTTATTTCGTTGGAGTGACAAACCAGTGAAAATGATATTTCGCCGATATCGAACTATCATACATTCAAATTATCGTACACCCCCATAATTATCGTACGGGTTGGCAACCATCGTACAAACATTAAAATTATCGTATACCCCCATAATTATCGTACGGGTTGACAACCATCGTACAAACATTCAAATTATTGTACACCCCCATAATTATCGTACGGGTTGACAACCACCGTACAAACATTAAAATTATCGTATGCCCCCACAATTATCGTACGGGTTGGCAACCACTGTACAAACATTAAAATTATCGTATGCCCCCATAATTATCGTACGGGTTGACAACCATCGTACAAACATTAAAATTATCGTATGCCCCCATAATTATCGTACGGGTTGACAACCATCGTACAAACATTAAAATTATCGTATGCCCCCATAATTATCGTACGGGTTGACAACCACTGTACAAACATTAAAATTATCGTATGCGCCCATAATTATCGTACGGGTTGACAACCATCGTACAAACATTAAAATTATCGTATGCCCCCATAATTATCGTACGGGTTGACAACCATCGTACAAACATTAAAATTATCGTATGCCCCCATAATTATCGTACGGGTTGACAACCATCGTACAAACATTAAAATTATCGTATGCCCCCATAATTATCGTACGGGTTGACAACCATCGTACAAACATTAAAATTATCGTATGCCCCCACAATTATCGTACGGGTTGGCAACCACTGTACAAACATTAAAATTATCGTATGCCCCCATAATTATCGTACGGGTTGACAACCATCGTACAAACATTAAAATTATCGTATGCCCCCATAATTATCGTACGGGTTGACAACCACTGTACAAACATTAAAATTATCGTATGCGCCCATAATTATCGTACGGGTTGACAACCATCGTACAAACATTAAAATTATCGTATGCCCCCATAATTATCGTACGGGTTGACAACCATCGTACAAACATTAAAATTATCGTATGCCCCCATAATTATCGTACGGGTTGACAACCACTGTACAAACATTAAAATTATCGTATGCGCCCATAATTATCGTACGGGTTGACAACCATCGTACAAACATTAAAATTATCGTATGCCCCCATAATTATCGTACGGGTTGACAACCATCGTACAAACATTAAAATTATCGTATGCCCCCATAATTATCGTACGGGTTGACAACCACTGTACAAACATTAAAATTATCGTATGCGCCCATAATTATCGTACGGGTTGACAACCATCGTACAAACATTAAAATTATCGTATGCGCCCATAATTATCGTACGGGTTGACAACCATCGTACAAACATTAAAATTATCGTATGCCCCCATAATTATCGTACGGGTTGACAACCATGGTCCGCAGTCTGCAAGTGGGACGGATAATTGTTTCCTTTAACATTTTAATCCTTGCAATCGTAAAATATGACTCACAATGTTAACGTGCTGCCAACCTAAGAACAAAAATTAACATATTAATTTCGAATTATTAGCGCAAACGCATTATCCATTCACAGCAATACATTGTGGCCCGCGGTGACCTGAGTCAGGAATCGAACCTCGGTTCCATTACTACCTACAAGTAGAGCAAACGGTTTAAAGCACGTTACTTAGAGCGCAATATCAGTCACTTCAACAACTCTATCAAGGATCCGACGCGTCTTAAACCGCATTTCGTTATTGTCGAAAATGGCTCAACAATTGTGATTAAAATATCATATATTTAGGTTATTTGCATGCCAAATAAACTATGTAAACTAGGTTTGAATTGTTTGGCCTCTTTGTAATTTTGTGTAAGCAAGACAGCCTGAAACTTATATCGCTCGCAAAAGTTAAAGGCATGTGAACGCTGGCCAATGCTCAAGCAGAGCGCTGTTGCCAAGCGTAGTGCGTGTACCGGCAGACGGTCTGTACATAAGGTTGTGTGAGATGCATGCACCACATTCGGCAGCGCTGGTAGGAGGGGCAACCGCAGTACGCCCCGCCTCCATATGCCTTTAACTTTTGCGAAGATTATAATGCACAGAAAATTAAAATACACGATTTATTTAAAGCGATTGTATCTTTTAAACATTTTGACTATCGCCGTATTCCTCTACAACAACATTTCAACTCAACAAGAAGAAGATGCACTCACAAGACTTTCTCTACCCGTGGTCTTACAGACTATCTGCTTCATATCAATTGATATGTATACCTACGGTTTTATTGCAGCTGATCTTTGCATGGCCAAAAGAAAAGCAAAATGAATAACGACCTTCCATTCGCAGTAATATTTTCTCTTACAGTTTACCAGTTATACAAAGTCATTCAGAATAAAGGGGACTTCAGAGACAATTCACAGAAAATTGAACATATACATTTCAATTGTCATGAAAATATCCTAAACATACAGTAATTGAATCAAAGTCACCTAAGCTTTCATGGCCGGTGTCAAAACACAAAATGATTATCCGGGCTGGCTTATGGGCCATGGCCTAGTTTCGTTCGAAGCTGCGTCGAACATCCTCAGAGGTGTGACCGTAGTACTCTGCTAGTCTCGGCGGCGACTGATGGTTTCACAGGTGTGGGCGTGTGGTCTTTGTTTGAAGTGGGGGCTGCTTCCATTTACTGTAGCTCAAGCTGTTTACGGTCAGATATAAAGCAGAGTACTACGGTCCATGTTGGAAGGAGATTTTCCACTAGACCACGGCCTGCCCACAAGCCCGGATCATCCAAATGGTTACGATTTATACCTACTTGCTGTGCTTGTTTCGTTCCAGGGACAGCTGAGTCGGGAGGGACTAAACACAAGCTTCTCTGGAAGTGACCATCTTCAATTCGCGTATCGAAGTGACGACATTGAAGAGCTAAAGGATGCATATAATGCAGGCGAAAGGCCAGATTGTCGTCCACCTCTCAACCTCGCCAATACGCAGCCCTCTTCCTGTCTCTCCACTTCCCTCCTTTACCAGTGTCCCTGCATCTTCAAGTCCGTCGAATGCTTCTCGCATATTCTTCCTTCTTTCCCTCTTGATTCTTGGTCTTTTTCTCCTAGCTGCGTTGATCTTGTACTTCCTTTTGCTGCTGCCCATACTCGTTGTCTTCATTATGCTTCCAATTACTATCATTCTCTGTCTACCTCTCCTTCTTCCGTTATTCTTTATGCTCTTTATCATTACAGGGCCTCTCAACTATATGCTTAGCTCATCATACTTACATTTAAGGTCCATCCAAACGAATCTTGATATTCCTCAGGGCTCACAAGTTTCACAATAAGATGACGTCAAGTTTTGTCGCAATCTGCGTTACTTTATTTCTGAATTGTAGCTGTACTTGATAGTAAACCTTTATAAATATGTTGGCTGTATTGTTATTATTTTCTAAATTAAACAACTCAATATATTTACACCAGCAAACTTCATAAAAATACTGATGTGTTGCGCTCATGTGAGCTTCTCAGCCTTCTCCTCTACTTTATTTGGGGATGATCTCACAGCATCAAACAACATGAACATGGGTCTGAAAATCACTTATTGCTCGGAGCAGTAACAAGCTTGAACCACCAAACTACGACTGATAGTCACTTTATCGTCTGCATGGGGATGTACTCTCACGATATAACTGTGACACTCAGAGAATGAGCCAACTGCTCAACCGCAGTCATTCTCTTCTGTCTCAATTGCTCCTGGTCCGAAGCATGCGCTGCTCTAATGGTTAACATGAGTTGTTTGTTCACCTAAGTCGGTAATGTTTCACTTTGCAGCAATGAGCGTGACATTAGAGCCAATGAAATAGAGAAATTTCAGTTGTTAACTCCACACATCTACCGTTTTCTCGTAACGTTGGTGTTCTAAGTCAATGTCCACGATTACTTGGAGAAAACATGAGAACATTGCTTTTCGTCACACTGAATACCTTCATCTTTTCACTGGGCTTTGACTCGCCCCATGTTAACCATTATTGGCCAAATCCGTGTGGATACGCCCCCAGACGAAGAAATTACGTACTATCCGACTGAAGTGAAGTGGCGCACCATCGTGCAACAACCACATTAATTGGATGACGTCCAGAGGCAGATGATGCAATTCATTTCTGAGAAACCGTAGATATGTCTGCGTATTCAGGTGTGGAGGAAACAAATGGAGACTATGAATCACGAATGATTCCACCGCCAAACCTGTCCCCTCAGTTTGTCGTCATGAAAGAGCGTAGGCTTTCACAACCAGAGTCATGTACCAGAAGTTATTTCTGGGCTGCTGTGACTCAACATTCCTGCGACAGATGCGCCATTTACAAACAGTTGCCGCTCACCGCTATGAGCACGCATAGACCAGACGGGAACTTGCTTCCAATAAGAGCCAATCTTCGAGTTGATGGATACTATTAGGATTACACACAGCACCAATAAGTCCTCAGGAGTGAGCGCTAGCTGCACAGTGGGCACCTCATTGCTTTCACACCATTTCCAGGTTTCATGGCCCTACCTAACCTTAGACAAGCCTGTGCAAATATTAACGTGGGACCGCACGAGTTTGCTACATCCTTATCCGGTGGAGTAGTGTCAAAAAGGCGAAGCCCATACTCCAACACAGTGGGAGTCCATAAATGGACTTTTCGATCACTCCAAAAGAAAAAGAATCGACGCTTTAGCTGCACACTTAGACCTACTCAAGCAACGAAACACTTCGATGGCACCACTGAAGATGTCTATCACAGTTGTAGACGAAACGTCTGAAACATTTATCTCCAGTAGATCACAGTATAACATCCTGGAAATAACTTCCAGTTATGAGTATAATGTAAATTGAAGATAGTATTGCGAGTGAACCCAATGTTATTAGTGAACAAGGTACACGATAAGAAATTGGTGAACACGTGACATAACAGAGATCTTGTTAAACAAAAGTCCACCACACGCACGCACGGTGCCATACAACTTCGCGTCCGATCCCCTCAAATGTTGCACAAGGTACGTAATTGGCACCAATTCTTCTGCCTTCTGTGCTCTGCAACAATCAATCAATCAGCGGACAATTTAAACCAATTAATTATAATTGGTGTTAGCAAGGTGGCAAAAACTTTAATAATTGTAACGAACAATTTTCAAACCCATGTTCATGTGAACGTTTTTACTTTTTTACTGGGAAGTAGAAGTATTGTATTCCACCCAAAAATTTGATGTCGAAATTTCACCGGAAATATATGTTTTGAGACCTCCTGATTAAAAAAAAAAGTATTTTTAGAAAAAGGTCCGTGTGTGTGTGTGTGTGTGTGTGTGTGCGTGTGTGTGTGTGTGTGTGTGTGTGTGTGTGTGTGTGTGTGTGTGGACAGCATAACTCAAAAATCTGATGTCTTGCACTCACATGACTTTCTCTACTCTTGTACTAACCATTCTTACAAACTCTTATTCCTATATCTTCTTTCTTGTTAGTTGAGACAAACATTTGTACAAATTATCTTATTGCTTATTTCCTTGTAGGTACAAGGGGAATGTTAGAATATAGTTGGCTTTGTGCGATAGTCAAATGTTTGAGATTCTGTTGTCTTTGCACACTTGACACATAAAAAAAATGAACAGCGATGATCCATTTCACGAAAGTTCTAAGTTTTCCGAAACTCACACACATAACAAGGAATATCTCCGAAATGGTTCACCCTACAAGAAAATGTATTGAGACATAAATTGTGTATTTTAGCAAGATCTACATTTTTTGTATAGTATGATTTGGTCTATCTCTAACGGTTTACCAGTTATGCAAAAGTCGTCCAGAGTAAATACTACAGGGGCTATAGCCAGAAAATTCAAGATATACATTTCATTCGTCATCAAAATATCTCAAGCATATGACATTTTAATCAAAATCGTTAGAGCCATTTTCAAGAAAATCAAAATTTTCGAAAATTTTTCCATGTAAAGAGTAGTTTAGGGTGGGGCTATTTTCTTCAAAATCTTCGTGTCACATCCTTGAAAGATATTAAACTCAACTACCAACTTTGGTTTTTAACCGACTTTCCGTTTTTGAGTTATGCTGTCCACAGACTGACAGACACACAGACACACACACGGACCTTTTTCTAAAAATGCTTTTTTTGGATTCAGGGGGCCTCAAAACATGTATTTCCGGTGAAATCTCGACATCGAATTTTTGGGTGGAATACAATACTTCCCCTACTTACCAGTAGAGAAAGTAAAAACGAATAGTCGGTTAAAAACCAAAGTTGGTATTTAAGTTTAATGTCTTTCAAGGATGCAACACGAAGATTTTGAAGAAAATAGCCCCACCCTAAACTACCCTTTAAATGGAACATTTTTCGAAAATTTTGATTTTCTTGAAAATGGCTCTAACGATTTTGATTAAAATACCATATGTTTGAGATATTTTTATGACAAATGAGGTGTATATTTTGAACTTTCTGGCTATAGCCCCTGTAGCCGTATTTACTCTGGACGACTTTTGCATAACTGGTAAACCGTTAGAGATAGACCACATCGTACTATACAAAAAATATAGATCTTGCTAGAACACACAATTTATGTCCGAATAAATGTTCTTGTAGGGTGAACCATTTCGGAGCTATTCTTTGTTATGTGTGTGAGTTTCAATAACTTAAAATTTTCGTGAAATGGAACATCGTTGGTCATTTTTATATGTTAAGCGTGCAAAGAGAACGGGATCTCAAAGCTTTAAAATATTTGACTATCGCTCAAAGCCCACTGTATTCCCATATTCCCCTTGTACCTACAAGGAAATAAGCAAGAAGATAATTTGTACAAATGTTTATCTCAACTAACAAGAAGAAGATATAGGAATAAGAGTTTGTAAGAGTTGTTAGTACAAGAGTTCAGAAAGTCATGTGAGTGCAACACATCAGATTTATTTGTATAGTTTTCTGATGATAAGAGGGCGTCCCCAAGTGTACACAGGCAAAGCGATAGTCACATTTTTAAGAAGCAGGGCGTTGCATGTGCATACCCACAATAAAGAACGAGTAGCGACTTACCACCTGAAAAAAAAAAAAAAACTGAAACCAATAAGAGAATACCCCGGAAGTATTGACGTTACCAAAATTGTATCTTTACATATATTGTGCCGTTTAATGTATTGTTTTCTGTGTCTCTTACAGTTTACAAGTTACACAAAATTCATCCACAATGAAGAGGACTCTTTTCATGTAAAATATCTTAAACATATTTGATTTTAATCATTTTGGTAAACCGTTTTGAGAAAATCTAAAACAATTAAAAATTGCCCATTCAAATTTTTGAGTCGCTTCCTTGGAAAATGTTAAACCTGAATAGCAAGTTTATTATTTATTGGACTTTACGTTTTGAGTTCGGACACACGCAAGCACGGACAATGATGGGAGGTTGACGGGAATGTTGTGAATGTTGACGGGATAACTGTTACTGTGGGTCTGGTGCGACAACTACCGGTCTCGCGTGCCTCGGCGGTATATAGACTTCCTGTGCTGCCAGTCAGACACACTCAATGCGAGATTACACTTTGGAGTCAATGTGTGTACCTGTTAAAAACATTTTTAGAAATAAGAATTTGTGTGGGGCTGGCCCCGTAGAGCACCTGCCTGCTTTGCAAGGGGTCCCGGGTTCGGTTCCCGGCATACGGGGTACGAATTTTTCTCCAGCCCTCGTCCTTCCCTGAGTCTGGAAGTATAATGGCGGCACCGTGGCTGAGTGGTTAGACCGCTCGCGTACCACCTAGGCGGGACCCGCATGTGGTATCCGTTGTGGACGAAGCGGCGTCTGGGCGGCTTTTCTCCGGACTCTCCTGTTTCCCCCGCCATTCATTCCACCAATTGCTCCATTATCACCCTTCCAATCATCCATTTCGCCTGCATTTCATAGCATCCTCTTCCTCAGTATCATACCTGGTGCTTGGCTGACCACCCGCTTCCAGGTCTTCACTCTGTCTGGTCCAGAGGTCCCTCTGCTCCCCGACAGTAAGTCCTAGGGGGTGTAAGTCCTACATAAGGGGAGGGTAATCAGGGAAAGAAAGAAGAATTTGTGTGGAAAAACTAGAAACAAATTTAGGTTTAAATTTCCTGACAGACCACTTCCGTGTAGAAATAACAATATTCCGCCTAGTTTAACGAAACAGGTCCCGTCAATAAATGGGCGCTCTGTTTGAGGCGACAGAGCAACGAAAAGTTTCCAGTATCTTACAGATGTAGGCCAAAGTGAACCTGAGGAGTGGTTTCATCAGTGTCCTAACAGTGACAGGTACGTACCTACGTCTTATGAGTACCGGCGCATCAGGATAACGCCACACCCCATACTGCTAATGAATCCATGAGGGAAATTTTGACCAAAGACTTATAAGCATGGGATTGTGGCCACCTCGATTCCCTGATCTAACGTGTCTTTCGCAAGATGTACAACACAATATGGCCAATATTTCCAGCTTCATCTGTCAGCAATGCAATCTGCTTGTGTCCAGTATCTACCAAGCGTTCGCGACCGGGAGCTACGTCACCAGTCCCAAGACCACAATTCACTGTAGCTCCAGCGAAATCTCGATATCGAATCTTTGGGAGGACCCTATGACCTAGTTTTCGACGGGCCGTTAAGCCACACACACACACACTCGAATCTTTGGGTGGAATAGAAATACTTACTCTACTCATAAGTCATGCAAAATGTAAAACAAGAATTCCTGTAGAAATTAATTCTCTGTAACTTTATTTTAATGTAAACGCATTTTGTTGTTACCCGACATACTTGTATTGCACAATTTTAACCCAACAGTTATATTGGGATATTGAAACATTAACAGAGTCAAAATCGAGCAGCTATATGGTCTTTTATGTTTGCTCTTATCCACTCTAAATAAAATATTTAAAACCTGCACTCAACCTTGTCACTTCACTGACTTTCGCAACGAAGATTATACAAGAAGAAATATGTGGCAGTTTAGTTATATGGGCAGTTCTAGGAACTCGGAAGAAACCTCTGTTAGGCGTCATTCTGTTGGTACGGTGTCCATCAGAGGAACGTACTACTTCCTTATTCGGAGAATAGAGCATAAATACAAAGATAAAGGGGGACACCTCGCGCGCTGCGACCTCCACGCAGATATAAGACACAGGAGGAAGGAATCAAGTGAGTGAACACAGGTAACAGAGACGTGTGGAAGTGTTCATACCGCAATCACTCCACCTCTAGTGTCGTACAGGAGTCCCCGCGTACGAGAGGAAAACGACCATATAGCGCCACCTAGCGCCGAGATGCGCAAACATCCGCGGCACCTGTCCGGCACTGCCATACACCGCGGGCCTCAAAGCGCACTTGAAGCATGATAAGGAAATGGAGTGAAAGGAAATGATGAAGGAAGTCGCGGCCCTAAGTAAGCACGGATTGACCCCGGGACCACGTTACCGTTCGGTACTGGACACAACGCATTCTCCATCTTAAGATGCTTGAGGCCATAACTTGTCCATCAACATAGTCAACATAAATGTGCCTAAGTCCACTAGAGGTGCATTGCCCTTGAGGTAATATATATAATTAGATTTACTTATAAAACGCAAACGATATTTTCAGCTACTCCGTCTTTCTCCTGAAGATCGATCACTTTCTACGTGTTTTCAGAAAGTCTCCAGTCTCTTTCTGTTGTTGTTGTTGTGGTGGTGGTGGTGGTGGTGGTGTTTAACGCCCGCTTTTACTACTACGGCACCGCAGGCGGTGAAACTGATGACACATGGAATGAAGATGGAGCACCGGTGGAATGACATGGCGGGGGAAACCGGAGAACCCGGAGAAACCCCACCCTGACCAGTCTGTTTCGGTTCCAAGTGGAACACCCTGGAGAATCGGTCGCTACGAGTTCTGTGGGATTCAGACCACACATATATGGGGAAACAAACGACAGTGTAGTCCAATGAAACAACAAATGCGTTCGTTTCAGGTTTGTTTCAGTCATCCTGTAAAAATGTGCCGCTCTGAAACTCTATGATATGCAACATAGATTTCACACCACTCCCAGGAGGGGGTTTATCTACTTCCACGCTCCTAGACGGGGGTTTATCTACTTCTACGCTCCTAGGCGGGGGTTTATCTACTTCTACACTCCCAGGTGGGGGTTTATCTACTTCTACACTACTAGGCAGGGGTTTATCTACTTCTACACTCCTAGGCAGGGGTTTATCAACTTCTACACTCCCAGGTGGGGGTTTATCTACTTCTACACTCCCAGGTGGGGGTTTATCTACTTCCACGCTCCTAGGCAGGGGTTTATCTACTTCTACACTCCTAGGCAGGGGTTTATCAACTTCTACACTCCCAGGTGGGGGTTTATCTACTTCTACACTCCCAGGTGGGGGTTTATCTACTTCCACGCTCCTAGGCGGGGGTTTATCTACTTCTACACTCCTAGGCAGGGGTTTATCAACTTCTACACTCCCAGGTGGGGGTTTATCTACTTCTACACTCCCAGGTGGGGGTTTATCTACTTCTACACTCCTAGGCAGGGGTTTATCTACTTCTACACTCCTAGGCAGGGGTTTATCAACTTCTACATTCCTAGGCGGGGTTTTATCTACTTCTACACTCCTAGGCAGGGGTTTATCTACTTCTACACTCCTAGGCAGGGGTTTATCTACTTCTACACTCCTAGGCAGGGGTTTACCTACTTCTACACTCCTAGGCAGGGGTTTATCTACTTCTACAATCCTAGGCAGGGGTTTATCTACTTCTACACTCCTAGGCAGGGGTTTATCTACTTCTACACTCCTAGGCAGGGGTTTATCTACTTCTACACTCCTAGGCGGGGGTTTATCTACTTCTACACTCCTAGGCGGGGTTTTATCTACTTCTACACTCCTAGGCGGGGGTTTATCTACTTCTACACTCCTAGGCAGGGGTTTATCTACTTCTACACTCCTAGGCAGGGGTTTATCTACTTCTACACTCCTAGGCGGGTGTTTATCTAATTCTACACTCCTAGGCAGGGGTTTATCTACTTCTACACTCCTAGGCAGGGGTTTATCTACTTCTACACTCCTAGGCAGGGGTTTATCTACTTCTACACTCCTAGGCAGGGGTTTATCTACTTCTACACTCCTAGGCGGGGGTTTATCTACTTCTGCACTCCTAGGCGGGGTTTTATCTACTTCTACACTCCTAGGCGGGGGTTTATCTACTTCTACACTCCTAGGCAGGGGTTTATCTAGTTCTACACTGCAACGCAGGGGCTGATCTACTTCTACACTCTTAGGCGGGGATTTATCTACTTCTACACTCCTAGGCAGCGCTTGATCTACTTCTACACTCCTAGGCGGGGGTTTATCTACTTCTACACTCCTAGGCGGGGGTTTATCTACGTGTACACTCCTAGGCGGGGGTTTATCTACTTCTACACTCCTACGCGGGGGTTTATCTACGTGTGCACTCCTAGGCAGGGGTTTATCTGCTTCTACACTCCTAGGCAGGGGTTTCTCTACTTCTACACTCCTAGGCAGGGGTTTATCTACTTCTACACTCCTAGGCGGGGGTTTATCTACTTCTACACTCCTAGGCAGGGGTTTATCTACTTCTACACTCCTAGGCGGGGGTTTATCTACTTCTACACTCCTAGGCAGGGGTTTATCTGCTTCTACACTCCTAGGCAGGGGTTTATCTACTTCTACACTCCTAGGCGGGGGTTTATCTATTTCTACACTCCTAGGCGGGGGTTTATCTACTTCTACACTCCTAGGCGGGGGTTTATCTACTTCTACACTCCTAGGCAGGGGTTTATCTACTTCTACACTCCTAGGCAGGGGTTTATCTACGTGTACACTCCTAGGCAGGGGTTTATCTACTTCTACACTCCCAGGTGGGGGTTCATCTACTTCTACACTCCCAGGTGGGGGTTTATCTACTTCTACACTCCTAGGCGGGGTTTATCTACTTCTACGCTCCTAGGCAGGGGTTTATCTACTTCTACACTCCTAGGCAGGGGTTTATCTACTTCTACACTCCTAGGCGGGGTTTATCTACTTCTACACTCCTAGGCAGGGGTTTATCTACTTCTACATTCCTAGGCAGGGGTTTATCTACTTCTAAATTCCTAGGCAGGGGTTTATCTACTTCTACACTCCTAGGCAGGGATTTATCTGTGTGTCTGTGTGTGTGCATGTGTGCGCGTGTGTGCGTGTGTGTGTGCACGCGCGTGGGTGTTAAGTGTGTGTGCGCGTATGTGTCTGTGTGTGCGTGTGTGGATCAGTGTGTGTGCATTTGTGTGCGCGTGTGTGTGCGTGTGTATCTGTGTGTGCATGTGTGCGCGTGTGTGCGTGCATGTGTGTGTGAGTGTGTGTGCGTGTGTGTGTATTAGCGTGCGCGCGCGTGTGTGTGTGTCTGTGGTTGGACTGGCAGACTGACTAAATCAAGATTAAATTTATCTGAAAGGATTTTGGTGATAAACTATTATTTCCTTCGAAGATATATCCTGTTATACACTTTGAATAATTTATTAGTACTTAGATTTGAGGACAGGTACAACGAACTACCAATCTTCAACAACGAAGTGCAAACCAACATTCTTACCACATCCATAGATTTAAATTAAGAAACACTGAGAACATCTGATAGTGGATGGACAATTCACGTTTTGATATAGTCACTGGTATTCAACGAGACCTTTCGTCATTCCAATAATTTGAACTATACAGGTATGCGACATGTATCACATTTGACATCCAATTCAATTGTTTTGGAAGTGGATCTTTTGCGTTTTGATTAGTGCTCCTTACATGTATGCATTTCTCAACTCGGAATAGTTAGTATGTTGAACCAAGTGTGTAGATAGGAGGCGATGTGAGTGTTACGGTCCCAGCCACCAGGAAGTTGGACCAGAAGCAAGTGTAGTTCCTTCCACCTTTGTTTAGGGAGGGAGGGAGGGCGGGCGGGAGGGAGGGAAGGAGAGAGGCAGTGAACTCTGGCGTTACGTAAACCTGTTACTGCTGGTGATGGAATGTGGTTTCTTCCAG
Organism: Tenodera sinensis; assembly: GCA_030765045.1. Lineage (NCBI taxonomy): Eukaryota > Metazoa > Arthropoda > Insecta > Mantodea > Mantidae > Tenodera > Tenodera sinensis. The sequence goes on from CM060962.1 coordinate 307,251,826, forward strand.
GTCAAACGTCACAAACATTACATCGCAATTGCTAGAAATCGCACACGACACGACCTTCTCCACTTATTTGAGGGACACTGGCAGTCAAATTTCAAAGTTCCACATTTCATTATACATTTTTCTGACATTTTTACTGTGTTTGTATTTATATGAGAATAGGATGTACACCAAATTTCATTAAAATTGGAGAATTCGTTTATGATATATAAATTATTTTATGAATTTAATACGCACATTTTCAAAATGTTAATCGCGTATACTGACTTTTCAAAATTGGTTTATATTTGCAGAACTGGCACTCTAAAACATGGGTAACAATTGTGTGAAGAGATATTTCAAATACGTTTGCTGATTATGATCTACATATTTTTTTGCAACAAAGAAAATTAAATCTTAAAAATTATTGATTTTTTCATACAAATGTCTTTGGAATTCATGTTAATGATAACATATATTGAATCATTGAATTGTTTAGCCGCTATTTATGAATACTTTTGGAGATTTTCATTGCATTTGAAGCAAAACTCAGGCGCGACCTTCTTTTGGAATATGCAGAAATGTATCGTGGTTTTTAGAAAAACAGGCTTTTATATAGGAACATGCGTATTGTGTACGGGGTCGTAACGACATGGAGTGGAGTGGGGTGGGGGATATGAAACACGTTAGCATTTGACTCCCAGTGTCCCTTAAGCATACATACACCACCCAAACATTTTATGTCGAGATTTCACAGGAAATGTATATTTTGAGGCCCCCTGAATCCAAAAAAGGTTCTTAGAAAAAGGTCCGTGTGCGTGCGTTTGTGTGTGTGTGTGTGTGTGTGTGTGTGTGTGTGTGTGTGTGTGTGTGTGTGTGTGTGTGTGTGTGAACAGCATAACTAAAAAAAGGTGGATTAACAACCAAAGTTGGTAAGCAAGTTTATCATCTTTTAACGATGCAACACAAAGATGTTGAAGAAAATTGCTCCATCCTAATCTTTACACGGAAACTTTTTCGAAAATTTTGATTTTCTCGAAAATGACTATCGATTTTGATTAAGATGCCATACGTTTAAGATTTTTTATAGCAAATGAAATGTATATTTTGAATTTTCTGGCTGTAGTCCCTGTAGTCGTAATTACTGTGGACGACTTTTGCATAACTGGTAAACCGTAAGAAATAGACCAAATCTTACTATACAAGAAATGTAGATCTCGCTAAAACATACAATTTATGTCCAAATATATATTTTCTTTACAGTGAACCATTTCGGAGATATTCCTTGTTATTTGTGTGAGTTTTGGAAAACTTAAAACTTTCGTCAAATGGAACATCCTTATTCAATTTTTTTATATCTTAGCCGTGCAAAGAGAACGGGGATTGTAAGCTTTGAAAGATTTGACTGGAAGTCTCGCGAATGTTCTCGGCCCCTTTTGTCTCTGCCGCTTCGATTGTTAACGCCTTTGCCCGCTCAATGGCCCGGCACGTGGTGTGAAGTAGCTTGGCCTCGTCCGTCCATGAGCCCGACAACCAATACACACAGATATATACAGGCTGTCTCAAAACACCGACAATGCTTAGCATGTTGTGTGGGACGGCAAACTGATCGGTTTTAAAATAGGAACCCCTGTCTGTCCGGAAATGCACGGTTTGGACGCTGCAGCGCATCGAAGTGTGAGATGGGTGCACACATTTTGTCAACAAACCCAACATCGAGCCGTCTAAATTACTAACAGGCTTCGACCTGTGTACCTTTGGAGCAATTTAGCGCATGCGCAGGAATATTACTACGCTCAGGTCCTTTATCCCAGTACAGAGATGACCAAAAGGTTGCATACTTTCGGTATTAAGATACCAAAACGAATCTTAACAAATGTTAAAAATCGTTGGTTCTCAAACTTCGACGCTTTCCAGCGTCCAAACTGTGCATTTCCGGACAGGGGTTCCTGTTTGAAAGTCAATCAGTTTGCCGTCCCGCACAACATACTAAGCGTTATGGGTGTTTTTGGGACACCCAGTATATACCATGCCCTGTGAGAACAGCCACACCGGGGGAAGACCGACGCGCTCAAAGTCAGAGGTACGCGTAAACGACCGGCAAGTCACGGATACGAAACACCATTTACTGCATTAGGCTTACCTGCACCAATTAGATGTTGAAATTGATCGCCTTCAACGTGAAAACATTCCCTATATCTCCGAAAACAATTCTGGTTTAGTCGCAAAGTTCATGTTGACTGATTTGATGCTTACATTTTATTCTTTAACGTTCCCCATAAATAAAAATGTGATCTCCTGCACTCACATGACTTACTCTACTCTTGTACTAACCATTCTTACAAACTCTTATTCCTATATCTCCATGTTAGTGAGATGTAGGTGCAAGGGAGATATTAGAATACAGAAGGCTTTGTGCGACAGTCAAATCTTTTTGACCTTTGAGATTCCGTTCTCTTTGCACGATTAACATATAAAAAATGAACAAAGTTGTTGCATTTCGCTAAAGTTCTAAGTTTTCCGAAACTCACACACACAACAAGGAATATCTCCGAAATAGTTCACCCTACGAGAAAATTTATTGAGATATAAATTGTGTATTTTAGCAAGATCTACATTTTTTGTATAGTATGATTTGGTCTATCTCTAACGGTTTACCAGTTATGCAAAAGTCGTCCACAGTAAATACGACTACAGGGGCTATAGCCAGACAATTCAAAATATACACTTCATTTGTCATCAACATATCTCAAACATATGTGTTTAATCAAAATCGTTACAGCCATTTTCAAGAAAATGAAAATTTTCGAAAAAAGTTTCCATGTAAAGGGTAGTTTAGGGTGGGGCTATTTTCTTCAAAATCTTCGTGTCGCATCCTTGAAAGACATTAAACTTAAATACCAACTTTGGCTTTTAACCAACTTTTCGTTTTTGAGTTATGCTGTCCACAGACTAACAGACTGACACACACACGGACCTTTTTTTGGATTCAGGGGGCCTCAAAACATATATTTCCGGTGAAATCTCGAAATCGAATTTTTGGGTGGAATACAATACTTCCCCTACTTACCAGTAGAGAAAGTAAAATTGGGATGTGTTGCACTCACATGACTTTCTCTACTCTTGTACTAACTATTCTTACAAACTCTTATTCATATATCTTCTTCGTGTTAGTTGAGATAAACATTTGTACAAATTATCTTATTGCTTATTTTCTTGTAGATACAAGGGGAATAGTAGAATACAGTAGGCTTTGAGCGATAGCTTTTAAAGCTTTGAGATTCGTTCTCTTTGCACACTTAGCATACAAAAATGAACAACGATGTTCCATTTCACGAAAGTGTTAAGTTTTCCGAAACTCACGCACATAACAAGGAATATCTCCGAAATGGTTCACTCTAAAGAAAATATATATTTGGACATAAATTGTATGTTTTAGCGAGATCTACATTTCTTGTATAGTAAGATTTGGTCTATTTCTTACGGTTTACCAGTTATGCAAAAGTCGTCCACAGTAATTACGATTACAGGGGCTAGAGCCAGAAAATTCAAGATATACATTTCATTTGTCATCAAAATATGTCAAAGATATGAAAGTTTAATCAAAATCGTTAGAGCCATTTTCAAGAAAATCAAAATTTTCGAAACATTTTCTATGTAAAGGGCAGTTTAGAGTGGGGATATTTTCTTCAAAATCTTCGTGTCACATCCTTGAAAGACATTGAGCTTAAATACCAACTTTGGTTTTTAATTGACTCGTCGTTTTTGAGTTATGCTGTGCACAGACACACCTTTTTCTAAAACTGTTTTTTTTTTTTTTTTTTTTTTTTTTTGGATTCATAGAATTTAGAAATGTGACCCTTAACACGAGTTCATAGTGCACACCACGCTACTCCACTTTTTTTTTTTTTCAAAAAAAATTAACGTCCTCCAACATTGTGTCATATCGGACGAATGAATGAAATGAAATGGGTGAAATGATGCTCAAATGAGTCCGAGGTCCACGGAGCTTTAAGTTACCCGACATTCGTCTTCTCCGGGCAGGGAAAACCTCGGAAAAAAAGCTTACCCGGATAACTTACCCTAAGGGAGATTCGAACTCGCGACCTCTTGAACGTGAGGCAAACACGCTAACCATCACGCTATCGAGGTGGGCACGCTACTCCACTGCTTATATTTCTACCATCTCTGTAATTTGAATTAAGGATAACTAGGGATAACCTGATCTGAGTGAGTCAGGTAACTGTCAATATTTGGCAGCCTAAGCTCCTCGTAAGAGACGCATACAGTGACGTCAGAGAAGTGTGCTGAAACAATAGAGGTGCGAAGTTTGGTTGCCAGTCGATACTCGAGATATCTTCAGCCTGTGCAAATGTCACGCGTCAAATATTACAACTGAGAAGGTAGGTCCCCTTACAGGAAAGACCTTTCTCTCAAAAACGGTGCTAACCGCGTCTTTAACACATTCACATCAAACATCTGTAAAACAAGTCCTGTTCATTCTAAATGAATTTTGTGTCATTTGACAACCCCGAGCCAGACAAGAGGTGCACATCTTCTTAAAAGGCACAATTCATGTCAAATATTTTTGTGGTATGAATCGTTTCCGAGAAATTCGTTGATATTGTTTTGCATTTTGCAATATTTGCACATTTTGCATGCTACACTCCTACACACGATGCGGTGCGCATGGGGCTGTTGGCTGGGAGAACACACTCACGACATAACCAACACTCCTACACACGATGCGGTGTGCATGGGGCTGTTGGCTGGGAGAACACACTCAGAACATAACCAACACTCCTACACACGATGCGGTGTGCATGGGGCTGTTGGCTGGGAGAACACACTCAGAACATAACCAACACTCCTACACACGATGTGGTGTGCATGGGGCTGTTGGCTGGGCGAACACACTCACGACATAACCAACACTCCTACACACGATGTGGTGTGCATGGGGCTGTTGGCTGGGCGAACACACTCACGACATAACCAACACTCCTACACACGATGTGGTGTGCATGGGGCTGTTGGCTGGGCGAACACACTCACGACATAACCAACACTCCTACACACGATGTGGTGTGCATGGGGCTGTTGGCTGGGCGAACACACTCACGACATAACCAACACTCCTACACACGATGTGGTGTGCATGGGGCTGTTGGCTGGGCGAACACACTCACGACATAACCAACACTCCTACACACGATGTGGTGTGCATGGGGCTGTTGGCTGGGCGAACACACTCACGACATAACCAACACTCCTACACACGATGCGGTGTGCATGGGGCCGTTGGCTGGAAGAACACACTCACGACATAACCAACACTCCTACACACGATGTGGTGTGCATGGGACTGTTGGCTGGAAGAACACACTCACGACATAACCAACACTCCTACACACGATGTGGTGTGCATGGGGTGTTGGCTGGGCGAACACACTCACGACATAACCAACACTCCTACACACGATGTGGTGTGCATGGGGCTGTTGGCTGGGCGAACACACTCACGACATAACCAACACTCCTACACACGATGCGGTGTGCATGGGGCCGTTGGCTGGAAGAACACACTCACGACATAACCAACACTCCTACACACGATGTGGTGTGCATGGGACTGTTGGCTTGCCTCTCAGTCTGGGAGAACACACTCACGACATAACCAACACTCCTACACACGATGTGGTGTGCATGGGACTGTTGGCTCGCCTCTCAGTCTGGGAGAACACACTCACGACATAACCAACACTCCTACACACGATGTGGTGTGCATGGGACTGTTGGCTTGCCTCTCAGTCTGGGAGAACACACTCACGATATAACCAACACTCCTACACACGATGCGGTGTGTATGGGACTGTTGGATTGCCTCTCAGTCTGGGAGAACACACTCACGACATAACCAACACTCCTACACACGATGTGGTGTGCATGGGACTGTTGGCTCGCCTCTCAGTCTGGGAGAACACACTCACGACATAACCAACACTCCTACACACGATGTGGTGTGCATGGGACTGTTGGCTTGCCTCTCAGTCTGGGAGAACACACTCACGATATAACCAACACTCCTACACACGATGTGGTGTGCATGGGACTGTTGGCTCGCCTCTCAGTCTGGGAGAACACACTCACGACATAACCAACACTCCTACACACGATGTGGTGTGCATGGGACTGTTGGCTTGCCTCTCAGTCTGGGAGAACACACTCACGATATAACCAACACTCCTACACACGATGCGGTGTGTATGGGACTGTTGGCTTGCCTCTCAGTCTGGGAGAACACACTCACGATATAACTGACACTCCTACACACGATGCGGTGTGCATGGGCCTGTTGGCTGGGAGAACACACTCACGACATAACCAACACCCCTACACACGATGTGGTGAGCATGTGGCTGTTGGCTTGCCTCTCGGTCTGGGCGAACACACTCACGACATAACCAACACCCCTACACACGATGTGGTGAGCATGGGGCTGTTGGCTTGCCTCTCGGTCTGGGCGAACACACTCACGACATAACCAACACCCCTACACACGATGTGGTGAGCATGGGGCTGTTGGCTTGCCTCTCGGTCTGGGCGAACACACTCACGACATAACCAACACCCCTACACACGATGTGGTGAGCATGGGGCTGTTGGCTTGCCTCTCAGTCTGGGCGAACACACTCACGACATAACCAACACCCCTACACACGATGTGGTGAGCATGGGGCTGTTGGCTTGCCCCTCGGTCTGGGCGAACACACTCACAACATAACCAACACCCCTACACACGATGTGGTGAGCATGGGGCTGTTGGCTTGCCTCTCGGTCTGGGCGAACACACTCACGACATAACCAACACCCCTACACACGATGTGGTGAGCATGGGGCTGTTGGCTTGCCTCTCAGTCTGGGCGAACATACTCACGACATAACCAACACCCCTACACACGATGTGGTGAGCATGGGGCCGTTGGCTTGCCTCTCAGTCTGGGCGAACACACTCACGACATAACCAACACCCCTACACACGATGTGGTGAGCATGGGGCCGTTGGCTTGCCTCTCGGTCTGGGCGAACACTCACGACATAACCAACACCCCTACACACGATGTGGTGAGCATGGGGCTGTCGGCTTGCCTCTCGGTCTGGGCGAACACACTCACGACATAACCAACACCCCTACACACGATGTGGTGAGCATGGGGCTGTTGGCTTGCCTCTCGGTCTGGGCGAACACAGTCACGGCATAACAGACACTCCTACACACGATGTGGTGTACATGGGACTGTTTCGTGCAGTGCGATGTCTGGCCTCTCGGTCTGGGCGAACACACTCAAGACATAACAGACACTCTTACACACGATGTGGTGTGCATGGGGCTGTTGGCTTGCCTCTCGGTCTGGGCGAACACACGACATAACAGACACTCCTACACACGATGTGGTGTACATGGGACTGTTTCGTGCAGTGCGATGTGTGGCCTCTCGGTCTGGGCGAACACACTCAAGACATAACAGACACTCCTACACACGATGTGGTGTGCATGGGGCTGTTGGCTTGCCTCTCGGTCTGGGCGAACACACGACATAACAGACACTCCTACACACGATGTGGTGTACATGGGACTGTTTCGTGCAGTGCGATGTCTGGCCTCTCGGTCTGGGCGAACACACTCAAGACATAACAGACACTCCTACACACGATGTGGTGTGCATGGGGCTGTTGGCTTGCCTCTCGGTCTGGGCGAACACACTCACGACATAACCAACACTCCTACACACGATGTGGTGTACATGGGGCTGTTGGCTTGCCTCTCAGTCTGGGCGAACACACTCACGACATAACAGACACTCCTACACACGATGTGGTGTACATGGGGCTGTTGGCTTGCCTCTCGGTCTGGACGAACACACTCAAGACATAACAGACACTCCTACACACGATGTGGTGTGCATGGGGCTGTTGGCTTGCCTCTCGGTCTGGGCGAACACACTCACGACATAACAGACACTCCTACACACGATGTGGTGTACATGGGGCTGTTGGCTTGCCTCTCAGTCTGGGCGAACACACTCACGACATAACAGACACTCCTACACACGATGTGGTGTACATGGGGCTGTTGGCTTGCCTCTCAGTCTGGGCGAACACACTCACGACACAACAGACACTCCTACACACGATGTAGTGTACATGGGGCTGTTGGCTTGCCTCTCAGTCTGGGCGAACACACGACATAACAGACACTCCTACACACGATGTGGTGTACATGGGACTGTTTCGTGCAGTGCTGATGGCTGGCCTCTCGGTCTGGGCGAACACACTCACGACACAACTGACACTCCTACACACGATGTGGTGTACATGGGGCTGTTGGCTGGCCTCTCAGTCTGGGCGAACACACGACATAACAGACACTCCTACACACGATGTGGTGTACATGGGACTGTTTCGTGCAGTGCTGTTGGCTGGCCTCTCGGTCTGGGCGAACACACTCACGACACAACTGACACTCCTACACACGATGTGGTGTACATGGGGCTGTTGGCTGGCCTCTCAGTCTGGGCGAACACACGACATAATCGACACTCCTACACACGATGTAGTACTAAAAATTTTGGCTTTACTTATTACACATTTCAGTGCATTCGTAGATCGGTGGCACCGAGCCGGGCGACAGCCGGCGCTCTCCTTCCCCGCCAGACCATGAAGCCACGTATATGGCACACTAACCACTGTACTAACTTATATCAGACTAACGTGTATCACAACAGATGTTGAAATTGATCACCTTCAACACGAGCACATTCGCTATATCTCTGAAATCAGGCACACAACCTTTCATTTCCTACTAGTTGTGGAAAAAATGTTTAAAATAGAATTCACATAAACGTGTGAATCAAGTGTTCTGTCGTAAGTTGTGGGACCGACAGTTCTACCTGCACTGGTTGCGCACGAACCCCAACTTATGCAGTGCGGTCAACAACATTAGGAATAATTGGGGATTTTCGGGAAACCGGAATTGGTTTTCGGAGATATAGGGAATGTGTTCGCTTTGAAGGTCATTAATTTCAACATCTGTTGTGATGCAGGTAAGTCCAATAAGTTAGTAGAGTAGTTCGTGTTCCGTCTCACGATTTGCCGGTCATTTACGCGTAACTCTGGCGGAGAGCGCTCCGGTCCTCGCCCGGTCCGGTGCCGCTGCGGGGCGGACCGGCCGGTTTACGAACGTACTGTGCAGTATGATTAAGTGATAGTCAAATCACAGTGTGATGTCTGATAACTTTTAAATTCCATTCCCTTTATAAGGCCAGGATACAAAAGATGAATAAGGATTTTTTATTTGAGAAAAGTAAAGTATTTGAAAACTCAATACAATAAAGACCACCTCTGTGATGTGGAGGTAGTCAAGAGGTCCCTAGTTCGAATCTCGGTCAGGGTAAGTTATTTTTTGTTCCGGGTTCGGCCCTATTCTGAAAGATGAATGTCGGATAACTCAAGTCTCTATGGCTCCCGGGCGCATTTAATTCATCGTCCAATATCATGACGTTAAACCACAATAACAACGAATACTTTGGAACAGGTTAACTACACAAAAAAGATGTTTGGCAGAAATTCTGTGTTTTAAGGAAATCTATATTTTTACATTCTCTACTTGTAGGGGAGGTATTCTATTCCACCCAAAAATTCGATGTCGAGATTTCGCCGGAAATATATGTTTTCAGACCCCCTGAATCCAAAAAGAGCCTACGTCTCGTACATCTCAAATAACATGCGTAATGGCGTTTGTCATTTAAGTGATAATATTACAACTCCCAGAAAAGGATTAAAGCTGTCTTCAAGGGCTAAATTACGCACGAAAAGTCGCGAAGTGGTAATGGACTGGCGCGGCATACAGAAACAGGGGAGTGCTTTTGGTCAAGCCTCAAAATAACATTAGAAATATGACTATATCCTGTGTCCTAACCCCAGGGACATGGGTTCACATATCGGCATTGTACAAATTTTTATACTCATCAAAACTTGGAAACCGAATTTACAATAATCTAGTTTTAGTCCCTCGGGGTTTAGGACATAATTTAAATCGTTTTTGGTTGTCTGCATTTTGTAATAGACTAGATAGACTAGGTCACTAGATAGACTCCATTGGAAGCAATATCATAAAATGAAAATAAAACAATTACAAATTAAAATAATAACAGCTTTTAACATAACTGTTGAAGCAATGTTATTTGTGAATATTACACAGTGCACAAGACGCAAGTTCCAGCTGAAGTACATTTGCAGACGTCAGCTGTCTCACTAGGAGTATGTAGTGTGGAACAATGAGCCCGAGGTCCATAGACCTCTAATTACTCGACATTCAGTTTCTCAGGATAAGGGTAAACCCTATCCCAATAACTCACCCTAAACGAGATTCGAACTCGCGACCTCTTGGACGTGAGGCAGACACGCCACCACCACGCCACAGGGGCGGGCTTGACATCATCACAATACTGTCTCTACAGCCTGCAAGGATGTTACCCGAGGACTTTGAAGAAAACCCCTCCACAAACTCACAGGGAAACATTTTCGTTATTTTTGTGTTTTCTTAAGTTTCATTAAAATAGCATATGTTGAAGTTTTCGTGACAAATAAAATGTATGATACCTTGAATTTTCTGTGAATAGACTGTCAACTGCCAGGATCATACGAGCATCACCGGTGTACCGTAATTACTTCCCTCCGGAGTTCATTGGAACGGTCGACTTTGGGATGGGCTTGATCCAGTGATTGAAAGTCCTGTTTCATTCTGAAGGACTCGTCATCTGCAAGGGTACACAGATGGGTTGGAATTTTCAAATAACCTAGCCAGCCAGACCACTGAGAGTTGGAACACAGGACACCGATTAAACCGGTTGTCCCACATTTAGGTCAGGAATATCGACAGTCATCTGCTGAGTGGGCAGGCAGGCAGGCAGGCAGGCAGGCAGGTAACACACGCGTGCCTGAGTAACGGAACATACATTTCCTGGTGTGTGTGTGTGTGCACGCACCTTCATCTCCCTCTAACGCTTTAACCTTCATCTTCAATTGTCTTTCTTCTGGAAAATGTAACAGACACACTAACATTCGCTATACGAAAAATATCCATTTCGGTAAACACATAGTTGGTGTGTAGTTTGACAGTTGATGGTGCAGGGGCCGAAGTGCACTAAACATTTCCTTCCTAAGCACTGACGTGAGCCTCATTGACACATTGGTCACACGACAGATGGCACCACGCGATTATAACAATAAGTCAATGCGACATAACCTACTCTCTTTGTTTGCAGTTTTATGCAAGTTTAGGAGGACAGCATGCAATGAATATGACACGGCATTTACCAAATACATGCTACACCACAAGCACTCGGAAATAATAGATCGTGCTCCGGGTTAGTTATACCTTCTGAGTTTCTTTTTCTTTCATTTGTGTATTGTGTACTATTTCTATTTTTGTAACGCTAGCATTTCTCCCTGTAATTCCTTGGAATGTACCACAACATGTGATACTGTAATACTCGTATGTGAGATTTGTATGCTTCCTGTCCTACACACGGCATTCATACTTGTATTTCTCCTCGTGATTCCTTTTTACTTTCTCTGCTATGTACAGCAAGTATTGTAGGTATTCCACCCAAAAATTCCATGTCGAGATTTCACCGGAGATGTATGTTTTGAGGCCCCCTGAATCCAAAAAGAGCATTCTTAGAAAAAGGTTCCTGTGTGTGTTTGTGTGTGTGTGTGTGTGTGTTTGTGTGTGTGTGTGTTTGTGTGTGTGTGTGTGTGTGTGTGTGTGTGTGTGTGTGTTAAGAGGCCTGCACGGGCCGAAATTCTTAGGTTCGGCCCGGCCTGGCGTAATTTGATTATTATTACTATTATTATTATTACTATTATTATTATTATTATTATTATTATTATTATTATTATTATTATTATTATTATTATTATTATTATTATTATTATTATTATTATTATTATTATTATTATTATTACTATTGATGTTGTTGTTGTTAGAGCTGGCATTTTTATGTTGTATCACTTAAAATATGTAGAATGGGGATAATATGTAGGTAATATCAAATATTTAATTCCAACTTATCGTTTTCTGGGGCAAATCTTCATATAGAAATCCTAGTAAAGAGATACTGCAATAGTTGTGCTATTCTCTTAATTTCGGCATCGGTGACTAAAAAATATAATAAATTACTTTGTATCTCTTAGTTTTCAAGCCGGTGCCCGGCCCGAGCCCGACAAACATTTGGCCAAAGCCCGAGGTCTTAGCCCGAGCCCGTGCAGACCTGTACTCCAGACTACAGGACACCTCCCAGAGGCCTGCAAGTATGTTACCCGAGGTCCAAGCCCGAGCCCGTGCAGACCTGTACTCCAGACTACAGGACACCTCCCAGAGGCCTGCAAGTATGTTACCCGAGGTCTAAGCCCGAGCCCGTGCAGACCTGTACTCCAGACTACAGGACACCTCCCAGAGGCCTGTAAGGATGTTGCACGAGGTCTAAGCCCGAGCCCGTGCAGACCTCTACTCCAGACTACAGGACACCTCCCAGAGGCCTGTAAGGATGTTACACGAGGTCTTAGCCCGAGACCGTGCAGACCTGTACTCCAGACTGCAGGACACCTCCCAGAGGCCTGCAAGAATGTTACACGAGGTCTAAGCCCAAGCCCGTGCAGACATCTACTCCAGACTACAGGACACCTCCCAGAGGCCTGCAAGTATGTTACCCGAGGTCTAAGCCCGAGCCCGTACAGACATCTACTCCAGACTACAGGACACCTCCCAGAGGCCTGCAAGTATGTTACCCGAGGTCTAAGCCCGAGCCCGTACAGACATCTACTCCAGACTACAGGACACCTCCCAGAGGCCTGCAAGTATGTTACCCGAGGTCTTAGCCCGAGCCCGTGCAGACCTCTACTCCGGACTACAGGACACCTCCCAGAGGCCTGCAAGAATGTTACCCGAGGTCTTAGCCCGAGCCCGTGCAGACCTCTACTCCAGACTGCAGGACACCTCCCAGAGGCCTGCAAGTATGTTACCCGAGGTCTTAGCCCGAGCCCGTGCACACCTGTACTCCAGACTGCAGGACACCTCCCAGAGGCCTGCAAGAATGTTACACGAGGTCTAAGCCCAAGCCCGTGCAGACATCTACTCCAGACTACAGGACACCTCCCAGAGGCCTGCAAGTATGTTACCCGAGGTCTAAGCCCGAGCCCGTACAGACATCTACTCCAGACTACAGGACACCTCCCAGAGGCCTGCAAGTATGTTACCCGAGGTCTTAGCCCGAGCCCGTGCAGACCTCTACTCCAGACTACAGGACACCTCCCAGAGGCCTGCAAGAATGTTACCCGAGGTCTTAGCCCGAGCCCGTGCAGACCTCTACTCCAGACTGCAGGACACCTCCCAGAGGCCTGCAAGTATGTTACCCGAGGTCTTAGCCCGAGCCCGTGCAGACCTCTACTCCAGACTGCAGGACACCTCCCAGAGGCCTGCAAGTATGTTACCCGAGGGCTTAGCCCGAGCCCGTGCAGACCTCTACTCCAGACTACAGGACACCTTCCAGAGGCCTGCAAGTATGTTACCCGAGGGCTTAGCCCGAGCCCCTGCAGACCTCTACTCCGGACTACAGGACACCTCCCAGAGGCCTGCAAGAATGTTACCCGAGGTCTTAGCCCGAGCCCGTGCAGACCTCTACTCCAGACTACAGGACACCTCCCAGAGGCCTGCAAGTATGTTACCCGAGGTCTTAGCCCGAGCCCGTGCAGACCTCTACTCCGGACTGCAGGACACCTCCCAGAGGCCTGCAAGAATGTTACCCGAGGTCTAAGCCCGAGCCCGTGCAGACCTCTACTCCAGACTACAGGACACCTCCCAGAGGCCTGCAAGAATGTTACCCGAGGTCTAAGCCCGAGCCCGTGCAGACCTCTACTCCAGACTGCAGGACACCTCCCAGAGGCCTGCAAGAATGTTACCCGAGGTCTAAGCCCGAGCCCGTGCAGACCTGTACTCCAGACTGCAGGACACCTCCCAGAGGCCTGGAAGTATGTTACCCGAGGGCTTAGCCCGAGCCCGTGCAGACCTCTACTCCAGACTACAGGACACCTTCCAGAGGCCTGCAAGTATGTTACCCGAGGGCTTAGCCCGAGCCCCTGCAGACCTCTACTCCAGACTGCAGGACACCTCCCAGAGGCCTGCAAGAATGTTACCCGAGGTCTAAGCCCGAGCCCGTGCAGACCTCTACTCCAGACTACAGGACACCTCCCAGAGGCCTGCAAGGATACTACCATAGGTTTTGGCCCGAGTCCGTGCAGACCTGTACTCCAGACTGCAGGACACCTCCCAGAGGCCTGCAAGTATGTTACCCGAGGGCTTAGCCCGAGCCCGTGCAGACCTCTACTCCAGACTACAGGACACCTCCCAGAGGCCTGCAAGGATGCTACCATAGGTTTTGGCCCGAGTCCGTGCAGACCTGTACTCCAGACTGCAGGACACCTTCCAGAGGCCTGCAAGTATGTTACCCGAGGTCTAAGCCCGTTCCCGTGCAGACCTCTACTCCAGAATGCAGGACACCTCCCAGAGGCCTGCAAGTATGTTACCCGAGGTCTAAGCCCGAGCCATCGCAGACCTCTACTCCAGACTACAGGACACCTCCCAGCGGCCTGCAAGGATGCTACCATAGGTTTTGGCCCGAGTCCGTGCAGACCTGTACTCCAGACTGCAGGACACTTTCCAGAGGCCTGCAAGGATGTTACCTTAGGGCTTGGCCCGAGTCCGTGCAGACCTCTACTCCAGACTGCAGGACACCTCCCAGAGGCCTGCAAGGATGTTACCTTAGGGCTTGGCCCGAGCCCGTGCAGACCTGTACTACAGACTGCAGGACACCTCCCAGAGGCCTGCAAGAATACTGCCATAGGGCTTGGCCCGAGTCCGTGCAGACCTCTAGTGTGTCCGTGTGTCTATCAGTCTGTGGCAGGGTTGCCAACATTTAAAAGTAAAATTATCGTACCAGCTACTTAATATTATGGATTTGGATTCAAAATTATCGTATATCATAAACCAAATGCTACAACAATAAAAATATCTGTATAACACTTATGAAAATGTAATGGTAATGATGTTTATTACATTCACTCACAAGATTGATGACCTCAATCAGTATTACAACTTCAGTACTTATGTTTCTCGCACTATTCACCTGAAAGTTCATCTTCCTCAAATGTTCCAGCATTATACAAATTGGTTGTTGGGATAAACCATAGCATATTCTCGGTGACTTGCAGATTTTCGGATATATCAGATTCTGTCATAAGTTGAGACGACAAAATAAGATAATTTACCGTAGCTAGCGC
>CM060962.1:307272200-307374700 GCA_030765045.1 Tenodera sinensis
GGCCTGCAAGAATGCTACCCGAGGGCTTGGCCCGAGCCCGTGAAGACCTCTACTCCAGACTACAGGGCACCTCCCAGTCGCCTGTAAGGATGTTACCCGAGGGCTTGGCCCGAGCCCGTGCAGACCTGTACTGCAGACTACAGGACACCGCCCAGAGGCCTGCAAGGATGCTACCCGAGGGCTTGGCCCGAGCCCGTGCAGACCTCTACTCCAGACTACAGGACACCTCCCAGACGCCTGTAAGGATGTTACCCGAGGGCTTGGCCCGAGCCCGTGCAGACCTGTACTCCAGGCTGCAGTACACCACCCAGAGGTCTGCAAGGATGTTACCTTAGGGCTTGGCTCGAGCCCGTGCAGACCTATACTCCAGACTGCAGGACACCTCGCAGACGCCTGTAAGGATGTTACCCGAGGGCTTGGCCCGAGCCTGTGCAGACCTGTACTCCAGACTGCAGTACACCACCCAGAGGCCTGCAAGGATGTTACCTTAGGGCTTGGCTCGAGCCCGTGCAGACCTATACTCCAGACTGCAGGACACCTCGCAGAGGCCTGCAAGGATGTTACTTTAAGGCCTGGCCTGAGCCCGTGCAGACCTCTGCTACAGACTGTAGGACACCCCCAAAGGCCTGCAAGGATGCTACCCTAGAAGTTGGTCCGTGTCCGTGCAGACCTCTACTACAGACTGCAGGACACCTTGCAGAGGCCCGCAGGGATGCTACCCTAGGGCTTGGCCAGAGCCGGTGAGACCTCACCTCCAGGCTGCAGGATACCAGCCAGAGGCCTGCAAGGATGCCACCCGAGGGCTTGGCCCGCGTCCGTGCAGACCTCTAGTACAGACTGCAGGGCACCTCCCAGAAGCCAGCAAGGATGTTACCCGAGGGTTTGGCCCGAGCCCGTGCAGAACTCTACTACAGACTACAAGACACCTCCCAGAGGCCTGCAAGGATATTACCCGAGGGCTTGGCCCGAGTCCGTGCAGACCTCTACTCCAGACTGCAGGACACTACTCAGAGGCCTGCAAGGATGTTACCCGAGGGCTTGGATCGAGCCCGTGCAGACCTCTACTACAGACTGCAGGACACCACTCAGAGGCCTGCAAGGATGTTACCCGAGGGCTTGGACCGAGCCCGTGCAGACCGCTACTACAGACTGTAGGACACCGCTCAGAGGCCTGCAAGGATCCTACCCTAGGGCTTGGCCCGAGTCCGTGCAGACCTGTACTCCAGACTACAGGACACTTCGCAGAGACCTGCAAGGATCCTACGCTAGAGCTTGGTCCGAGTCCATGCAGACCTGTACTCCAGACTGCAGGACACTTACCCAAAGGCCTGCAAGTATGATACCCGAGGGCTTGGACCGAGCCCGTGCAGACCTTTACTCCAGACTGCAGGACACCACCCAGAGGCCTGCAAGTATGTTACCCGAGGGCTTGGCTCGAGCCCGTGCAGACCTCTGCTACAGACCACAGGACACCGTCCAGAAGCCTGCAAGGATGTTACCCGAGGGCTTGGCCCGAGCCCGTGCTGACCTCTACTCCAGTCTTCAGGACACCACCCAGAGGCCTGCAAGGATGTTACCTTAGGGCTTGACCCGAGCCCGTGCAGACCTCTAGTGCGTCCGTGTGTCTATCAGTCTGTGGACATGACAACTGAAAAACAAAGAATCGGTTGGAAACCAAAGTTGGTATTTAAGGTTAATGTCATCCAAGGATGCGACACGAAGATTTCTGATGAAAATTAGTCCACCCTAAACTACCTTTCACATGGAAAATTTTGGATTTTTTGAAAATGGCTTGAAAGGCTCATTAAACTGCCATATGTTTGAGATATTTTTATGACAAATTGAATGCATATCTTCAATTTTCTGGCTATAGCACATGTAGTCCTATGTACTCTGGATGACTTTTCCACAGCTGGTAAACCGTAAGAGGTAGACAAAATCTTACTATATAAAAAAGTAGATCTTGCTAAAATGCACAACTTAACTCTGAATTTGTCCTTTTTTTTTTTTTTTTTTTTTTTATTTTTTTACAGTGAACTATTTCGGAGAAATTCCTTGTTATTTGTGCGAGTTTTGGAGAACTGAGATTTCTGTCAAATGCAACATCGTTATTCATTTTTTGTGTGTTAGCCGTGCAAAGAGAATGGCATCTCAAAACTGTAAAAGATTGCACTATCTTTCAAAGCCTCCTGTATTCCCATATTCCCCTCGCACCTACAAGGAAATAAGCAATAAGATAATTTGTACAGATGTTTATCTCAACTAACATGAAGAAGATATAGGAATAAGAATTTGTAAGAATGGTTAGTGCAAGAGTAGAGAAAGTCATGTGAGTGCAGCACATCAGGTTTTTACTTCCTTTACCACGTAGGTACACATTAGGTAGAGGGTACTGCATTCCACCTAAAAAGTCGATATGGAGAGTTCACTGGAAGCATACGTTTTGAGGTCCTTTCAATACATAAAAGCATTTTAGAAAAGATCTCATGTGTCTTTGAATTTGAATTTTACATGAAAAAACACGAATTTGAAAACATGAATTTACTTTTAACATCTCGATGGGGCATTTAAATTTTAATTCAGAAAAAATACTTTATTGATGTACTTTTTCCAAAACAGTAAAAGTGATGTTAGCGAGAAGCAGTCATCGGTGTTTTAGTCTGCTTGCGCATGCGCACTGGAGAACCTTCGGGCTCGCAATCTCATGTTCCAAAGGTTCTCCATATAGCGTTCAAATGGTTCAAACTGGCGAAGGGCATTTCTTGTTTCGGAACGCTAGTCCCATGTCATACATTTCCAACCGCAAGCCTTCGGACAGCAGCAGTTAAACAGCCTCCAGCGAAAATAATAACAATAATAGTAATAATAATAATAATAATAATAATAATAATAATAATAATAATAATAATAATAATAATAATAATAATAATAATAATAATAATAATAATAATAATAATAATAAATAATAATAAATAAGAACAACAACAACAATCCTGAACACAGGTATTATGACTAACTATTTTACATTTGGTTTCCTGGGTCTGAACTTATTTTGTCCTTTCCTATCTATTTATCTGTAATCGTGCTTTGTGTCACTTTATCTACGTATTTTCCTGCCTAGTTAAAACAAACAACTTCAGTAAACTAGAACTTATTGTGGCATTAGCCATATCCTAGATATTCGCTAGACCTTGCTCTGCAGCAGCAGTGTCATCATGTGTTGAAACACATTCTGGAGTCGCTTTAGCTGATTAATATGCACTAAGCTTTTCTACGCAAGTTTAAAATACTTATAAATATGGTGATTGCATCTACACAAGTGTTGCAATATTTTCTTCTGCCTGCACAAAAATTGTGAAAAATTAAAGCAATAAAAATACATTTAACGTCGTGCAACTTGGGGAAACTCTACTACGTAAATATCTAAGTGGACCAAGTAAGGAAACACATTTATACTTTGCATGGAGTATGGGGAACTGTGGCACTTCCTTAGGCCTGGGCAACTTGCTGCACAGTGCTCAGAGAGTACCAGTTGCCCAGTCCTGATGTAGGGGGAACTATCGCACTTCCTAAGGCCTGGGCAACTTGCTCGACAGTGCTCAGAGAGTACCAGTTGCCCAGTCCGGCAGTAGGGGGAACTGTGGCACTTCCTTAGGCCTGGGCAACTTGCGGCACACCGCTCAGAGAGTACCAGTTGCCCAGTCCTGATGTAGGGGGAACTGTGGCACTTCCTTAGGCCTGGGCAACTTGCTGCACAGTGCTCAGAGAGTACCAGTTGCCCAGTCCTGATGTAGGGGGAACTGTGGCACTTCCTTAGGCCTGGGCAACTTGCTGCACAGTGCTCAGAGAGTACCAGTTGCCCAGTCCTGATGTAGGGGGAACTGTGGCACTTCCTTAGGCCTGGGCAACTTGCGGCCCAGCGCTCAGAGTACCAGTTGCCCAGTCCGGCAGTAGGGGGAACTGTCGCACTTCGTTAGGCCTGGGCAACTAGCGGCACAGCGCTCAGAGAGTACCAGTTGCCCAGTCCTGATGTATGGGGAACTGTGGCACTTCCGCAGGCCTGGGCAACTTGCGGCACAGCGCTCAGAGAGTACCAGTTGCCCAGTCCTGATGTATGGGGAACTGTCGCATTTCCGCAGGATGGGAAAATTGCTGCACATTGTTCAGAGAGTACCAGTTGCCCAGTCCTGATGTAGGGGGAACTGTCGCACTTCCTTAGGCCTGGGCAACTTGCGGCCCAGCGCTCAGAGAGTGCCAGTTGCCCAGTCCTGATGTATGGGGAACTGTTGCATTTCCGCAGGCCTGGGCAACTTGCTGCACAGCACTCACCAGCACTCAGAGTACCAGTTGCCCAGTCCTGATGTAGGGCGAAGTTTCGCCTGGGCAATTGGCAGCATAGCATAGCCTGAACGCTTTTGTGTTTATGCCACCGATGGAGCACCCCCGGGAGGGAGTAATGAGGTGAGAGGCTACTAAATGTCTGGACGGAGGAGGTACAATAGGAGAGGGCAGGGTCTGTAACGACTGTAAATTTGAACTCCCCAGTGCATCGGCTCTTCTCCCATCTGCAAAAAGGTTGTCGGTCTGAGTGGTTCAGTTGGTTAGACGCTGGCCTACCGATCCCAAGGTCGCGGGTTCAAATGCTGTCCAGACCGATGGTTTTTAAGTGTGCTTAAAAGCGACAGCTCCATGTCAGTAGATCTACTGGCATGTAAAAGAACGCCCGCGGGACAAAATTCCGGTACAGGGCGACGCTGATGTAGGCCTGGCGATTGACAGCATCGTTAAACAACAAAATAAACTTTAATTTTTTGCAAGAAGCTTCTGGTAGGAAGTTCTAAATCTAGATCCAACGTTAACAGTTCCTGCACAGATTTCTTGCATGTTCACTTTAGATGGCTTACATTTATGTTCCAGTGGAACAAACAATGTTAAAGCAAGAAGGTTTGTCTCTTATTATTGCTCCATGTCCTTCCTCCTGGCAAGAACTCTACTCCACTAAGATGCCTAGAGCCTAGACTAACAACGTCTGCTTCAGTTGAGAGAAGCCTTCCTAAAGTGAATTGTAAACGTCTTTTAAAGGAATCCCACATACACACACGCGAGCGAGCGCGCGCGTGCGCACACACACACAGACACACAACACACATATATACATACACACACACACACACAGAGACACACAGAGACACACGTACACACATACACACATACACGCACACACACAGACACACAACACACATACACACAGACACACAGACACACATACACGCACACACACACAGACACACACGTACACACATACACACATACACGCACACACACAGACACACAACACACATACACACAGACACACAGACACACATACACGCACACACACACACAGACACACAGAGACACACACGTACACACATACACACATACACGCACACACACAGACACACAACACACATACACACAGACACACACGTACACACATACACACATACACGCACACACACAGACACACAACACACATATATACATACACACACACACAGAGACACACAGAGACACACGCACACACACAGACACACAACACACATACACACAGACACACATACACGCACACACACAGACACACAGAGACACACAGACACACACGTACACACATACACACATACACGCACACACACAGACACACAACACACATACACACAGACACACACGTACACACATACACACATACACGCACACACACAGACACACAACACACATACACACAGACACACAGACACACACGTACACACATACACACATACACGCACACACACAGACACGCAACACACATATATACATACACACATCCACGCACACACACAGACACACAACACACATATATACATACACACAGACACACATACACGCACACACACAGACACACAACACACATATATACACACACACAGACACACAACACACATACACGCACACACACAGACACACAACACACATATATACACACACACAGACACACAACACACATACACGCACACACACAGACACACAACACACATACACACAGACACACACGTACACACATACACACATACACGCACACACACAGACACACAACACACATATATACATACACACACACACAGAGACACACGCACACACATACACGCACACACACAGACACACAACACACATACACACAGACACACATACACGCACACACACAGACACACAGAGACACACAGACACACACGTACACACATACACACATACACGCACACACACAGACACACAACACACATACACACAGACACACACGTACACACATACACACATACACGCACACACACAGACACACAACACACATACACACAGACACACAGACACACACGTACACACATACACACATACACGCACACACACAGACACGCAACACACATATATACATACACACATCCACGCACACACACAGACACACAACACACATATATACATACACACAGACACACAGACACACATACACGCACACACAGACACACAACACACATATATACACACACACACAGACACACAACACACATACACGCACACACACAGACACACAACACACATATATACATACACACATAGACACACAACACACATACACACATACACGCACACACACAGACACACAACACACATATATACACACACACAGACACACAACACACATACACGCACACACAGACACACAACACATATATACATACACACACAGACACACAACACACATATATACATACACACACAGACACACATACACGCACACACACAGACACACAACACACATATATACATACACACACAGACACACATACACGCACACACACAACACACATATATACATACACACACAGACACACAACACACATACACACATACACGCACACACACAGACACACAACACACATATATACATACACACACAGACACACAACACACATATATACATACACACACAGACACACATACACGCACACACACAGACACACAACACACATATATACATACACGCACACACACAGACACACAACACACATATATACATACACACACAGACACACATACACGCACACACACAGACACACAACACACATATATACATACACACATACACACAGACACACATACACGCACACACACAGACACACAACACACATATATACATACACACACAGACACACAACACACATACACACATACACGCACACACACAGACACACAACACACATATATACATACACACACAGACACACAGACACACATACACGCACACACACAGACATACACACACAACACACACATATATACATACACACAGACACACAACACACATATATACATACACACACAGACACACAACACACATACACGCACACACAGACACACAGCACACATATATACATACACACACAGACACACATACACGCACACACACAGACACACGGCGGCGCCGTGGCCGAGCGGTTAGCGCGCTCGCCTACCACCTAGGCGGCCCGGGTTCGATCCCAGGGACCCGCATGTGGTATTCGTGGTGGACGAAGCGGCGTCAGGGCGGGTTTTCTCCGGGTACTCCGGTTTCCCCCGCCAGTTCATTCCACCAGTGCTCCATCTTCATGTATCATCAGTGTCACCGCCTGCGGTGCCGTAGTAGTAAAAGCGGGCGTTAAACACTACAACAACAACAACACAGACACGCACACACACATACACACATACATACACATACACACACGCACACACAAATACACACACATACATACACACACACGCACGCACGCACACACATACACATACACACACGCACGCACGCACACGTACACATACATACACATACACACACGCACACACATACACATACACGCACGCACGCACACACACATACATACACATACACACACGCACACACATACACACACGCACGCACGCACACACACATACACACATACATACACATACACACGCACACACACATACATACACATACATACTCATACACACACGCACACACATACATACACATACACACACGCACGCACACACACATACACACACATACACACACGCACGCACACACACTTACATACACACATACATACACATACACACACGCACACACATACACACACATACATACACACACGCACGCACGCACACACATACACATACACACACGCACGCACGCACACGTACACATACATACACATACACACACGCACACACACATACACATACACGCACGCACGTACACACATACACACACATACATACACATACACACACGCACACACACATACACACACATACATACACACACGCACGCACGCACACACATACACATACGCACGCACGCACACGTACACATACATACACATACACACACGCACACACATACACATACACGCACGCACGCACACACATACATACACATACACACACACGCACACACATACATACACATACACACACGCACGCACACACACATACACACATACATACACATACACACACGCACACACACATACATACACATACATACACATACACACACGCACACACATACATACACATACACACACACGCACGCACACACACATACACACATACATACACATACACACACGCACGCACACACACTTACATACACACATACACACACACGCACTCACGCACGCACACACATACATACACATACACACACGCACTCACGCACGCACACACATACATACACATACACACACACGCACGCACACACACATACATACAACTTGCAATGACCAGGAGTGTGTTGCAGGGACTGAGTATTGTTGTCTAACTCTTATTGTTTAACTTCATATTATCTTTGTAAGACCAACTTTACCATCACAAAAATATTAATTTAACATGCTGGACCTTACTTTATGAATGAAATGTATTACTTGTAATACATAAAGCACACATATAAAGAACAATAAGGGATGATGCCGTGATTATTGTTGCTCACGTTGACAGTTGACAGTTGACAGGCGGGCGGGCGGCTTGCCAACCTTCGCTGCTGCACTCTGCTGTACTGCTTAACATTAGCACACCATTTTATGTAGGCGAAACTAACGGTACCTAATCTTTCTTATTATAAAATATGCATAGATATGCTGCTGATAAAATGACATTAAAATCCTTAATATACCTATAGTAAACAATTAACCCTGACATTCATAGTAAATAAGCGAAAGTTTGTCTACTGTCTTTTATTTTAGCGAACTGTCATTTGTGAAACTGTAACCATAGCAACATAGATTTGTACACATCTTTCAAACGTTTCCATTTAACACTTATGTTTATATTCATTAGTTTTCAAATGTAATAATACGACAATTATGCATTGGAGATAATTTTTCATATAAATGCGACTTTTATACTGCAACAATGCAGCAGATGGCGTTATGGTGGCCGCAGACGACCCCGAAAATCCCGCGAGTGGAACTAATGATTTCAAGGTCACAGCACATAGAGAACACATACATATCTTACAGGTGATGCACGATGCTCTTTAAAATTCCGACTCTTTTTCCAGAGAATTGCACTAAATCTCCTCAAACCCTTAAAAGCATACAGCTTGCTCATTACAATGAACATCAGATTGAAAACTGCTAAGGATATACGAACATAGCAAAATGTCAAAAAATATAAAAATCTGTAGAGCATGCTCGAACTAAAATTACCTACTTAAAATTAGCCTGATCATGTAGTTATTATAGTTCTTTCTGCTCTAACTAATATTTATTTCTACTTTTTATGAGTTTATTTCTGTAAACGTAAACTGCCGCCGCTAAGTTACGTAGTATAATTATTTATTGAATGTCACACGCAATTATTAATTTACACGCTGAAACTGTAGTTTATTGCACTACGTAAACTGTACAAACACAACAATTGTAAATTCAATGTCTACCTGTCGCCGCAAAATTATGAAGTTCTGAGAGACAAGTTTAGCTGATTTTAAAACTAAGGCCCAAACCATACATAGTCATTTACGAATTATAGTGTAAAACAGCTGGAAAGCAACGCGTTAATTATTAAAATGTTAATAAACAATGAATAATCTAATGCTTTAAAGCACTAGCCCATTCAAGAATTACATTTCCAAGTCGAACGGCAACTCCTTTCAGAACAAAACTGGTTTGACAACAGATGCAATTTCATCTATGCATCTCTATATCCTACAGATCACCTGGAAGCTGGGTATAGAGGTTATACATAGCAACTTACCACTAAAAACTGCGACAAGGGACAGGGTTTGTATCCTTAGGCACTTTACGACAGCTAGCTTATCACATAGTGTTTACTTTCACTACCGGCCACTTGTTGCAGACAACATCGTCACAAAACTAACTCGCTTGTCAGCATCTCATTCTGTTCGCAACCGAGAGCAACGCGCCTTAGCTGTAGTAACGCTGCCGGCCGCTAGGTGCACAGCCGCCAGATGGCAGCTCTGTACAGAATAGCAACAGCTGATGGCAGGTCTGCCTTACGTGGATGTTTATACGTATTTCTGACTTCTGCTATAAGGCAATATACAGTAGTTACTGTGCCAGTAGTCAGCCTGTTAGCAACAAATGTGTCTTTCTTAACACATAATTCTAATCACTCCAAGCATCATCAAAAGCTATTGCCATGTATGAAAAGCTATGTTTACTGTAATTCTGAAACTGTAAATGTCAGAGCTATTGGTATTAAAATTATATTAAAAATGTTCCAGTACTCAGCCTTCTAGATTCAGTAGTCAGCCTGTTGACTGGGAGTAGTCATCCAGGATAAGATTAGAAACTAAACGCCACAGGGTTGCTTTTAGTGCAATATATTATTTACTATCAATTATTAATACAAACGTTTATAAAAAGGAAACTTAGCATTTAACGAAATTTACACTTGAATGGGGTATTACTGAAACTATCATATGGTATTCCTTTGAATTCAGTAGGTACACATTAAGTGAAACCAGTTTGAGCAATGATCACATCCAATGTTTTTCAGATTATCGTGCTCTACAATCTACATCACATTCTGTACACTTTATTAGTTGAAGGTTGTCTAGGTAGTCTCTACGTTTATCTCCTTGGACACATGTAGCTACATCTCTTCCTCCTCTTCCAGCTTAACCCAGAGATCCCTGACATTTTTACAATGAATTGTAGTTTTAAAAAACTAAAAAAGACACGCTTGTATAACAAGCCAAACTAAAAAGTAGATAATCATTTTTAAGTATGAAGAGTTTGTTCTATAGCGATATAAAGACAACTACTTCATTATATTTCAACATTTTATTACATGTTGAAAATAAAAACTCATTTATCTTAACAAAATAATACTTTTTATTGTAAAAGCGTGGGGAATCTGTCATCAAATGTTATAAATAGTTCACTGGTAGCTATTTATAAAAGTACAGCTATGACATTTGCTTTAATAATAATAATATAATTGTTACATTTGTTATAAAAGCGAGTATTTTTTAGTTTTTTAAAACTATAATTTATTTTCTGTATGATAAAGGCACAGTACATGTCAGGGAATGTTCTATAATTGGCAAAGAATTTTTGTCGCAAGAGCATTTAAAAAACAGCCAAAGTTGGCCCATTCTATCATACTTAAACTGTTCTTTATAATGCAGCTTCTTAAGTTATCAGAGTGAGTTCCCTCAATAAATGTTGACAGCTGACACTAGGTGATGCTGTAATGCCAACAACCTTGTCCAGCTTTCATAAGTATACATTTTTTGCAAAAGTAAAATCTCGCAATGGAATAAAAAACAGTTTTTTAACCAATTATGTTAAAACAGTATTTGTTAGCGGTGGTGCCATGGCTGACCGGTTAGAGCATTCGCCTATCACGTAGGCAGCCCTGGTTCAATCCCAGGGACATCATGGTGGATAAAGCGGCGTCTGGGCGGATTTTCTCCAGGCTCACTGGTCTCCCCCGCCATTCATTCCACCAACTGCTTCATTATCACCTTTCCAACCATCCATTTCGCCTTCATTTCAAATCATCAACTTCTTCCTCACTATTATACCTGGTGCTTGGCTGACCACCTGCTTCCAGGTGTTCACTCTGTCTTGTACATAGGTTCCTGTGCTCCCCGACATACGTCTGACACTAGACACTGGCTTGTAAGTCCTCACTCTCATAGTGACCACTCACTTCCAGGTCTTCACTCTGTCTCGTTCTCACTCACATACTTACCAGCCACTTCCAGGTTCTGTCTGGTTAAGAAGTTCCTCTGCTCCCCGACAGGCATCTGACCCTGGCTGGTCGGGGCTGGCCGTGCCTGATTGGGCGTGGTCGGGGCTGGCTGGAGCTGGCCGGGCTCGGGTGGGCCTGGTTGGGGCTGGCCGAGGCTTGTTGGGCCTGGGTGGGCCTGGTCTGGGCTGGCTGGGCCTGGTCGGGGCGTGCTGGGGCTGACGGGCCTCGTTGGGCCTGGTTGGGGCAGGTCAAGGCTTGTTGGGCCTAGGTGGGCCTGGTCTGGGCTGGCTGGGCCTGGTTGGGGCTGGCTGGGGCTGGTCGCGATTGGCCGCGGCTGACTGGGCCTGGGCAAGGCTTGCGGGAGCCTGCCGGGGCTGGTCGGGGCTGGCTGGTGGTGTTGGCGGTGGCGGTGGCGGTGGCGGTGGCGGCGGTGGCGGTGACGTTGGTGGTGGTGGTGATGGTGGTGGTGGTCTTGATGGTGATGATGGTGGTGATGGTGGTCTTGATGGTGATGATGATGGTGGTGGTCTGGATGGTGATGGTGGTGGTGGTGATGCTGGTCTTGATGGTGATGATGATGGTGGTCTGGATGGTGATGGTGGTGGTGGTCTTGATGGTGATGATGATGGTGGTCTTGATGGTGATGGTGGTGGTGGTGGTCTTGATGGTGATGGTGGTGGTGATGGTGGTCTTGATGATGATGATGATGATGGTGGTGCTCTTGATGGTGATGGTGGTGGTGATGGTGGTCTTGATGGTGATGATGGTGGTGATGGTGGTCTTGATGGTGATGATGGTGGTGGTCTGGATGGTGATGGTGGTGGTGGTGATGGTGGTGGGATGGTGATGATGGTGGTGGTGGTGATAGTGATGATGATGGTGGTGGTGGGCTTGATGGTGATGGTGGTGGTCTTGATGGTGATGATGGTGGTGGTTTTGATGGTGGTGGTTTTGATGGTGGTGGTGGCGGCGGCGGTGGCGGTGGTGACGAAGGTGCCGGTGGTGGTGATGGTGGTGGCGGTGGCGGCGGTGGCGGTGATGGTGGTGGCAGTGATGGTGATGGTGGTGATGGTGGTGGCGGCGGCGGTGGCGGTGGCGGTGGCGGCGGTGATGGTGATGGTGGCGATGGTGGTGGTGGTGGCGGCGGCGGTGGTGGTGGTGGTGGTGGTGGTGGCGGCGGCGATGGTGAAGGTGCCGGTGGTGGTGGTGGTGGTGCCGGTGGTGGTAGTGCCGGTGGTGGTGGTGGTGTTGGTGGTGGTGAAGGTGCCGGTGGTGGTAGTGGTAGTGGTGAAGGTGCCGGTGGTGGTGGTGGTGGTGTTGGTGGTGGTGAAGGTGCCGGTGGTGGTGCCGGTGGTGGTGGTGGTGTTGGTGGTGGTGAAGGTGCCGGTGGTGGTGGTGAAGGTGCCGGTGGTGGTAGTGGTGGTGGTGGTGAAGGTGCCGGTGGTGGTGTTGGTGGTGGTGAAGGTGCCGGTGGTGGTGGTGGTGATGGTGGTCTTGATGGTGATGATGATGGTGGTGGTCTGGATGGTGATGGTGGTGGTCTTGATGGTGATGATGATGGTGGTCTTGGTGGTGGTGGTCTTGATGGTGACGGTGGTGGTGATGGTGGTCTTGATGATGATGATGGTGGTGCTCTGGATGGTGATGGTGATGGTGGTCTTGATGGTGATGATGGTGGTGGTGATGGTGGTCTTGATGGTGATGATGATGGTGGTCTTGATGGTAATGATGATGGTGGTGGTGGGCTTGATGGTGATGGTGGTGGTGGTGATGGTAATGATGATGGTGGTGGTGGGCTTGATGGTGATGATGGTGGTGGTCTTGATGGTGATGATGGTGGTGGTTTTGATGGTGGTGGTGGTGGCGGCGGCGGTGGCGGTGGTGGTGGTGATGAAGGTGCCGGTGGTGGTGGTGGCGGTGGCGGCGGTGGCGGTGGCGGTGGCGGTGGTGATGGTGATGGTGATGGTAGTGGTGGTGATGGTGGTGGCGGCGGCGGTGGCGGTGGTGGTGGTGATGAAGGTGCCGGTGGTGGTGGTGGCGGTGGCGGCGGTGGCGGTGGCGGTGGCGGTGGTGATGGTGATGGTGATGGTGGTGGTGGTGATGGTGGTGGCGGCGGCGGCGGTGGCGGTGGTGATGGTGATGGTGATGGTGGTGGTGGCGGTGGCGGCGGTGGCGGTGGCGGTGGCGGTGGTGATGGTGATGGTGAGGGTGATGGTGGTGATGGTGGTGGCGGCGGCGGCGGTGGCGGTGGCGGCGGTGATGGTGATGGTGATGGTGGTGGTGGCGGCGGCGGTGGTGGCGGCGGCGGCGGTGGTGAAGGTGCCGGTGGTGGTGGTGCCGGTAGTGGTGGTGGTGTTGGTGGTGGTGAAGGTGCCGGTGGTGGTAGTGGTGGTGGTGAAGGTGCCGGTGGTGGTGGTGGTGGTGAAGGTGCCGGTGGTGGTAGTGGTGGTAGTGGTGGTGGTAGTAGTAGTGGTGGTGGTGGTAGTGGTGGTGGTAGTAGTAGTGGTGGTGGTAGTGGTGAAGGTGCTGGTGGTGGTGGTGGTGGTGAAAGTGCCGGTGGTGGTGGTGAAGGTGCCGGTGGTGGTGGTGGTGGTGAAGGTGCCGGTGGTGGTGGTGGTGAAGGTGCCGGTGGTGGTGGTGGTGAAGGTGCCGGTGGTGGTGGTGGTGGTGGTAGTGGTGGTGAAGGTGCCGGTGGTGGTGGTGGTGGTGAAGGTGCCGGTGGTGGTGGTGGTGAAGGTGCCGGTGGTGGTGGTGGTGAAGGTGCCGGTGGTGGTGGTGGTGGTGGTGGTGGTGGTAGTGGTGGTGAAGGTGCCGGTGGTGGTGGTGGTGGTGAAGGTGCCGGTGGTGGTGGTGGTGAAGGTGCCGGTGGTGGTGGTGGTGGTGGTGGTGGTGAAGGTGCCGGTGGTGGTAGTGGTGGTAGTGGTGGTGGTAGTAGTAGTGGTGGTGGTGGTAGTGGTGGTGGTAGTAGTAGTGGTGGTAGTGGTGAAGGTGCTGGTGGTGGTGGTGGTGGTGAAAGTGCCGGTGGTGGTGGTGGTGAAGGTGCCGGTGGTGGTGGTGGTGAAGGTGCCGGTGGTGGTGGTGGTGATGAAGGTGCTGGTGGTGGTGGTGGTGAAGGTGCCGGTGGTGGTGGTGGTGATGAAGGTGCCGGTGGTGGTGGTGGTGGTGGTGGTAGTGGTGGTGAAGGTGCCGGTGGTGGTGGTGGTGGTGAAGGTGCCGGTGGTGGTGGTGGTGAAGGTGCCGGTGGTGGTGGTGGTGGTGGTGGTGGTGAAGGTGCCGGTGGTGGTAGTGGTGGTAGTGGTGGTGGTAGTAGTAGTGGTGGTGGTGGTAGTGGTGGTGGTAGTAGTAGTGGTGGTGGTAGTGGTGAAGGTGCTGGTGGTGGTGGTGGTGGTGAAAGTGCCGGTGGTGGTGGTGGTGAAGGTGCCGGTGGTGGTGGTGGTGATGAAGGTGCTGGTGGTGGTGGTGGTGAAGGTGCCGGTGGTGGTGGTGGTGAAGGTGCCGGTGGTGGTGGTGGTGGTGGTGGTGGTGAAGGTGCCGGTGGTGGTAGTGGTGGTAGTGGTGGTGGTAGTAGTAGTGGTGGTGGTGGTAGTGGTGGTGGTAGTAGTAGTGGTGGTGGTAGTGGTGAAGGTGCTGGTGGTGGTGGTGGTGGTGAAAGTGCCGGTGGTGGTGGTGGTGAAGGTGCCGGTGGTGGTGGTGGTGATGAAGGTGCTGGTGGTGGTGGTGGTGAAGGTGCCGGTGGTGGTGGTGGTGAAGGTGCCGGTGGTGGTGGTGGTGATGAAGGTGCTGGTGGTGGTGGTGGTGAAGGTGCCGGTGGTGGTGGTGGTGAAGGTGCCGGTGGTGGTGGTGGTGATGAAGGTGCTGGTGGTGGTGGTGGTGAAGGTGCCGGTGGTGGTGGTGGTGAAGGTGCCGGTGGTGGTGGTGGTGGTGGTGGTGAAGGTGCCGGTGGTGGTAGTGGTGGTAGTGGTGGTGGTGGTGATGAAGGTGCTGGTGGTGGTGGTGGTGAAGGTGCCGGTGGTGGTGGTGGTGAAGGTGCCGGTGGTGGTGGTGGTGATGAAGGTGCTGGTGGTGGTGGTGGTGGTGAAGGTGCCGGTGGTGGTGGTGGTGAAGGTGCCGGTGGTGGTGGTGGTGAAGGTGCCGGTGGTGGTGGTGGTGAAGGTGCCGGTGGTGGTGGTGGTGATGGTGCTGGTGGTGGTGGTGGTGATGAAGGTGCCGGTGGTGGTGGTGGTGATGAAGGTGCTGGTGGTGGTGGTGGTGAAGGTGCCGGTGGTGGTGGTGGTGAAGGTGCCGGTGGTGGTGGTGGTGAAGGTGCCGGTGGTGGTGGTGGTGAAGGTGCCGGTGGTGGTGGTGGTGATGAAGGTGCTGGTGGTGGTGGTGGTGGTGAAGGTGCCGGTGGTGGTGGTGGTGAAGGTGCCGGTGGTGGTGGTGGTGAAGGTGCCGGTGGTGGTGGTGGTGAAGGTGCCGGTGGTGGTGGTGGTGAAGGTGCTGGTGGTGGTGGTGGTGAAGGTGCCGGTGGTGGTGGTGGTGATGAAGGTGCTGGTGGTGGTGGTGGTGGTGAAGGTGCCGGTGGTGGTGGTGGTGAAGGTGCCGGTGGTGGTGGTGGTGAAGGTGCCGGTGGTGGTGGTGAAAGTGCCGGTGGTGGTGGTGGTGGTGGTGGTGGTGGTGGTGGTGAAAGTGCCGGTGGTGGTGGTGGTGCCGGTGGTGGTGGTGAAGGTGCCGGTGGTGGTGATAATGGTGAGGATTAAAAGAAGATCATGTTTGATAAGCATATGATGCTATCAATAAAATACATATTATGACATAGGTTGCCTTCATCCTCTTGTTTAGGATAAGTTTCTGAATCTAAAGATCTCATTTTCAGTTTAGCTTGAGAATCGGAATCATCTGATTCGTACAAGTTGTCATACACGTGTAAGGCACCAATACCACTATCACCGTCACCGCCACCGACCACGCCGCCGCCACCGCCACTGCCACCGCCACCGCCACTGCCACCACCACCACTACCACCACCACCACTACCACCACCACCGGCACCTTCACCATCACCACCACCGCCACTGCCGCCGCCACCGCCACTGCCACCGACCACACCGCCACTGCCACCACCACCGGCACCTTCACCACCGCCGCCACCGCCATTGTCACCGCCACCGCCACTGCCACCACCACCACTACCACCACCACCACTACCACCACCACCACTACCACCACCACCACCGGCACCTTCACCACCACCGCCGCCACCGCCATTGTCACCGCCACCGCCACTGCCACCACCGCCACTGCCACCACCACCACTACCACCACCACCACTACCACCACCACCGGCACCTTCACCACCACCACCGCCACTGCCACCGCCACCGCCACCACCACCACCGGCACCTTCACCACCACCACTACCACCACCACCGGCACCTTCACCACCACCGCCACTGCCACCACCACCGCCACCACCACCACCACCGGCACCTTCACCACCACCACTACCACCACCACCGGCACCTTCACCACCACCACTACCACCACCACCACTACCACCACCACCACTGCCACCACCACCACTACCACCACCACCACTACCACCACCACCACCGGCACCTTCACCACCACCACTACCACCACCACCGGCACCTTCACCACCACCACCGCCACTGCCACCGCCACCGCCACCACCACCACCACTACCACCACCACCGGCACCTTCACCACCACCACTACCACCACCACCGGCACCTTCACCACCACCACCGCCACTGCCACCGCCACCGCCACTGCCACCACCACCACTACCACCACCACCGGCACCTTCACCACCACCACCGCCACTGCCGCCGCCACCGCCACCGCCACCGCCACTGCCACTGCCACCGTGACCGCCACTGCCACCACCACCGCCACTGCCACCGCCACCGACCACACCGCCGCCACCGCCACTGCCACCGCCACCGCCACTGCCACCACCACTACCACCACCACCGGCACCTTCACCACCACCGGCACCTTCACCACCACCACCGCCACAGCCGCCGCCACCGCCACTGCCACCCCCACCGCCACTGCCACCGA
Organism: Tenodera sinensis; assembly: GCA_030765045.1. Lineage (NCBI taxonomy): Eukaryota > Metazoa > Arthropoda > Insecta > Mantodea > Mantidae > Tenodera > Tenodera sinensis. The sequence goes on from CM060962.1 coordinate 307,290,522, forward strand.
CCACTACCACCACCACCGGCACCTTCATCACCACCACCGCCGCCACTGCCGCCGCCACCGCCACTGCCGCCGCCACCGCCACTGCCACCACCACCACCGCCACTGCCGCCGCCACCGCCACTGCCACCGTCACCGCCACTGCCACTACCACCACTAGCACCACCACCGGCACTTTCACCACCACCACCGCCACCGCCATCACCACCACCGCCGCCACTGCCGCCGCCTCTCCCGCCACCGCCACCGCCACCGCCGTCGCCACCGCCACCGCCATCACCACCATCACCGCCGCCTCCACCGCCATCACCACCATCACCGCCACCGCCACCGCCGTCGCCACCGCCACCGCCACCGCCACCGCCACCTCCACCACCACCGCCACCGCCACCAGGTAAATGATGCACTTGTTCCAAATGATTGGGATTTTGTAGAAGATATGGCTCATAAGGCAAAACAAGAGCAATTCCCTTAGCTACGCAGTGGCACCCCTGCGCCTGAAATGTTGATGGTGGGGGAAGTTGCATAATCATATATGTGCAGAAGTCACAACGTTTCAGTCCACGAAGGAGTGAAGTTTGCTAGCATAGCTTTAGTGCTTATTGCTAATGACATGATATATGTATGTCTAAAAATTAGCTCTATAACAAACAAAGTAATTTTGGTATAACTATGGCCATGTGCCAACAATTACTTTTCTTGTGAACCTCAACTGTTTGAGCTGCATGCTGTTGTGGTAGTGTTTATTCATTTGCGGCAAGCTGGTCCGTCTACTATCCCTCTCAGCTGTTGCTTCCCCTATGTTCATGTCTCACCTCATGACCTATTCCTTACACTCGAGTTTGTAAGAAGTAGTAACATACTGGTTGCAATGACAAAGCAATATAGCACAACTAACCAGGAATAACATATATCAGTAATATTCTTTATGAAACCAGTTGCTGAATAACAAACGGTATTAATTGAAGGTCAGTTTTGCTCATTTGTTCAAAAAACTTCCAATCATTAGTGAACAAACTTGGTGTTTCAGTTTAGCACTTTGGCGGCGCCGTGGCCGAGCGGTTAGCGCGCTCGCCTACCACCTAGGCGGCCCGGGTTTGATCCCAGGGACCCGCATGTGGTATTCGTGGTGGACGAAGCGGCGTCAGGGCGGGTTTTCTCCGGGTACTCCGGTTTCCCCCGCCATCTCATTCCACCGGTGCTCCATCTTTATGTATCATCAGTGTCACCGCCTGTGGTGCCGTAGTAGTAAAAGCGGGCGTTAAACACTACAACAACAACAACAACAACAACAACAGTTTAGCACTTTGCTAGGAATCGATGAGAAGCTTTCAAAGCAAAAATCCCCATGCTAAATTACCCAATACATAGAAAATGTTTATGTAATTTTTATTTCCAAAAAGGTTTCTGTAATGATTTTGATTAAAATACCATAAATTCTCATGACAAATGAAATGTAAATTTTTTTAATCTGTTCTTGGAATCTTCAATGGTTGTGCCCGCCCGGAGATCTGACTGTGGGATTATTTTGACTCTGGATCTACATTTTGCAACTGAAGAGTCCATATTTGCAATGGGATTGCACTGTTGTCATGACAGCAGTTGCGTAGCGTAGTGTAGTGTGGTGTGTAAACTCATGTTAAGAGTACACATAGGTGAAATTTCTAAATACTAGCAGATTTTATTCAAACTCATATCGCGCATAACACTTGTAAGTAATAATGTATTCAAATTTTCTTTGCAATATCTTTAACACCTTTAAATTTATCATCTTTTCTAGCTATTTTTGGCAGTGTTACCTGAAATGCTCCAGACGATGAAGATTTCAAAATGTTGATAGTTATAAATATTATTCTGTAATAGATAAGTAGTGTCAAAAGAATGTTGGGAACAGACAATTTTGTGATGCTTTGGTTTATTAAATAAAAATTAACTTTCAATGCTTGGCGTGATACACTAACAATACTAGTGCATAGCATATTGTTGTTTGAAACATAATGGTCAGCAACTATTATGCCAATTGGACTAGTATATAGATGACAGAGAAAGTTAAGTAAGGAAAAGTGGCAGGGTATGCACCTTTTGCTTATTTGTGTGCTTAGCCTTACTAGGGTGATCAGTACAGGTTCAAGTCCTCTTGCCACACCAAGGCAAATGTTTATCTTCAACTTCCTGCAAATAGCATCTGAAGTATTCTTCATTCTAAACGACTTTTACATCATTAATAAACTGTAAGAGATAATGACAAAATCTAGATCTCTTTAAATAATATGGTTCACATAGTCTGCTTACACCCCCACCCTCCACCCTCAAAGGATCAGATGGACTGGAACTTGGGATGGTATGACAGGAGAGTGAGCACGAAGATGGTATCAAATGAATGTGACACAGTGATCAATCGATACCGGAGAACCCAAGAAACCACCCCCAGATTCCCTTCATCAACCCTAAATCCCTCATCCAGTTCTATGGGATTGAACCTGGACCACTTGGTCATGGTGCCACCTATCATACAGTTTATGTCAAATCAATTTTTACACACCTTATATTAGCTTCACCTGTATGTAACGGAATCTTTTGACGTAATTTTCATCAACTTACAGTTCGTCTGATTGATTTCAAAATTTGCACATGTTTCAAGGACTGATGACTCTAGGAAGTTCATGCATTTGCATGTTTTTACATAGGGCTTAAAAATGCATGCTTTTACATTATGTGCACAAATTATGGAATTTTCAGTTATTTGGACATGATTTTATGGTGCATATAACTGCATATTTTCTTGATTTTGATAAATACACAATATTTCAATATTATAGCCCATATATTGCATATTTGAATTATTTTTATGGTTTTCTATTATTTTTTTCCATCTGGATAATATTTTTCATATTGGTAGTATTACACATGATGATGCATCTCGCGAGGTGGCGAGAACTAATGCTGAATCATGTTGTCATGCAGTGAATCCTCTGTTTCCATCCTTTCATTATATGTATGTGCATAGAGAATAATCAGTGCGTTATCTCGTCGGTCTGGGTGGCTCAGTTGGTTAGACGCTGGCCTACTGATCCCAAGGTCGCGGGTTCAAACCCGGCCCAGGTCGATGGTTTTTAAGTGTGCTTAAAAACGACAGCTCCATGTCAGTAGATTTACTGGCATGTAAAAGAACTCCTGCGGGACAAAATTCCGGCACACCGGCGACGCTCATGTGATCCTGGCAATTGACAGCGTCGTTAAACAACAAAATATTATTATTAGTGCGTTATCTCAGAGGTTTATGTTAACAAAGATAAAGTGCGGGTCAACATTTTGAGCAGCACGATTATAGCACCACTTGCTTACCCACCGATAGTTATGTCATGGTCTTCAAACGTAACAGTGTTGTGAACTGGTTCCAACCAAATTAAATTAGTCATATAAAATGTAAAAAAGTCTTCAAATGCCTAAAATAAAACCAACTTCGAGTGCTAGATTAATTAATTTACAGAAATAGTTTTTGGATGATTTAATATCTACAGATAATAGGGTAGTGTTTTGTGGAGCATGTGAGAAAAATGTAGGGAGTGAGAAAAGATTTCAAATAGTTCAGCACAGAAACACAGCAAAACATAAGGAGAATTTAATCAGAGAACTCGCAAACAAAGAACGTGTTCAAAAACAGTTAGTAGAGTGTTTAGGAAGTAGGATTACTGAATTTTCCTATGACTTGTGCCAAGCATTTTTAGCTGCTGATATTACCTTGTTCAAAATTAATAATCCGACATTTAAAAACTTTCTTGCCAAGTACATTCGACAATATGTGCCTGCAGAAAGTACACTGCGTAAGACTTATGCAGGGCATTGTTACAATAACGTATTGTCAAATATACAAAATGAATTAGCGGATCAGTTTGTGTGGTTGTCTGTTGGTGAAACCCTGATTCTGAGCGCCGTTCTATTGCTAATATAATCGTGGGTGCTTTAAAAAATGAAAAAAAGACTACACCTTATCTTTTTAATGTGAGTGAATGGTCGGCCACTGACAATGTAACTGTGACCCAGTTTGTGATGGACTCTTTGAAATTACTATGGCCATGTGGAATCAAATACGACCGGTTACTTTTATTTGTTACTGATGCAGGTCCTTATATAGTAAGACAAACTCTGAAAGGTATGTTTCCTAACTTAATTCATATAACTTGTATGGTACATGCTCTTTGTTGCATTTCTGAGACAATATGTGATTCTTTCCCATTGGTAGATAGATTTGTATCCAGTACAAAGAGAACTTTTATTAAATCTCCTAAAAGAGTTAAATTGTTTAGATCAACAGCACCTAATATCTGACTTCCTCCTGCACCAGTGTTAACTCGATGGGGAACATGGGTCGATGCAGTTTTGTACATATTATGCTGAGCACATAGAAATAGTCGAAAAGGTTGTTAATTCATTGGACTCGAAAGATGCTTCATCAATAGAAACTGTGCAAAATATTCTGTCATGCACTAGGTTAAAAGAGGATCTTAGTTTCATATCTGCCCATTCTTCTTTCTTACCAACAGCCATAACGTCATCGAAAGCTGTAGGTTCTCCTTTGCATGAATCACTTACTGTATTTGAAAAAGCAATATGTGATCTAAGTTCGGTTCCTGGTAGCACAGGACAAAAAGTGAAAGAGAAGGTGAATTATGTAATTTCAAAAAATTCTGGTTATAAGCAGATGTGCAATATTCGAGACATCCTTGAAAGAAAACCATCTGTCACAACAAGAGACTTGACTCTCTCTCTGTGAAGCAGTTAACATCATTTAAATATGCCCCGATAACATCTTGTGGCGTGGAGAGAAGTTTTTCACGTTACAAAAGTGTTTTGCCAGACAACAGACAATGTTTTACAGTTGAAAATTTGTGCAAAGTGTTGGTTATGAACTACAATTTAGCAGCGGGACCACTTCTGCTTCAACCTCTAAGGAATAAGGTAACTTTATTTATTATTTATACTAACTTGTCTTGTCTACTGCAAAGGGACATTAATTGTTTTAGTTAAATAGTGCATATTTCTTGGCATATTTTCAAGTTTTTAAGAGCATATTTGCATGCATATTTCCGAGCCCTACGGATTACAATATAATAATATCACTTGTCCTAGGACCCTCATCAGAATCAATAGGATAAAAAAATTAATTAGCTAAACTTATCAATGTAACAGAGCATTTTGACGTAATTTTCATCAACTTCCAATCGTCTGATTGACCTGAAAATTTGTACACGTATCAAGGATTGATGACAATACCATAATATCATAACCTTATCCTAAGGTCCTGGCCAGGATCATCAGGATAAAAAAATTAATTAGCTAAATTTATCAATGTAACAGGATCTTTGGACATAATCTTCACCAACTTGACTTGAAAATTTGTACATGTGCCAAGGATCAATAACAATATCAGAACTTTGTCGTGATGTCCTGACCAGAATCATTAGGATAAAAAGTGACTTGGCTAAATTTATCACTGTAACATAATTTTCACCAACTTGAGTCATCTGATTGACTTGAAATTTTGCAAACATATCAAGGACTGATGACAATACAATAATATCATGACTTTGTCCTACTGTCCTGACCAGCATTATCAGGATAAAAGATTGATTTGGCTAAATTTAACAATGTAACTAACACTTTTCACCAACTTGATTCGTCTGATTGACCTGAAAATTTGCACACATGTCAAGGACCAATGACAATACAATATCATAACTTTGTCTTATCATCCTGAGCAGGAACTTCAGGATAAACAAGTGAATTAGCTAAATTTATCAGCATAACATAATTTTCAACAACTTAGAGTTGTCAGACTTGAAAACTTTTATACATGTCAAGGATCAATGACAAGACAGGAGTATCATGACTTTGTCCTAAGGTCCTGACCAGGATCATCAGGATAAAAAATCACTTAATGTAACAGGATCTTTTGACGTAATTTTCACCAACTTGAGTCATCTTACTTGAAAATTTGTGCACGTATCAAGGACCGATAATAATACAATAATATCATGACTTTGTCCTAATATCCTGACAGGGATCATCAGGATAAAAAGGAGACTTGGCTAAACTTATTATGTAATGTAATTTTCACCAAGTTGAGTCGTCTGACTGACTTTAAAATTTGCACACCTGTCAAGGACCGATGATAAATAATGATATCATGACTGTCCTAATATCATGACCAGGATCATCAGGATAAAAAAAATGACTTGGTTAAATTTATCAATGCAACATAATTTTCACAAACTTAGATTCATCTGATTGGCTTGAACATTTGTACACATGTCAAGCATTGATAAAAAAACAATAATATCATGACTTTGTTCCTAATGTTCTAACCAGGATCATCAGGATGAAAAGGTCACTTAGCTAAATTTATCAATGTAACATAATTTTCACCAACTTAGATTGGTCTGATTGACTTGAAAATTTGCACACATCAAGGATCGATGACAATACCATAATGTCTTGAATTTGTCCTAATGTACTGACCAGTATCTTCAGAATGAAAAATGAGTCAGCTAAGTTTATCAATGCAAAGGAATCTTATCACATAATTTCCACCAACTTAGATTCGTCTAATTGACTTGAAAAGTTTCACACATGTCGAGGATGAATCGCAACACAATAATGTATCATGACTTTATTCTAATATCCTGACCAGGATCATCAGGATAAAAAAATTACTTGGATAAATTTATCAATGTAACAGAATTTTTCAACGTAATTTTCACCACCTTACAGTCGTCTAATTGACTTGAAAATTGTAAACACATTAAGGACTGATGACAGTACAATAATATCACAACTTTATCCTAAGGTCCCGACCAGATCATCAGAATAAAATAAAATAATTTAGTAAATTTATCAATGTAACGGAATTATTCAACGTAATTTTCATCAACTTACAGTCTTCTGATTGACTTAAAAATTTGTACATGTGTCAAGGACCAATGATAACACAATAATATCAGAACTTTGTCCTAATGTCCTGACCAGGATCATCCAGATAAAAAGTGACTGGGCTAAATTTATCTACATAACATAATTTTCACCAACTTCAGTCGTCTGATTGAATTGAAATTTTGGAAACATATCAAGGACCGATGACAATACAATGATATCATGACTGTCCTACTGTCCTGACCAGCATTATCAGGAGAAAAAATTGACTTGGCTAAATTCAACAATGTAACTTTATTTTCAGCAACTTGATTCGTCTGATTTGCACACGTGTCGAGAACGCAATAATGTGTCACAACTTTATCCTAATGTTCTGACCAGGATCATCAGGATAAGAAAAAGTACTTAGATAAATTTATCAATATAACAGAACATTTTGACGTAATTTTCACCAACTTAGAGTTGTCTGATTGACTTGAAAATTTGTACACATGTTAAGGACCGAAGAGAATACAATAATATCATGACTTTGCACCAATCTCCTGACCAGAATCATCACAATAAAGAATGACTAAGCTAAAGTTACAGAAAATAGTACAATTATGACAACTTAGATGTCACTAAGGTACATTTCTACATGCACCCTGATAATTGCTTTAATTAAATAAATATATATTTATATATTGGATGATGTAGATGTCCAGAGAGAGGACCTGAAAAGAACATGAGACCCAGGTGAAATATCCTGGACTGAAGTTCACACAGAGCCAAGATACCCACAATAGCTGGTAATTTAGAAATTGACGCAAGTTAAACTGGACAAAGGAATTCAAATGCTTGAAAATATTGAAAGACAGAGATGCCTGGAGATAGCAGCCGAGAGGGACACGATATTTTGGGGGAAGGATTGCAGATCAAATTTTACTCAGGGCCAAGAAATTCACAACAGCTGATAGTGTAGTTAAAACAGTAATTGTAATCTAATATTGTTCCAAAAAAAAAGTGATTCTAAAATTCTCAGAAAAGAAATGGAAGGAATTTTGAATTCAGGAATTTTAAAAAGTTTTCAAATTAAAAATTTTGAAAAAAATTCACATAGCAAAATTTGAGACTAAACAATTAAAAATAAATTATAGTTTTAAAACACTAAAAGAACATGCTTTTATAACAAACCGAACTAAAAAGTACAAAATAATTTTAAGTATGACGAGTTTGTTCTGTAACGACATAAAGTCAACTAGTTCATTGTATTTCAAAAGTTTGTAATATGTTTTATAAAAACTAATTTATATTAACAAAATAATAAATTTTGTTGTAAAAAGCATGGGGTGTCAGACATCCAATGTTATAAATAGTTCATTAGTAGCCATTTATAAAAGTAAAGTTATGATAAAAGTATTGTGAAAAGCACCCTATGCTTTTTACAATAACATTTATTATTTTGTTAATATAAATTAGTTTTTATTAAAACATAACAAACTTTTGAAATTTAATGAACTAGTTGACCTTATGTCATTGTAGAACAAACTTGTCATACTTCCATTTCTATCAGTTTAGCCCAGTGAATTGTTATACCTACAAGAAAATGTGAAATGTAGTTGAGAACAGGTTGTTAGATCAATAAGCTTTAAAACAATTTTTGTACAAGAATTACAGGTGAAAGTAATGTAGATGCACATTTTTTTTTAAATTTCCCATCTGTCTTCTCCTGGGTCTGCCCAGAGATCTTCTTCCTATTTGGCTATATTTTGTTTTTCAGTCTTGAGTCTTAAATTCTTTCAATTTTCGCTTATAATCCTTCAGTTTGTCAACATTAAAAATGTTTCTATCCTTGACGTATAGCTTTATTTTGGATGTAGTGGAGTACTGAATATTGTTTAACTCCTCTCAGGACTTTCCTATTTGAAGCCTGTAGTCGTACCGAATATCCTCAGAAAATAAAGCCTTGGAAATTATTGGGAATAGAAGATCTGTTGATTGCACTATATTTCATTAATTTTCTGTAAGTATATCATCTTTGCTGCACTCAACATGCTTATGTACAGGTACGGTTGTTCTCAATAGCAAATCTTGATTTACCCATCAATATCAAATATGTGCTTTATATTGCATTTGCTGTATGGCACTATTGGATACAACAAAGTTTATAAATGGGTAAAAGAAAAGAGAAGTGATATTAGATTTAACACATTAGAGAACAAATTACATGAATAGAAACAAATTTTTAAAAAATAAAAATGTTATAAAATAAAAAACTTTGAAGAGCCTAAAAGAAAGTAATTAAACAAAGTACCTATAGTGACTCCCATAATGGAATTAATTATTATTGGGCTTCTTTTCTCCTACGTCTACACAATATGTTGCTGTGATTTAGTTTTTTAAAATATGCATACATTTCTAGATTATACAGTTATTTGCTTGCGTTGTATGATATGGCAAGCAAACATGTAGCAGACGTCGCTACCTATCCACATGTTGATGCAGCAGGTGTAAGGATCGTACTGTCTTTCTTTAGTACAATAGCAAACAAAAGTCAAATGGGTCCAAATCCACAAAATACTACATTTTAAATAAAGCAACTTTACACATTTCATCATGCCAAAGACATGAAATATACAGAAATATAGAGAAACTGCAAAATTGTTACATATTCCCAAGAGTATAGTTGGTGACATCATTAGAAGGCACAAAAATGAAGATAATGGAATTGGTACTACACCAGGTCAGCCAGAAAAATTAGCAGACAGAGAAGAATGTGCTATAGTTAGGATTTTCACCATTTATGAGAGCATGAATTGCTTTTTGAAGTGGGAATTCGTGGGGGAGATTATTTAACTTCGGCAGATGCACCTGCCCTATTAGACATTTTCCCTCAGGTCAAAGAGAAGGATTATGTTAAATTGGCCGACGCACATCCTTTAGTGGCAGAGTTGCCTTCATTATGCGAGGCAGCGAACTTAGAGTTTGCGGAAATGTTTGTTGATCTCAATGCCTCAATGCTAGTTCTGGTTTTTCAAAACACCAGATTAGGTGTTTAACTGTTAGAGTTTTTCATTATGTGCAAAGAGTGGATTATTTTTTGCCATTTCCACCGGGCATAAAATTTACTTTACCATTAGCTGACTTACGAACACAGTTTAGGGAATATCTAGATCAGTTTTCGCAACAGCAGGGGGAAACCTCTTTAGTGTCTAATATGTCGCCTAATGCAGGTCCAACTGTGCCAACTTTCAAGCCCTTAAAACTATTACATCCACTTCAACAGTTAGCGGAATCATTTCAACCTTTTGAGTTAGTAGATGTTTCGACTGCGGTTGAGTTCCTAAAATTTCTGGTTTGGGCTAAAGAGCATGCAAGGTTGTGTGAAGTTTTTGACTTACAATTGTTAGAAGTGATTATGTCCAGATCGGGCGATATGGTGCGCAATATCATTGGAAATGTTAAAGGGAACGCTGACCCGATAACTGACTTACACGAGAGGGTTTTGAGATGTTTTATTCGTAGTCGCGTTTCGCATAAGTTAGTCCAGGATTATTATTTGAAACCCCAGGGGTTGGGGGAGTCTTTTACGGATTATGTGGGAAGAGTGAAATTGTTTGCACGTGTTTTGAGATGCCAGACGCGGAGAGCCAGATTTGTGATTTAATTCTTACTGACCTGGCTCCTGACACACGTTCGGCCTTGGTATTTATGTCATGACCAACAAGCTTTAAAGATTTGGTAGCTCTTTTCCCTCATTTAGCGGAATATCACGCTTCAAATTTGGCACGTGGTGTCGGTGTGTCTCGTCCCCCACCATTCGGTGTTGAAGACCACTCACAGCATTATGCCCGGTTTCGATCCCAGGGACCGGCATGTGGTATTCGTGGTGGACGAAGCGGCGTCAGGGCGGGTTTTCTCCGGGTACTCCGGTTTCCCCCGCCATCTCATTCCACCGGTGCTCCATGTTCATGTACCATCAGTGTTACCGCCTGAGGTGCCGTAGTAGTAAAAGCGGGCGTTAAACACTACAACTACTACTACAGCATTATGGTAGTGCGGTACCCGGGCGAGGGAATGCTCGGTCAAATAGGCCTTGTTTTCGGTGTGGATCTACTAGTCATATACTAAACCAATGTCCTGTTCCACGTGGTCGGGGAGGTATGAAAGGTGCGTTCCACACGTCCCAGTTGACGCCAGGCGTCGGGGGTGCTTTCCGCTAGTATTAAATTTCGTCGTCTGGTAGGCAAGCCAAATTATTTGAAGCCAACGGTACAGTTGTTGGTTGGTAAACACCCACTGCTTGCCCTTTTAGACTCCGGAAGTTCATGTTCATTAGTTCACGTAGCTTATTATTATCAATATCTTGTTAAAGGCTCGACTAAGCCCCAGAAATGTAATATACAGTGTATTTCTGTTAACGGTCATAGCTTTCAGATAAATACGAAAGTTCAATTAACGATTCGCCTGTCGCGATTCACCTGGAAACATCATTTTTATCTGTTCCCAGATTTGCCTTTTGAAATAATGTTGGGCTCGGACTTTATGGCTCGAGTGGGGTTAAGGCTTGATTTTCGTGCAAAGGAAGTTTCGTTTAATTTTGCGCCAGATGATCGCGTTCGATTTCAGGACGGGCAGTTATCCAAACAGGTCCCTGTTGCTCCAAGTGACCTGGTAGAGCAGGTTAACAGTGAGAGTGTTTTCTCCCATTTGACCGTAGATCAGGCTCATTCATTGAAACGGTTGTGCGCTAAACACGCGGCGTTGTTTACAAATCGATTGGGAGTCACGGATTTAGTTGAATATGACATCCAGTTAACAGACACCTCTCCTGTGAAGTTAGCTCCATATAGGCTGACTCCGCCCAAAATGGCTATACTTAGGAGCAAAAATGAGGACATGTTGGAGAAATGGGTGATTCGTCCGTCCGTATCTAATTACAGTAGTCCGGTATTTATGGTTCCGAAGGGGAATAACGATTTTAGGGTAGTGGTGGACTATCGACACCTAAATAAGAGGATCAAAATTGAGGCCCAACCCATGCCACATTTAAACTGCGCGGCTCATTATTTTGCTGACGCGAAGGTGTTCACCACTTTAGATTTAAATAATGCTTATCACCAGATACCTTTGTCGGAATCGTCTAAACCGGTGACGGCATTTTCCACCCCTTGGCGATTATATGAATTTCAAAGGGTACCCTTTGGTTTAGCGACCGGTGCCCAAGTTTTGTCGCGGCTGTTAGATCACTTGTTTTCGGATATTAAGTTTAAGTATGTATTTCACTATTTAGATAATGTGGTGATTTATTCGCCCGATTATGACACGTATTGCCGCCATCTTTCAGAAGTCTTTTCGCGTATAGAACGTACGGGCCTAACGTTACGTAAGGAGAAATGTGTTTTCGCTACAGGTCAATTTTCGTTTTTGGGCCATATCGTCTCTCCGGCAGGGATAACCATCGATCCCGATCGAACTAAAGCAATACGGAACTTTCCTCCACCGAAGACCGTTAGGGCTTTAGCCAGATATATCGGAATGGTCAATTTTTAAAATAAATTTATCCCTAATTTCGCTGCTCGCGCTGAACCGCTTCATCGGCTCCGGCGAAAGGGAGCCCAATTATGCTGGAATTAAGAGCAACAACAGGCATTTGAGAATCTCAAGCAGGCTATTATGAATCTTCCTGTTTTGGCTTATCCCGATTTTTCTCGTCGGTTCGTCTTACAAACTGATGCTAGTAAAGGGTCATTGGCCGCTGTTCTGCTCCAGGATTTTCCGGAGGGGCATCGCGCCATTGCCTATAGTTCCCGCACTCTTACCCCGGTCGAACGTAAATACTCAGTGTATGAGTTGGACACCTTAGCCGTCATGTTTGGATTGGAAAAATATTAGGAGTATCTTGAATATGTGGCGTTTACGCTAAAGTGTGATAATCAGGCACTCACGTGGTCGCTGGCATCTCCTCGAACCACTGGAAGGTTAGCGCATTGGGGGGTGCGTATTTCCGCGTTTAAGTTTGTTCCTGTTCATATTCGAAGTTCTGAAAATTGCGTGGCAGATGCATTAACCAGGGTGTTTACAGAGCCGGTGGATAGTAAATCAGATAGGAATGATCTTGTAGCGGTGTGTACCTTTCCCGAGTTGTTTGAAGGGTTGCCAACACATCAGAGACGAGACTCGGATTTACGGACTATTATTGACCAATTGGAGGCCGGTCAAACAGTGCCTTCGTATCATCTTAAGGATGGTGTACTTTTAACACGTGCCACATTTGACGGTAAGGATAAAGTGGCTTTGCCGCGTGCTCTAGTGCCCATGGTATGCGAATATTTCCATTCATCACCTGTGGGGGGACATTTGGGTATAGCAAAGACTAAAGATAAAATTCGGGAACATTTTGTGTGGCCAGGGATGTATAAAGAGATTACTGCGCGAGTTAAGGCATGTCAACTTTGTGTCATGGCAAAACCGGCACAATGCACTGTGTGGAGGTGATTAGCGCCTGAAGTTGCAGCCAAGCCTTTGGAGAAATTGTTTGTAGATTTTGTGGGTCCTTTCCCGCGTTCGCTGCAAGGCAACACTTACGCGTTGGTTACGGTAGACCCATTCACAAAGTTCGTATGGCTGAGCGTTATTCCCAACGCCACGTCGCATAATGCGATTAAAGAATTGTCAAAGATTTTTGCAGCCTTCGGAGTACCTCGCCTTTTGGTGTCCGATAATGGCACACAATTTACCTCCGGTCAATTTAAGAATTTTTGTTTCACGTGGGGCGTTAAAGCAATTACAACTACACCCTACTACCCTCGTCCTTCCCATGCTGAGAGGTTTAATAGGAATTTAAAGTCGGCTTTACTAGCTTTTCACCATCAAAATCACAAAAGGTGGGATTGTAATTTTACCCATTTGCAATTAGCCTTCAATACCGCCCAACATGAATCCCAAGACACCACCCCCTTTAAGTTGATGTTAGCTTTTGCTCCAAATTTTCCTTTAGCAAACCTTTGGGCTCTGGACGATCTTTTACCACAGCATTTTGATGCCGAAGTTATTCGTGCTAATTGGCAACGCGCTTTCAATAATCTTAAAAGAGCACAACATGGTGTGAAGCAGAGTCATGATGTAAATAAAAGGCCCTCTCTGTTTGTGCTTGGCCAACGGGTTATGTGTAGGTCTTATCCTGTAAGCTCGAAGGTCAATGCGTATGCAGCTAAATTAGCGCCACGATATACTGGGCCATGGGAAATAATTTGTTTGTATAAAGGTGTATCTGCCAAGGTCAAGGATCTCTCTTCTGGACATACACGTCGAGCTCATATTTCCCAACTCAAACCTTTTCCTTGATTCCCAGGGTTAGATGGAAGGGTTTATGTCCTGTGTTATGTTGCCTTTCTTGCTTTGAAGTATTTGTGTAACCTTGTTTAAGTTATGTTTTTATGTGTCCAATGTTTTGCTTCTTTTGGGGATCGTGTACTGATCTCCCTGCTAAATTGTTAACTGTAAGCGAAGGCAGGCCACACGCGTGCTTCTTGGTTTCCGTGAGCGCGTGTACTCACTTTGGCAAGCTTACCTGTGTCGTTCGACGGCAGGTATGGAGCATCCCTCGTTTCGAGTGACGTGTGCCAGCTAGCTGCCGCTTAGCCGGGGTTTGAAGGGTGTGCTGGTTGCTCACCATTCGGGGGTTTGTTATGTTGGCCGAGTTTTCGGTATGTGTTCGTTTGTATGTAGATTGTCGCCGGCTATTGTGTTGTAATTTTTTTTTTTTTGGTGTATGTTGTGGTTGTGCGATATGTTAAGTTGTGTTAGTGGTTGTGATCTTTGGTGTTGTGTGTGACTGGTATATGGTCTAGGCCACAAATATTTTAACTGATTGCTAGCAAACTTACTGTGCACAGAATCTATTATCTGAAAGCAAATACATATATAATAAGAAAGGCCATTCACTCAGTTGTTCATTTCTTTTTTCTTCTCTGTGGTGTGTGAGAAGTAATTGTTAGTTAACACCATTTGTCTCAAGTTCAAATTTCTATTATGAATTTCACTTATATTAACTTATCATATTACTACAAGATGTTTATTGTGATTTATAATTGTTAACGCTTACTGTTTTAAAGTTAGATTTTCATTAAGAAGTTTATTAAATTGATGTTTTTCCTATGAATTCTAATCACAGTTATCGCCCTTGGCCAACTTGTATAATTCTGGTTATATTGTTGCTGATTTAATGTATATATATCATACACCTTGTAATTCTCACGTTGGGCCAAGTTTGCTGCTGTTTATTTTATTTTCCAGCGGGATTTTGAGAGTTTGTACCGCCTTCCTTCCTGTCCATCCTCTTTTTCTTCGACGCCGCTCCCTGGCGTGACTTCACCTACGCTACGAGTTGTACTGATGGAAGACAGTCCTGGAAATATGAGCCGAAACCTGTGTTGGCTCTAGCTTGGTGGCCAACTGGCCTTGGACGCACGTGGGGGACACGCTTGGCTCACTGGAAATTTAGTTTCCTGTACTTTCACAACTGCTTGGTCATCCACCTTAGTAATGGCTTCCGGACACACTGACTTCTGAAATGTCCGTCAGTGGAAGGTGATAGTGAACCGTCATCAAGTAAGGAGGGTGATAGTGTCAGCTTTCCTCCTGTCTGTGTGTGGTGGAAAAACCAAGGTCGGTGGTGAAGTTTATTGTTGACATACAAAGTGAGGTGTTGGTGCCAGGGAGTGCTGAGACTAAGAACATTTCCTTGTTTTTTTTCCCCTGTGTCTATTGGCGGCCCTTAGGCCGTGTTTTTTTTTGTTTGGGGGGGGGGGTGTTTGAGCCAGTCGTAGAGTATTAGAGTTGACTCTCGTAGTCTTGTTTTGTTCAATGCCCGCTAGGAGCGTGCCTGTCGCTGGCTGGCTGTTATCAGAAAAGCTCTGGGGCTAGTGTGTCTCGTGTGGCTTTCAGGAGAGAGAGGTCCTTGCATACTTGGTAAGTGGCGACTTTCTAGTCTGCCGGTAATATGGCGTGTTTACTTTAAGGGGGTCCTTCCTGATACTCTGCGAGTGTGCTCAATTATACTTAAGTATAGTGAAATTGACATTGTGTATAGTCGAGAGCCAAAGGGTGAGAAAATGAATGTAATTGTTAAATATGATTTTTAGGCCACTAAACTTCGGCCATCCTAATGTGCAATTATTCTGATTGACCCACGAATAAAAGGTGAAGACAGCCCACTAGTTTTATTGAAAAAGGGGGCGGGGTATTCCACACTCTTATTTACGTTTGCCGTTAACCACCCTTATCCGATCCTGATTAACTATAGTTAGACATCCCTTTGGAGGACAAATCACATAAGGGAAATGGTGCAGAATTAAATAAGTCAAATTTTGTTCTGGGCTGGCCCCGTAGCGCAGTTGGTAGAGCACCTGCGGGGGTAGGAATTTTTCTCCAGCCAGGATCATTCTTCATTCTTCCCTGAGTCTGGAAGTATAATGGCGACGCCGTGACTGACTGCTTAGACCGCTCGCCTTACCACATAGGCGGGGCCCGCATATGGTATTCGTGGTGGACGAAGCGGTGTCTGGGCGGGTTTTCTCCGGTTTCCCCCGCCATTCAGCCAACCAATTGCTCCATTATCACCCTTCCAATCACGCAATTTGCCTGCATTTCATATCCTCTTCCTCACTATTATACTTGGTGCTTAGCTGACCACGTGCTTCCAGGTGTTCACTCTGTCCGGCCCGGAGGTCCTTCCGCTCCCCTACAGCTGTCTGACCCTAGGCTGGCTTGTAAGTCCTACATAAGGGGAGGGGAATCAAGGAAAGAAAGGGAAAAAAAAAGATAATTTTGTTCTGTTCTGTTCCTGCATATTTTTCTGCTTCCAGTAATGCACATATTTTTGTGGCATGCTGTTCCCTCGTGGTCATCAACAGAAAGATGTAAACAGATAGCAGCGCCTCCAGCCCGAGGTATCTAGCTAAACGTCCCGGGTAATATTTATTTTAGAAGAATATGCTTCCGGACTGAGATGCCGTGGTCCACTGGGCTCCTTCACTCTCCCAGACGTTTCGCTTGAAGCTACGGCAAGCATCATCAGTGGCGATGTACAACTCTCCTAGGTCTCTAGGTCGCTACTGCATTCAGTTTCAGTTTGGTTTATTATAAAGTATTGGCCTGGTGCCGGTACATGGGGCCCGGCTTACAGGCTATATTTTACATTTAAAGACAATTTGTGTTCTTATAATTATAGTTTTCGGTTTGTGGAAAAACCCATACATACATGCATACATGCACACATGCACGTCTGCCCGCCTGCCCACCTGCGCACCTACCCATCTACCCACCTACCTACCTAATCTCTATTTCTGGCTCTTTAATTATACTTTCTTTCTTCTTTTTCCTCTTCCTCATAAAATTAAACAACTTTAATTTCTCCTTCACTTCCTTTTCTTTAATTTCCTCTTTTTTGTTGACGTCGTAAAATCTCCTAACTTCAATTTATCATAATCAACTAAAATTTTCCTTTTCTGTACTTTATCTACATCATACTCTTGCTCTTCATCTGTATCTGGTGTCAAATATCCACACAAACTTAAATCTATGGTAATTTTATTGGTTTGCATTGCTGCATCAATCATCTCTTTTCGTAAACTTTTCCCCCTATAACTTCTTGCTCTATCAGCATTACGTCGTTTCCTACTTGGGGTATTTTTTCTTTTCCTCTTTTTAAATTCACTAAATATTTTATAATCCATAATCAGTTCTAGAAATTAACCTATCAAAATGCATTTAATACAATGGGCGATTCTTTCCTCCTGCACATGATGATTCTTTCCTAACCTGAAAGGACAGACTTACCAAAAAGAAACAGAAAAAACACTCACCGACAAACCAGCCTCTATTACCGTCTCCTATAAAAGAAAAACAACTTTCACGGCCAGTAGAGGGTTTTACACTGACCTGTAAAAAACCAGGGGGCGGTGTGCAAGATCTGCAACCACAACCCTCCAGTGTTTATCACCGTCGTCCTCGGCAATTCAGTAGCGACCGAGAGACCTAGGAGAGTTGTACTTCGCCACTGATGCCGTAGCTGCAAGCCAAACGTCTGGGAGAGTGAAGGAGCCCAATGGACCACGGCCTCTCAGTCCGGAAGCATATTCTTCTAATTATGACTCCGGCCGTGAAAGCCTTCGTTTATTTCTGAATATTTATTTTATTTAGAGTATGGACAAAAGAAGGCAATGTTTGTTTGAAATGGAATTGTATGTCCTGGAACAGAAAGAGTTATAATTATTTCGTTTATTATGACCAGGCTTTTCAAATAAATAAATTAAATGTAATGACAGGTCAATGATTTCAAACTACTCGAAACCGAATGTTTACGGGAGTCACAGTACCTATATAAATTCTCAGTACTGTTGGAGAATTGGTATTATGCTAAGTGTTTGAGCTCAAATATGAAAGTAAATTACGCAGCAAGGAAGGAAGTATACTAAGAACTCTTATCATTTTGCGCGTCTTTGGCAGTGAAACGTATAATAGAAAAAGTACTGGGGTGCTTCGTGTGCGTTTAACGGCATGTATAGAATGTAGAGTACTACTAGTTTTTTATTTACTTTTACTGGTGGCGTGTATGGATTAGATGTGAGTCGAACTCAAAGCTAAGTCATCAGAAAGGAGTGTTACCAAAATCTTTGTATAGGTTCACAGGATGCGGCACATAGTTTAGTAGTAAACACTAGACAGACCACTCCAGTTTACGAGATGACGTTTATAACTGCCACTAAAGGGGGCGTGAGGTTTGCTGTCATTTAGGTTAGGTTTAGGTTTCCCATACTGACTGTCATCTGTCATTTCCGTAATGGCGGATGGTATGTGAGTGGATTTCGGAGCGTCGAGAATTACTCAATTTCTGCGTTCTTCAGCTTCAAATTCTACTCTAAAAGCAACACCTAGGTAAAGGGTATGTTTACTCAGTGTATATAAGATGTGGATGTTATTTATAAGTGCTTTGTATTATCACTTTTGTTGCAGACTTTGTTAAATGACATACCTAGTAATGAATGCCGCAACTTGTGTACTTTTAAATTAGCTAATGAATAATATAATAGGTTTAGAATCAGCAGTTTGCAAAAAATGAAACGAAAAATGAAATATGTCTGCATTTGCTCTATATTGATACTGCACACAGGTGTACTTGCACACTTTCGCGTAGGGGCCTTCACAACATTTTGGTGAATAAATAGTAATGAGCAGCTTTAACAGTAGGAAATAAAGTTATCTTTGTAATACCCTGGAGCTTATAATCTGGAGCCCTCACAGGGCAGAAATGACACATTAGCAGTTCCATTTATTTTGGAGAATCTGGGAGAGCATACGGTCTGTTGTTTGTTTGGCCATCGTAAGCAAAGCTCAGAAATAGTGAACACATCATACAGATACGGAACATGCAGCATGACGAATTGTATACCCACCACCAAGAATGCTCTTTTATTTTCCCCTCCGTCTTACATTAGGTATATAAGAAATAATGAAAATTTGTGAACCATCACCATTCCAAACATAAACTTTGCAACATGCATTACAATAGGTCAACAATAACGATTAAACGTAATCACCGTCTCATGTGCTCTATGGACCTTGGGGTCATTTGAGCATCATTTCACCTGTTTCATTCATTCACCGTCCGACATGACACTATGTTGGAAGACATTTGGTTAAGCAGACGTTTTTAAGTGTATTAATGTTGTTCCACACAATAGCCGTGTGTAGGACAGGATTGGAAAGGGTAGAGTAAGACTGAAAAATCTGATGTGTTGCACTTGCATGACTTTCTCTACTCTTGTACTGATCATTTTTACAAACTCGTATTCCTGTATCTTCTTCGTCTTACTTGAGATAAACATTTACAGAAATTATCTTATTGCTTATTTCGCTGTAGGTACAAGGGCATTATGAGAATACTGAGCAATAGTCAAATCTTTTAAAGCTTTGAGATTCCGTTCTCTTTTCACGCTTAACATATAAAAAATAAACGATGTTCCATTTCTCGAAAGTTTTAAGTATTCCAAAAATGACACAAATAACAAGGAATATCTCCAAAATAGTTCACGATACAAAAAAAATTTATTTAGACATAAATTGTGTGCTTTAGCGAGATCTACATTTTTTGTATAGTAAGATTTTGTCTCTCTCTTATGGTTTACGAGTTATTCAAAAGTCATCCAGAGTGAACAGGACTACTGAGGCTATAGCCAGGAAATCCAAAATATACATTTCATTTGTCATACAAATATCTTAAACATATGGCATTTTAATAAAAATCGTTAGCCATTTTCAAGAAAATCAAAATTTTCAATAAATTTCCATGTAAAGGGTAGTTTAGGGTGGGGCTATTTTCTTCAAAATCGTTGTGTTGCATCCTTGAAAGACATTAAACTTAAATACCAACTTTGGTTTTTAACGGACTCTTTGTTTTTGTCTTTCTTTTTTTTGGATTCAGGGGGTCTCTAAACAATATTTCCAGTGAAATCTCGACATCAAATTTTTTTGGTGGAATACAATACTTTCCCTACTTACCAGTAGAGAAAATGCCATGACTGGGATTTGAACCATGCATCTACCAGTTACAGTCCGGCTGCTTTAACCAGTGATGAATACAGCCACTTTCCTTCGGTGGGGATATTAAGCTTGATGGGGTGGAGATAATGTTAATGATAAATACATTTACAAATGGATATGAATTTCTCGGGGGGGGGGGGGGTGGATTCGTCACTAGGCTAACATGCCAACACGACACTAAATTCTCCAACTCGCTCACCACTCCGGGAGGTCTGAGTTTATATGAGATAACTTCCTTAATGGTATGGTCAATCAATGTAATTAATTATATTGAACTTATAGTTAGTGAAACTAGAAGCCCAGGGCTTAAGTATTTACAATATTGTTATAAATTGAGACCTCCTTTTGTGGTTTACTGGGAAGAAACGCGAGAGTTGTAGGATTTGGTGTTGTGTTGGCACTTTGGCCATGATAGCTTAGTGGTTAGAGCAGCTGGACGGTAACCGGTAGATCCATGGTTCAGATCCTGGTCATGGCATTCAATTTTTCAGTCTTACTCTACCCTTTCCAGACTTTGTTAAGTTGCTTAATGCAAAGTAAGTGGAAGTAGCATGTGTTTTGTTTTCCCCAGTTGAGCTCTTCATCTATTTCAACCCCAAGAAATGTTGTAGCAGACACTTCACTTCTGGTGTAATACTTGTATTGAAATGTTATTCATTTTCTTGCTTATGCTTTGTTTTGAATTGAATAAAGTTTGTTTTATTGTACTTTAATGATAGCTTATTTTTTTCAAACAAAGGATTGAGCAGTTGAAACACTATATCGACAGAATCTCTTAACTGCTGATGTGACTTCGCACTAGTAACATCTACAAAGAACACAGCTGTGATTATAAGGCAAGTCATTTATGAATATTAATTTAAATGACAAAGACCTGAGTATAGAACCTTGTGGGACACTTTGGTCGTTACACTGGTTCAGAATCATAACCATTTTTCCTGGTTTGTAAAAGTGTATCTAAAAAGCTATGCATGTGTACTACAACATTTATTGCACTATGCACCATCAGCAGAAAAAGGTGCTAATGTCTGTATATTGGTGTGTACATTAGCATTTATAAAGTACATGGGTGATTGAGAACGTTTAAAATCACAGATACAATAAAACTTAGGGGTGGTATTGTTAAAATGGACATAATGTAAACTTTTGAGTGAAAGAAAGTCGTTAATGTGGTTTTGTTATTGGTACAAACTATAGATTTCAAATGAGCAGATAGAAAAAGCTGGTCATCAAAATGTATAATTTGGGATAGCATGGTTTAGTTTTGCTTATGATTTGATTTTTTGTTGCAATTTTTGTACAGACTACCTCTACTAGTTGTTAAAATGGGCAAACTTCTGCAGACGAACCCCATCGAAAAAAAGGACTTTTTATCCCAAAATATTCGTTAGGCATGTATAAATACATACCCAAAATTCTAGCTTCCAAAAATGCCTCAAACTGCCCAAAAAAATTCCAAAAGCTCAGCAAAAAAAACGAAAATTTTAGAGAGAACGCTTACGAAAAGACATTGAAACACAGTTTCTGTACACTTTGCCTCTTCTCTCCTCCTCTACACTCTCCTTGTCCCTCACCTTTCTCGATTTGATCCTTGAACCTAAAAACTAACCTACACCGAACCTAACCTAACCAAAGCTAAGCTAACATGGCGCTCCCAAACATAACCAGCCGTAACGTAAACAATCTTCTACTACAGGTGACCAAAGTAGACAAATATCTTTCTCTGTTGCATTATTGGGGAGCTTTTCGTCTATGGGGAACACTATGGGGAGTAACTTTTATACTGTTTCAATGCCATTTTATTAACTTTTGACGGGGTTGGTCTGCGGAAGTTTGGCCATTAAAATGTATATGATTCATGGACATTTGGACTGGAAAAGGGCATGGAAGTTAATATATTTACTTTTTGACCCCCACCAAGCATTTAAGGGCTAAACATAGATGTTTTGCCAAAAATTTACGAAAGGACTTTGAAAAAAGAAACAATTAAACTTATATTAATGAAAATGATATTAGGTTTGGCCTCAGTTTGAAGTTAAGTGTTGGATGTATAAGTGGACCTGGAAGTGAGGGTGCTTGAGTATGCTGTTTACTGTAACGTCACTTCCATCATGTTTTCATTGCGATAATGGCCACAGAAGGTCAAGAGCAATAATATTGTACTTGAGTTATATGTTGTTTGGGTTAAAATGGGACCTTTATCACTTAAACCCTTTGTTGAATTTTTAATGTTTAATATTGTTAATCTCTGCTTGTAGCCCAGTATGTTATGCATACTGTCTCGTGAAACAAAGCAATAGTGTAAATGCTGAAGGAAGATGAGTTAAGGAAAGAAAATTTATATGACTGGTTTGAGAATTTAATGCCATTCTGGCAGTTTGTCACAATAGCTCGTGGTAGAGCAGCCGCCCGGTAAGCGGAAGGTCTGTGTTTCAAATCCCAGTTGTGGCATTGAATTTTTAAGTTCCAGTTCTACCTCTCAAACTTTGCCCACACACGGCTTGTGTGTTTAAAAACACCAACAGTAAGTTTGTTGGAATAAATAAAATTATATTACACAGTTTAAAAGTAGATGTGATCACCAGCACTCCCCTTTGTATGATGTTTTCTTATATACAAAATAAATCACTAACTGTGCATACACGGAGAAAAGTGACAATCCATGAGTAGTAGTGAAATCCACAAAAATAGCCATCTTTTTTTAGTTCTTCCAAATACAGTTATTTCCAATTTATATATTATCCATTATTTGAGACGGAGGTTTTTCCCCTGATCCTGGATCATTGGGGTTTAACCGTGACTAATGAAACAGACAGGCTACACTGCAAATCGGAGTTGTGTAGTAATGGTAGTCTGAGGCATGGCTAACACTGTGATAAAGCTATCTTTTGTCTGAATTCATCAAGCAATGTTTTTGGTGATTTAGAATATGGATGTATTAGGTGATTGTGGTTTTACTTGATTAGGCGACGACTGGACACTGCAGTTTATGCCGTAACCATGGGTTTAACATCCCAGACATATCTAAAGTCAATCCGACACAAACATTAGACATCACATATTATTTACACCTGACAGAAGAAGTTAAGAAAAGTGATACTCCAACTAGTGTTCTAAAATTATTGGCATTAGAGACAACCCATACTAGATTTCCAGAACACGAATGGCTGCATATTTATACTGATGGATCATTTATATCAAACAAAGATGGAGCAGGTGCTGGAGTCACATGTCACCTCTTTTGCTATTACAAATCTTTAAGTTATGGAACTACAAACTTTGATGGAGAAATTGAAGTAATTCGAATGGCCCTACAAAATCTTTTGTACAGAATTTCACATTTTCAGCAAGCAGTTATTCTCTCAGATTCCAGGGCAGCAATTATAGCAATTACTTCCAAGTTGTCACCAAAAAACCAAACAATTATAGAATGTTGGAAAATTCTTACCCATCTAACAGCACTTCAAAAACACCTAGTCTTCCAATGGATACCAGCTCACTGTGGACTGAGTGGTAATGAGAAAGCTGATTTTCTTGCAAAAAAGGGTACCAGCAGTGTACAAAAATCTATAGTTAATCTACCATTTTATGCAGCTAAAAGATTAGTCAACTCTGAATTCAAAAAAATTATTGCAAAATATTACTATGAAAAATCAAAGAATAAAAGATGGGAAGTACCAAACATTGAAACAGTAATTCCTGAGTATCCTCGAAAAACAGCAGTTGCAACCTTCAGGTTGATTACAGGACATGATTGTCTGGCAAAACATTTAAACAGAATTGGGATATATTCTTCACCACTCTGTCCTCTGTGATCTGCAAGAGGAAATGGATCGAGACCACCGTCAAATATGCCCGGCCACTTCTAGTGCCCCATCCATCAGTGAAAAATATTGGAGAGCAAGAGGATTAATGACTTCATTGTCAGAAATCCAGCATTAGCTAACAACAACATCCCTGACCTTACAGCTGTACTTTATTGGGCCATGACTGGACACTGCAGTTTGTGCTGTTGGCCATGGGTTTAACATCTCAACTCTGCAGTGCAGCCTGCTGCTCCACTCCTCTTATAAAGCTACACTTTGTGTGTGAATTAAAAGGTTAGTACCTGGGCGACCGAGCTTTGCTCGGCGTTTTTCGCCAAGTATGAATATAATAGAGAAAGAGATGTGAATGTGATAGCTAAAAGTAAGAAGAGAAACCACTGTGAATGTAATATGTACTATCTCTATTTCAAACATACAGAAAATTGCATGACTTATTTGTAGAAGAGTGAGTAGAGAAAGATATGTGAATGTGTTACCTAAAAGTGAGAGGAAAAACAGTGTAAATGTAATAGCATTTCTATTTCAAACATACAGAACATGGTATGACTTATTTTAAAAGTGGGGATAAAAGTGTTTTTGGTGCAAAATCACGTTTTTTATGGAAAACTGTTTATAAAAGAGTGAGTAGAGAAAGAGATGTGAATGTGTTACCTAAAAGTAAGTAGAGATAACACTGTGATTGTAATATGCAGCATCTCTATTTTAAACATACAGAAAATTGTATGACTTATTTGTAGAAGAGTGAGTAGAGAAAGAGATATGAATGTGTTACCTAAAAGTGAGAGGAGAAAACAGTGTGAATGTAATAGCATTTATATTTCAAACATATAGAACATGGTATGACTTATTTTACAAGTGCGAATAAAAATGTTTCTTGGTGCAAAATCACGTTTTTTATGGAAAATTGTTTACAGAAGAGTGAATAGAGAAAGAGATGTGAATGTGTTACCTAAAAGTGAGTAGAGAAAACACTGTAAAGGTAATATGAATGTATACAAAAGTTTAACCAAATCTTTAGAGTCGTTTCTGAAACACCGGGAATATATATACAAGAATTGCGCAGTAGAAGCGGGAATAAAAAATATTATTTTTTATGCAAAATCACGTTTTTTCAGGAATTACACCTACATAGCTGAACTTAAAAAGCAAAACCCTATCTGAATACAAAATTTGATCGAAATCGTTAGAGCCGTTTCCAAGTTGCGCGGAATAAATATATATACAAGAATTGCTCATTTAAATATATAAGATATGGAATGCTTAACATAGCTCATTGACTTTGATGGTGTGTTCTTTTTGCAATTCTATGTTGCTATGTTTGACATTGACCTGCTGGAGGCTCCTCCATCTAAACTGTATGGCCACTAAGTGCCAAGATGTTGGGAGTAGGTCTTAAAAAGGACTTTGGATAACTTTGTATGTTATACTTATCAAACTTATTTCAGAATGTAATAGATTTTTGAATTTTCATCACTTTTATAGCCTTTTATCATTTCTTTTACTTTCTCTACTAGTTATTTATAATAAGTAGAGGAAGTGTTGCATTCCTTCCAAAAAGGTGATTGAGATTTGAGGGTAAATTAATGTTTTGAGACTCCCTTAATCAAGCATTTCTGGGAAAAGGTCCTGTGTGTGAGTTGTGTATGTGTGAGATCAGTAGAACTAAAACAAAACATTTGATAAATACCAAACGTATTATTGAAGTTCAGTATCTGTCAACATTTCGACATGAAGATTTTTAAAAAGTACCCTTCCCTCTCCAAACTGCCCTTTTATTTTCTCCAAAATTGACTCTTAACTATTTTGATTAAAATATGGAATGCTATTTGATTTGATACAAGTTAATTGCCAGATAATTGTATATATAGGTTCATCCAGAAAGTAAGTCCCAGTTGTGCCCAGAGATGGCACCACCAGTCAGATAGGAATGTACAGGAATAGAGAGGAAGTGTGTGGGAATAACACAGTAAAGCTTCAGTCTTGTCACAGCAGTGGTTACTGCACTGTGCTTGGAAGAAAATGGCTGTCCTCCCGCCAACTGCAAGGTTTGTGCAGTCATCCAATCTCCATCAGAGATTCATCACCAATTGCGTCACATGTATGGACAGGACATTATTCACTGAAGGACAAACTAATATTCATGATGAAGACTGCCCCTGGTGTCGCCAGGAGTGTTGGAAAGTGTGCACAACTGACACTTCACAATTTCAGAACTCTCTTGTCAAATCCCACATGTCTCGCTCGCTTTTGCAAGAAAACATTGTGGTGCAGAATGAAGTGACTTTGTGGCTCCGGACAGTGGCGACAGACTCCTATTGCTGGTGCACCATTAGAATAAATACCTCAACAACGGTGGTAACCGTGTTGAAAAATAGCCAGAGAATCTATGTAACTATCCCAATAAATATTTCTTACTTAGTCATGTTTTAGTTCTCTATTGGTCACTGGGACTTACTTTGTGGATGCATATATATATATACTGGATGAGTGTTCTCAGCCTGCAGATTGAGAAGTTACACAGTGCCGGCATTTCAGCATTTTACAGGCTATGCCATAAACACTGCCCACTGCATTGTGTTGTATCAGTTTCAACCAAAATGACTGCTTTGTAGTGCTGGTTGTGTGTAGCACAACAGTGCACATGTTGGGCTTCAGTGGTGAAGGTCCCAAGTTCAAATACTGCCACTTGAAGGTACATTTTATGTTTAGTAAATTTAACGATAATTGATAGTTTGAGTGGGGATATATATACTGGGTGTACCAAAAGACCACTGACAACACTTGGTATGTTGTGTGGGATGGCAAATTGATCAGTTTTCAAACAGGAACCCCTGTCTAGAAATGCACAGTTTGGGCTCTGGAGAGTGTCAAAGTTTGAGAATGAATGGCTGTGTCAATTTGTTAACATTCATTTTGGTATTGTAATATGGAAGGTGTAAGCCTTTAGCCATCTGTGTACTGAGACCAATGACTTGAGCATAATAACATTCCTGCACATGTGCTAAATTCTTCCATAGAGACGTTGGGGCACATCCTTGTGTAGGTTCCAGTACAGTAACATTTTTAACAGCAGTGGACACGTACCAGCACACAGCTGCTGAAATGGCCTACATGAGCCCCAGCACTCTTAGATGTAAATGTGCGAAATCATCTCAAAGTCGCATATTCAAAGCGATTGATTGGTAAAGGTGGACCAGTTCCATGGCCAGCTCACCTCTTGACTATTTTTCAATATAAAGAGTATGGTGTATTGCACCCCTGTAATGTGAGCGGAGGACCTTATGGCTCGAGTCCATGGAGCGACTGAAAATCTTCAAAGACAACTGCACGTTTTGGGTCATGCATGTTAGGCTCAACAATGACGTAGGAGGTACACATTTGGAAGTCCATTTGTAATGTAGACAGCTCAGTGTTGTATTTGTTGACAAATGGGAGCGCACGCCCATCTCATACTTTGATCCGCTACAGCATCAAAACAGTGCATTTCCGGACAGACAGGGGTTTCTACTTGAAAACCGATCAGCTTACTGACTCGCACAACATACTAAGCATTGTCAGTGTTTTTTGGGACACTGTGTGTGTGTGTTTGTGTGGGCGTGCACGTGTAATGAATGAATTGTAATATAAATGTGTATAAATATAGACAATTGATTGGTTGAGAAATGGAGGGAAGTGAACAATGGATTAGCGCTGTAAGGGCTTGGGAAAGTAACAGGCTTTCATGAGGCACTAAAGTAACTTTATACAAAGCAGACGTACCTGTATACCAGCGCCGAAGATTCAAGAAAAGTGTGAAGTTTAATTTTGCAAGTGTTAGAGATATAGTTTTGTGAGGAAAAGGTAAAACATTTGCGGGTAAATAAGCTCCAAATGTAATTAATTAGTCTTCTGCATAGAATAGAAACATTTCCATTACGTTGAGAAGTACCTGACATACTCTCACATATAATTAAGTAGAATATCTTGAAAGATAAATAATAGTAACACAATTATTATTCAATTTTATTGTGTCCATGTAGTGTCACATAATTTCCCAATAGTCAGATTTCATTTAGACAAATGTGTGTATAACAATAAATCCATGATTTCTTGAGATTTTGTTCCTAGGGGAACAATAGGTAAAAGAGAATTTATTTCCAGGCAAGGAATATGTAATATTGGTATTGTTCATAGTGAAGAAATAAGTAAAGCTAATTGTTTGGCTAGAAAGGAATTAGCAGAAGCTGAAAAACTATTCTTAGAGAAATAACACAAAATACAATTACACTTGATTGTTAATTTAATAATTTGGAAGCACCAATTGTTTTGCTATAGTTGAATCATGTACCTATATATTTTTCTGAAAGAGAAAGATTTGTTTAAATTTCATTATGACCGTGTGGAAGAATTGTTTTGTAAATAAAGAACACAATTGATACCTTAACTTGAGTTATTGTTGAAGAAACAAGAACACAAATAACCCTGATACCCAAATTTGGTACCACAAGTCTCATACTCTAAAGTTAGACAACAAACCCATTACTATTACATAAAAGGTTCACAGTGGAGTCAAACACACATGAATTAACGTGTGACCCATAAATACTAATGTGTACATGGTTCCTGAACATGTGGCAAACTAAACGACATATATACAGGGTTCATTTAAAATCTAACAGGTGCATGGCATTTCGCCTGTGCATGATTGGGTGTGCCACAGCCGGCTTTGCTCCTATGTAAACTCCGCACATAAAGCATATATAACACTCTTATCTTATAGAAGATGCTGGAAATTTCCAAGTCCACCCTGACGAGGCTAAACTAGCATTATATCGGGAGAACACATTCTGATTAACTTGGGCCATTGTAGTGTTTCACATTTCATCTCTGATATTTTGTTTTAGTTCTTCCAATGTATGAGGATTTGTCTCGTAAAGTTTGTCTTTCAGGTTACTACCTCACACACTGTTAAATCGGGGGAGCGAGAGGGGAGGGCCATACACCACTCTATCTTCAAACACTTCCCTAATTTTATTCATGGACTCCTCTCCTGTATGGGCAGTAGCACAATCTTGTTGGAACCACCCATATGATTTCTCTTCTTATCAGTTCATGATAAAATGGGGTAAAAATATCATTTTGGTACTTTATGCATTTACAGTCTGCTCGTAGAATATTGGACCAATTATGTGTCCAGTGCTAACAGCACACCAAACTCCAACTCTCTGATCATAATGAGGGATTTCTTGAACAAGATGTTGATTTTCAGGGGCCCAATACCGACTAGCTGTGTGCATGCAACTGGTAGTGGGGGAATCCAGCAAGGTTGTGGGAGAGGCGAATTGCCGTGTGCTCCATAAGGTTTTAAATGAAGAACCCTGTATATATATATATAGGTTTATTATTAACGTCAAGAGCATCCTAAGCAGACATTGAGGGGCTTACAACAGAACCAGTTACCACAACAAAAAGAAGAGAAGAAAGAAGACGTCTATGACATCTGGAAGTTCTTAACATAGGCACCATGATACAACAGATACAATTTACAGTGTATTTTTTGTGGAGTACTAGTGTTTAAACTGAACAACATCACATGCGTCTGAGAAGTGGTAGAGTAGAACAAAGTGAGTAGAGAATTAGAAGAAGTGGAGGAAACAGATAATCAGGATAGTGTAATGTTAGCCAGGAACATCTGAACATAATTATTTTGTTGAGACAGATGAAACTGGAAATGACAGATTAGTAAAGAATTAGCTAAATGTCTGTAAAACAATGCCAAATAGCTAAGGATGTTCAGAAAAGTAGAATAATTTGGCTAAAAGGAGGATGAATTAGCTGGGGAGATGGACCAGATAGCTAGGGAAATGTCTAAAAAAGAACAGCTTGCTACTGAAATAATAAACATAGCCAGTTAGCAGCTGATGGAAATGTCAAAATAGAAGAAATGTGGTCTGAGCAAATTAAATTTCAGACGGAAACCGTGATTGAAGTAAAATATATGTCTAAGAATGAAATCAGTAAAATTAGAGAAAATTGTGCCACAATGAATTAACTGTAAATAATTTAACTAAGTTAAAATGCAAGTGCGAGAATGTGCCTGATTGTGTAGTTAAGGAAATGACAGTACAGTTAAATGCAGTGAATGATGACCTTACTAGGATCTGTGAAATTGATGGTGAGGGTAATGACTCGGTTTCATAAACAAGAGACTGCAAGCACTGTACTTAAACATGCATTCCCGTGATGTTGACTGCACAGAAATGGGTGATCTTTTTTTTTTTGTAGTGTTTAACATTCGTTTTTACTACTGTGGCACCACAGGCAGTGACACTGATGATACATGGAATGAAGATGGAGCACCGGTGGAATGAGATGGCAGGGAAAACCGGAGGACCCACCACGAATCCCACTTGCAGTTGTCTGGGATCGAGCCCGGGCCACTTTGGTGAGAAGCGAATGGTCTAACCACTCAGCTACGGTGCGACCTACAGAAATTGGAGAGATACTAATCTGATGTCACTTTGGTCTTGTAAATACAAAAGTTAACTCGACTATAAACCACTGCACAAATTTTCACCATTCGTCACATCTACAAAACACCTCTATACTAACCAAAAGCTTAGATATTATCAGAACTGAAATGTGTCCACAACAAGACTTGGTTATTAACATTCCAGATAACCAAACTAAAATTGAAGAAGGAATTGGTAAACAATTGAAAGAAATCATAGGAAAAGTAAATCAGTCTGATGACAAACATATTTCAAGAGTGTTAGAAATGTTTAGTTCTTCCGGGCTTGTAGGCCATATCTACCATGCCTTCTAGACCACTGTCTACAAGCCCGGAAGAACTAAACATTTCTAATAGTCAAGACGCCGGTCGTGAAAGCCTAAGTACATATAATATTTCAAGAGGTTGTGGACACACTTCATGTTCATCATATATCTAAAAATGTGCATAACAATGTGAAGAATTAAAGCTAGAGATTTCTTGTGGGCTTAAAAGCCGTGGTCTGCTGGAGTTTAGATGTCCAGACGTTTCGTCCACACCTGCGGTGGACATTATCGGTGGCGCTGTCCGAGTCTTCTTGGTGAAGGTTCAGTTACAACAGAATCGTTTATGATTGGAGGTGCCATATCGGATTAATTTTAACAGAAAGGAAGAAGCTCTAAAATTGAACAAAACCTGGCATCCAATACTTGAACATAGAAAAGCACTAATGTAGAGAAATCATGTAAACCATTGAACAATCAAAGCAGAGAAGCCCTGCCCATCTAACACACACCTGCTGGTCAAGCCCGGCCAATCCCCTGTGAGTGGCCCAGGTATAAATACGGCACCTCCAGCCATAAATGATTCTGTTGTAACTGAACCTTCACCGAGAAGACTCGGACCGCGCCACCGATGATGTCGACCACAGGTGTGGATGAAATGTCTGGACCTCTAAACTCCAGCAGGCCATGGCTTTTAAGCCCGGAAGAAATCTCTAGCTTTAATTCTAACTCTGGCTGTGAAAGCTTCTGACTACTCAATGTGAAAAATTACAATGAGGATTTATACAGTAATGAGCAGGGAATGTATAGGAATTACAAGATGTCACAGGCTTGTGAAATGATCTGGAAAACACATATATAAACCACACACCATTTTCACCTAACAATGCAGTCTACTACCACATGAACTGAGAATGTATATAATTGGAAAGAGCCGTAGAAAACAGTCAGCCAAATTGTTATGTAGGACACTAAGGAATTTATTCCTAACACACTACTGTGGGCAGTTGGTTCAAACTAGGCCACAGGCAAATACAATCCTGAAGGCAGTTTCACAATGGCCAATTATTTCATATGTATAGCAAATAAAGCAAGAATCTGATCCACAAGAAATTATTTGCACAGTAACCTGGCATTTATTAGAAAATATTAGAAATAATGTGATACTTGCAAAGCCAACAGAAAGAAAGTCTCTTATAGAAATGTGCTGTCCTTATGTGTTTGGGAACAGTGCAACAAGGACAGAGAACATGTGCTACATAAGGAGTAAACCTATTAAAACATGTATGTATTATTTATTTATGCCAACAAACTTACTGTTGGTGTTTTTAAACACACAAGCCATGTGTGGGCAATGTTTGAATTGTGGCATTGAATTTTTAAGTTCCAGTTCTACCTCTCAAACATGTATGTGTGTTTGTGGTTATATTTTGCACGTCACTGTGAACAGTTTTGCCTTTCTTATGGATGTTTGATATCACTCTTAAGTACTTGTGCAAACACAGGATCACCTGAACACAATAGAATTCACTAGGTGTGCAACAGCAAGAAGGCGTCAGATGTTGGTATAAGACCCATGTCGCTCCCATGCTTCATTCCTAACTGCATTTCAAACAAAAGAAAGGAAATGCACAAGCAATCATGTGAGCCCACCAAGGCTTGATAGTAACAAACCAAATAGTGAAAATAGAAACAATCATGAGAGCAACAATGGCACAGTGCAGAACAACCCCATACATTTTCAGAATCAAAATTCCCAGACGGGAAAGGACACAAATGCCTCACAGAAACAGCCAAACTTTTAATGATTCAGGAATGCACTATAGGAACACAACACAGAAACTGTCGATTCTTACCATTCAGATCAACAATGGACATGGGAGAAATGCAATAGTAAATTGCATGATGTTCAAAGTCGCAACAGTACATATTGTGGTCCATGATTCTGAGGATCTATGAAACTCTGAGACAGGAAATACAAGGAAGTTTCATATCTGGTCCAAAGGATACAGTAGAAGCACCATAATTCTAGAAGGAACTGGAATGACAATACAGAAAAACTAAACCGAGATTCTGCTAAGGCTCCTGACCATAACTTCGAACCACAGGAAGTCCCTTAAATATATGTAACAGTATAAATGTGTAAGTTTGAAGCTTTCACAGCAAGCGTTATTAATCAAGGCTTCATGGCCCATCACCTGTGAAGCCTTGATTAATAAGTATAAATGTACATATAATAAGGCTACAGATAAATGACACGCTTTATAATGTAATAATATATACCGGTGCATCAACATCTGTATGCAATAAGCAATGGTTTATATAGAAGTACGGTAATTGAAGAGGTATTTACAATATCACCCAGTTTGTAACGTATACTGTAGTGTAGCAGCTAGAAAACCTAAGGAATGCATCAAATACTACCGGACAAAGCCACAAGGCAAGTCGGAAAGAATGTGTAACTGCCAAGTTGTCTACAAGAGCTTATCACAGATACATACACAGTGAGACTGTGTACCAGGTGACAAACTCACGAGGCAAGTCGGAGAGAATGTGTAACTGCCAAGTTGTCTACAAGAGCTTATCACAGATACATACACAGTGAGACTGTGTACCAGGTGACAAACTCACGAGGCAAGTCGGAGAGAATGTGTAACTGCCAAGTTGTTTACATGAGCTTATCACAGATACATACACAGTGATACTGTGTACCAGGTGACAAACTCACGAGGCAAGTCGGAGAGAATGTGTAACTGCCAAGTTGTTTACATGAGCTTATCACAGATACATACACAGTGAGACTGTGTACCAGGTGACAAACTCACGAGGCAAGTCGGAGAGAATGTGTAACTGCCAAGTTGTTTACATGAGCTTATCACAGATACATACACAGTGAGACAGTGTACCAGGTGACAAAGCCACGAGGCAAGTCGGAGAGAATGTGTAACTGCCAAGTTGTCTACATGAGCTTATCACAGATACATACACAGTGAGACTGTGTACCAGGTGACAAACTCACGAGGCAAGTCGGAGAGAATGTGTAACTGCCAAGTTGTTTACATGAGCTTATCACAGATACATACACAGTGATACTGTGTACCAGGTGACAAACTCACGAGGCAAGTCGGAGAGAATGTGTAACTGCCAAGTTGTTTACATGAGCTTATCACAGATACATACACAGTGATACTGTGTACCAGGTGACAAAGCCACGAGGCAAGTCGGAGAGAATGTGTAACTGCCAAGTTGTTTACATGAGCTTATCACAGATACATACACAGTGAGACTGTGTACCAGGTGACAAACTCACGAGGCAAGTCGGAGAGAATGTGTAACTGCCAAGTTGTTTACATGAGCTTATCACAGATACATACACAGTGATACTGTGTACCAGGTGACAAACTCACGAGGCAAGTCGGAGAGAATGTGTAACTGCCAAGTTGTTTACATGAGCTTATCACAGATACATACACAGTGATACTGTGTACCAGGTGACAAAGCCACGAGGCAAGTCGGAGAGAATGTGTAACTGCCAAGTTGTTTACATGAGCTTATCACAGATACATACACAGTGATACTGTGTACCAGGTGACAAACTCACGAGGCAAGTCGGAGAGAATGTGTAACTGCCAAGTTGTTTACATGAGCTTATCACAGATACATACACAGTGATACTGTGTACCAGGTGACAAAGCCACGAGGCAAGTCGGAGAGAATGTGTAACTGCCAAGTTGTTTACATGAGCTTATCACAGATACATACATAGTGAGACAGTGTACCAGGTGACAAACTCACGAGGCAAGTCGGAGAGAATGTGTAACTGCCAAGTTGTTTACATGAGCTTATCACAGATACATACACAGTGATACTGTGTACCAGGTGACAAAGCCACGAGGCAAGTCGGAGAGAATGTGTAACTGCCAAGTTGTTTACATGAGCTTATCACAGATACATACACAGTGATACTGTGTACCAGGTGACAAAGCCACGAGGCAAGTCGGAAAGAATGTGTAACTGCCGAGTTGTTTACATGAGCTTATCACATACACGGCAAGACTGTGTGTATACTCCATTCAGATGCAATTGGATCTCGAGGACAGCAACGTGTTATAATAAGGCAGGCGTGTATGCCAAGTTACTAGGCAACAGACAAGAAGCGATCGGAGTGTTCTGACAAGCAAGGTGAATGGTGTGATCGCTCTGCCAGGTAGTAGCAAGTGGAAGGTACTGCTTGGGCCATACGTTAACCAGGGATTCTACGTGATGAGTGCAATAAATACATGCAAAGAGCCATTTTACCAAAGAAAAGAAAAATCATTTGTGTCAAACATTTGGAGCCATCTAGCTTGTGGACAAATGGATATAAATAGTTGCACTGTCACACAAACATTGTATAAACAATGCTGTAATGTCCTTTTATTTTATTTCAAATGAATTTACTCACAATTTAACGTTAACGTGATGTTGCCAAATCTCACTTAGAAATCACACTTTGCATGACATTTTAACATTAAATTGTGACTAAATTCATTCACATAAGGTATAAATGCATTACAGTGTTGTTTACACAACGTTTGGGTGACAATTACTGAAGTAATAAATCATTCATATCCATTCATCAGAAAGCTCAGTGAATCCAAATGTGTGACATAATTTTTTTTTTTTTTTGGCGAAATGACACTTTATTGACAATAATTGTATTGGACATATGTATTTATTACACTCAAGATGTAGAATTGCTGGTTAAGCAATGGCCGAAGCAGTGCCTTCCACCTATAGGAATAAGGAATTTTTTTAACACCTTTCTCGCTCGGAACGTTTAAACATGGTTTTAAACCAAAATAATTGCAATGAAAAAAATCTTGATTATTCAGTTGCTTTTATAGGTCATGTTAGTATTTAGATTATCTCAATATGTCTAAACATATTTTTTAAAAAAAATATGATGTGTTGCACTCACATGACTTTCTCTCCTCTTGTACTAACCATTCTTACAAACTCTTATTCCTATATCTTCTTTATGTTAGTTGAGATAAATATTTATACAGATTATTTTATTGCTTATTTCCTTGTATGTGCAAGGGGAATATTCAAATACAGTAGGCTTTGAGCGATAGTCAAATCTTTTAAAGCTTTGAGATCCCGTTCTCTTTGCATGCTTAACATATAAAAAATGAACAATATTCCATTGCACGAAAGTACAAGTCAGTTTTCCGAAACTGACACAGAAAACAAGGAATATCCCCGAAATGGTTCACTCTACAAAAAAATTTATTGAGACATAAATTGTGTATTTTAGCAAGATCTACATTTCTTGTATAGTAAGATTTTGTCTATCTCTTACGGTTTACGAGTTTTCAAAACTCAGACTAAACAGGACTACATAGGCTATAGCCAGAAAATTCAAAATAAACATTTCATTTGTCATAAAAATATCTCAAACATATGACTTTTTAATCAAAATCATTTGAGCCATTTTCAAGAAAATCAAAATTTTCAAAAAAATGTTCCATGTAAAGGGTAGTTTAGGATGGGGCTATTTTCTTCAAAATCTTCATGTCACATCCTTGAAAGACATTAAACTTAAATACCAACTTTGGTTTTTAACCGACTTTTTGTTTTTTTAGTTATGCTGTCCACAGACTGACACACATACAGACCTTTTTCCAAAAATGCATTTTTTGGATTCAGGGGGACTCAAAACATACATTTCCGGTGAAATCTTGACATCGAATTTTTGGGTGGAATACAATGCTTCCTCTACTTACCAGTAGAGAAAGTAAACATAAAGGTTAAATCAAAGTGTTAGGATTCTTCGTTTACACAGTGGAAAATGTCGTCGCTGGCTAATTCTCATTCTGTAAGTCCACGCAAAAACTTCCAGCGACAAAGTTGTCAAGGAAATAAAATTATTTCTTATATAAATATAGAACATCTCCAGTAACAAGCCATCCATAA
This sequence comes from Tenodera sinensis, assembly GCA_030765045.1. Taxonomy (NCBI): domain Eukaryota; kingdom Metazoa; phylum Arthropoda; class Insecta; order Mantodea; family Mantidae; genus Tenodera; species Tenodera sinensis. The sequence goes on from CM060962.1 coordinate 307,327,571, forward strand.
ATCACCATGTAAAGGCAAATGTTTTTAGCGTGCAAAGCACATGGCCAACAAACACCCATTTCTCGTCTTGCTGATGATGGAAACCAGATGTGTGGCAGTGGAAGGGCCGATAAGGGATTGTACTTCAGTGGAGGTTTTCAATAGGTTTCGGGCATTTGAGGTGTGAGCGAGTTTTACAAGTTCTCTGGTAATTGTGTGCATTGCAGTTAAGTGATCAGTGCGCAATGGATTGCAGAAGAAAAGTCAAAATTATTAAAAGTGGCAATTCTTAGGGTGTATGATTATTTAAAGGAAAAGAACTCCAGACACCATGACTCGTTTATTGTTAATGAACTTTATAAGGCGACTGGTGTGAGTAGGCATACATTTTTTAGATTAAGAAAAGAATGTAAAAAGGGTTGCATCACTACACCGTGGAAAAGAAGACAAACAGTACATACGTACAAAACCAGCAGGGAGGTGAAATATGGTGATTTTGTACGCAGTACTATGCAATGCAAATTTCATGAATTTCTGTTTCAAAATATTCCCCCTACAATTCTGTCCATGTTGAAAAAGGTCAATGAGGGTGAGGACTTGCCAAATTTTAAATATTCAATCTTTTATCGCTTAGTGAAGGAAATGGGATTTTATTTTGAAAAGAGAAAATGAGTCGCTTATGTTTGAGACAAGTGATATTATAGTGTGGCGGCATTCCTATTTACGGAAAATAAAACAATTCAAGAAAGAGGGAAGGAAAATTGTGTACCTTGATGAAAGTTGGGTAAATGTAGGGCACACTGTATCAAAAGTTTGGAAGGATAGGACAACAAAAATCCCTAATGAAGCACTTTTGGCCGTGTTATCCACTGGTCTTAAAGCAACTACTGCTCGTGGGCCACGATTTGTAATGTTGCATACCAGTGGTATGATGGGATTTGTACAGGGTGCAAAATTTGTCTTCTTGGCGAAAAAAGGTTCTGCTGATTATCATGATGAAATGGACAAGGATAGATTTGAACAGTGGCTCAGGAACCAACTATTGCCCAATATACAACCGGGAACAGTCATTGCTATGGACAGTGCCTCCAACCATGGTAGAAAAGTAGAGACTCTCTCCACTACAAAAGCCCGTAAGGAAGACATAATACATTGGCTGATATCAAAACATATCCCCTACTCGGATGATTGCCTTAAAAGAGAATTGCTGACTATTGTGAATTCTGTGTGAGATAATTATAGTGCCACTGTTATAGACTCGATTGCAGAAGAACATGGAGTAATAATTTGTAGGTTGCCTCCGTATCATTGTGAATTAAATCCTATAGAAATGGTATGAATTCAGGTAAAGGGACATGTTGGGCGACATAACATTACATTTAAGCAGAAGGAGATGGGACTTTTAATAGACAATGGTTTTGAATCAATCACCCAAGATCAGTGGTTAAATTACTGCAAACACGTTGAAGGGATAGAAGACGATATGTGGAAAGCAGATCAGCTACAGGATGATATCGAGCCTCTAATTATTAGGTTAACCAGCAGTGACTCCAGTTCTTGTGAGGACAGTGAACAGGCCAACCAGGACTACTCTTTGGGTGTTGAACCCATGTCCGATTAAGGTAACACCACATGTATTAAATTTAGGTCAAATGTAAAGTGCTGACAGTTACTAAGAGAGTGCAATAAATTGAGGCATATAACTAGAACTTAACTGAAAAATATATAATAATTTGAAACTGTCCTTGCAATAAATGGCATTTGTGCAATTATAAATTAAATATATACAGCATGGAAGTTCTATAAACCATGTAGATACATGCATCTTCGCAAGCGCTCATTAACAGGAGTTTTGCCAGAGATGGGAAGGCATACGCCGCATACGGGGAAACAAAGACACAACCTAACGGTATTTCCTTCAAGCTTGGGAGGTTAATGGCATATAGGTAAGGGCTGTTCCCAGATTTGCGGGAAAATCTGCCAAAATTATTAAAAGAGGCGAGCGAAAAACAATTCTTTGGTGGTTAATAATAATAATAATAATAATAATAATAATAATAATAATTAATAAATAGTAGTAATAGTAATACTAGTAATAATAATAACAGTAAGAGTAAGAGTAGAAATAGCAGCAGCAATAATAATAATAATAAACCTGGTTGTGGGCAAAAATGTGGTAATGACAGTGGCACAACATACATGGCAACACCGCGCTGATTTTCCATAAGAGCCATTGTGCCTTCATAACGTGAAAACTCCTATAGATGTGCAGTCTCCTATATCAGACGTGGATGAGCAAAGGATATTAGTGAGAGTGTAGTACTTCCTTTGTTACTGAAGCAAATCATAAATAAGAATGAGCAATTCTTCGAGTATATTATTTATAAAGATGATATAATTATTAATGAAATTGTACAATGAAATGTTGATGACATATGTCATAAAGAATCCTGCAATAAAACACTAGAGAGAATTGTAAAAATGCTCCCAACACAATATTGCATTGTGAATGCCAAGAAGAAGCAAGCTTTGCTAGGAAGCTTATAGAAGCTAACATACACGAAAACGACAGCTGGTTAGAAACTTGCAGTATTCAGTAAAAACCCTGGCACTTGTACTGATCCCAAATGTGATTAGGGCAGAAGCTGATACCATAATTGAGTATATGCTGGATATTAGAGGTATTAATCCAACATGTTGTATGCACAAATCAGAAACAAATAATTTGTGAAAATTTAATTCCTACACAAAACCAGATAATTTTAAAGCAAAAGGAGTTGAGTATGTGCTTTGATTTAAGCTCACTTTGGCAGATACCCATACATCCAGATGTATCATTGAATGAGCGGTAATGTTGCTGTATACAGGCTTAGGGACCACGTAACGCAGAGCGCCAACATACGAGAAATGAAAGTAGCGAGCAGTTGTAAAACATTTGAATGACATTGGAATTGTGTAGATGGCAATGCGTGAAGATGAGAATGGAGATAACTTCCAGCAATGCGTGTACATAGATACGAAAGTGAGAAACTATTCTCATTCATAATGACCAATTTCAGTAACTAGAAGGCAGGGAACTCTATTTCACTTCTACACACATTCCTCAATGTAAGACAGAGTACCACAATTACAGGATCCCTTCATATTACCATCAAACAAATTAATTGATGAATCACAACCTGAAGTAACTATGAAATCATAAGCTTATGTGGTTGTGCAGCATGTAGATAATCTTAAATGGGAATATAATATATTCATAAATATGTGTTTATAAAAGAAATACAAAGTCGCATTAAGTTGCATTTTAGAGGCATAAACCGTATGAGTGAAAATAACTATAAAATCATAAGACCATTCAGTTGTGCAGAGGTAGATGACCTCAAATATGAATATATTTGCTAAATATACGTTTTTGAAAGAAATATAAAGTTGCGTTTTGGGGGTACAAACCGTATAACTTGAAATAACTGTGACAACATAATCTCATGCAATTTTGCATGAGATACGGTAGATAACCGTACAATATGAATATATATCATAATGTACATTTATGAAACAAATACAAAGTTTTATAAGAGCTAAATGTGGTACATGATTGACAAACATTGACTTTAAACATTGGATTTTACTGGAAATAACTCAGAAATTACTGGTGATTCCAACAGTATTTGAAATGCTGACCTACATTAATACAAACAGCTAAGGGGGAATAGGAACACTTCATAACACTTTCTGCTATTGTTACGTCTCCTTTATTTACATTATTCCACTATTTAGTTGGTGCTTCTATTGCATTGTTTCAGTTTTAGATTGTGCTTCTGTTCCATTGTCCTTATTCCTCTCTGATTCATAGTTGCCAAGCTCTATGTCCAGTAGCGTATTTCATGTCAAGTTGGCATGGTTTAGCTACATTGTGCAGCATTACTGAATGAGCTGTGACTGACTTCTCTACGAGCAAGCGCTACACAAAGTATGTGGTAAGGAGTCATATTGCAATATTTAGACAATTTCCATATCTATGGCATCTAGAACAATATGGCCTAAAGGAATTACATGACTTAACAGTGGATTTAGAAAAATGTAAGTTTTTAGTTACAGAAACTAATTTTTATGTTAAATAATTTCACAAGAAAAGGTAGAAACCCACTCAGAACATATAAAGGTAATTGAAGGAATGCTTTCTCCTATGAATCCTAAACAACTGAAATGATTGTTAGGAATCTTACAGTATGCTAGTAAATATTACACCACTAGGACAATTGTTAAAAAAAGAATGCAGGTTAAACTGGACTTCAGAACATCAAAAGTAGAATTGAATGCTTGCATCACAGAACTTAAATAGGGGCAATTTATTTGAGCTTGCGACAATGTTGATGGTGTATCTGTAACTGTAAAACTGTTGTATATACTAATCATATTACACAAACATGTGAAGTAACAAACTGAAAAATGTCATGCAATACAGGTAAGACCTATCTCGGTAGAAGCAGCACAGCCAACCTGTACAAAATAACAACACAAAGACACAGAATTAAGTAAACTGTTTATAGCAGCACATCAAATCAATGAGAATACACAGTCGTATAATGTACATAGTGCACTGAAAGCACAAGAAGAAACAGGAAATGTCTGCTTTACACAAGCAAGCACCTTACCCACTCACTCAGCACTCTCTAATATCAAAATCGTCTTGTGTGTCGAGCATTACTCTTATTCCTATATCTTCTTCGTGTTAGTTGAGATAAACATTTGTACAAATTATCTTATTGCTTATTTCCCAGTAGGTTCAAGGGGAATATGGGAATACAGTAGGCTTTGAATGATAGTAAAATATTTTTAAGTTTTGAGATCCCGTTCTCTTTGTACGCTTAACATATAAAAAAATGAACAATGATGATCCATTTCACGAAAGTTTTAAGTTTTCCGAAACGCACACACATAACAAGGAATATCTCCGAAATGGTTCACCTTACAAGAAAATTTATTTTGACATAAATTATGTATTTTAGCAAGGTCTACATTTTTTGTATAGTATGATTTGGTCTATGTCTGTTTACCAGTTATGCAAAAGTCGTCCAGAGTAAACAGGACTACAGGGGCTATAGCCAGAAAATTCAAGATATACATTTCATTTGTCATAAAAATATCTCAAACATATGACATTTTAATCAAAATCGTTAGAGCCATTTTCAAGAAAATGAAAATTTTCGAAAAATGTTCCATGTAAAGAGTAGTTTAGGGTGGGGCTATTTTCTTCAAAATCTTCGTGTCGCATCCTTGAAAGACATTAAACTTAAATACCAACTTTGGTTTTTAACCGACTTTTCGTTTTTGAGTTATGCTGTCCACAGACACAAGCACACCTTTTTCTGAAAATGCTTTTTTTCAATTCAGGATGTCTCAAAACATATATTTAGGGTGAAATATCGACATCGAATTTTTGGGTGGAATACAATACTTCCCCTACCTACCAGTAGAGAAAGTAAAAATGTATTTTTACATGTGTGTTTTAGCGAGATGTACATTTTTTGTGTAGTAGGAGTTTGTCTATCTGTTATGGTTTACGAGTTATTCAAAAGCTGTCCAGAGTAAACGGGACTACATAGGCTATAGCCAGAAAATTCAAAATATACATTTCATTTGTCATACAAATATCTTAAACATACAGCATTATAATCAAAATTGTTAGAGCAATTTTCAAGAAAATAAAAATTGTCCATCTAAAGGTAGTTTAGGGCGGAGGAATTTCCATCAAAATCTTTGTGACACATCCTTGAAAGACATTAAACTTAAATAGCAACTTTGGTTTTTAACCAACTTTTCGTTTTTGAGTTATGCTGTCCACAGACTGACACAGACACGCGTGCGTGCACGTACGCGCACACACACACACACACATTTTTTCTAAAAATGCTTTTTTTTTTTTTTTTTGGATTCAGGAGGTCTGGAAATTGCAGAGTTGTTAGTTATAAATATAAAATTAAAATATACATAAATTTTCATGTTATAAAAAAGAAAGGGAAATAAAATGTAATAACATCAGTCATATCCAAAGGGGAATTAAATAATTTCTAAATGGAGAATTTATCACCAATTTCCAGAGGGGAAGTTGCACACACAAAAAAAAAAAAATTGTTTTCTGGAGAAATTGGTTATGTATGTTAAAAACATTGTGTAAAGGGGCATTCCAACAGTAATGTTATACAAGATAATTGTATAAATTGTTTATAGATGAATGTGAGAAACGAATGAGTAACATTAATGTATATTTGAATATTAAGAAGGTGGTAGAAGTGGAGAATTTGGAGCTGATGTGAACCGGGTAGATCAGTTGGTGCTGAACTCCCATAGGGAACATCGTTACATTAGCCCTATTGCTAATCAGACTCCACTCCTGTTTTTAAACAAAAACAATGTTAACAATTGTAATGTTTATTTTTTAATTTATTGCTAAGAGAAATTAAGTGGATATCAATGTATAGCATAAATGATTTAAGTGAAAACAGTTGAATACTTAATGTACTTAATATCTTATATTACTTTTAGAGCTTTCCCACTCTCTTTTATTAAACTTCAATCCATAAGGAATAACAAATTGTGGTACACTTTGAACCAAATGTCTTCATTATAACTTATTTAAAGTCAAGAACATGTATAAAAAACTTAACCTTGAATATAAGAAGGCACTCGGAACCCCAAGAAAAAATATTTCTCAAGTACTGTAAATAATAGTTTCAAAGCTACTTGTTCTGTAATTTCTAGTTTCTTCTTTTTCTTCTTCTTGTTCTTGTTTATATCATAATATATTTCACCAAATTGTCTTTTATGCATCTTGATATCTGTGCTGCTTTATTGGCCTGAGTTTTTACTACTCGATTTAGATGTTTGTGCTTGTGATTTGAATATCTAAATAATTAAATTCTAGAACCTGTTCAATTGTTTTTCTTTCCATTCTAATTTGCATCTCAGTGGTTCTTTCGATACTGTTAGGCATTTAGTTTTTTGTATGTTTATTTCCATATTATATTTTTTTGCCTTTATATTGACTTTGTGTACTGGCCTTTGTAATCCATCCAGCATTTGTTTATGCGAGGGTGGTCCAGAAGTAACTGCCATTTGTGCATAGCATGGGAAGTGCTGGGAATAGCGCCGTCATGTACACAGCAGCTTGCTCAGCTGTCTAAGGGAGAGTGTGTTTGAGAGATAATAATCTGAAAACATGAGTGCCACAATAGAAAATCCTACCAAGTGGGAGGTGCGCTGTGTTATAAGATTTTTTTTTTTGGCAAAACATCACTCAGCAGCCGAAATTCATGGTGAATTGTGTGCAGTATATGGTCCAAACATTACGAGTGTAGGTGTTGTCCGTCAGTGGGTATGATTTTTTTAAAAATGGAAGAAGAAACATTCATGAACAAAACAGGAGTGGCAGGCCTACTCTTGTCAATGATAAAGTGGTGAGAACCGTCAGTTCATACCAGCGGAACTTTATAATCATTTTCCTGAAATTTCTCGGAGTCTTTTGCACGAGATAGTGACCAAACATCTAGACTGTCGCATGTTTTGTGTTGTTACCAAAACTGCTGACCAACCACCAAACCAAAAGAAAGAGTTCTGTGAAGGAGAAGTATTTTTGAACAGAATTGTTACTGGCGATGAGACACGGGTGGCCTACATGAATGTTGAGACAAAACGACAGTCAATGTAATGGGGACATACCGCTTCTCCAAGCAAGCCAAAGAAAGCCTGTCAAACTTTGTCTGTGAGGAAACTCATGGGTACGGTTTTTTTGGCACATCAAGGGCATCTTGCTCATTGAATTTAAGGAACGTGGCACAACTGTCAATTCTGAAACCTACTGTGAAACATTGAAAAGACTAAGAAGGACAATCCAAAACAAGTGTCATGGGCTTCTGACATCTGGTGTTGTGCTTCTGCATGACAACGCTCACCCGCACACAGCTCGAAGAACAAATGAACTTTTGACCAGTTTCAAATGGGACGTTTATGATTATCCCCTCTACAGCCTGGACTTAACTCCCAGTGATTTTCATCTGTTCACATGCATGAAACAGTGGCTTGCATCTCAGCGCTTCGCCAATGACGAAGAGCTTCATCACGCCGTGATGGCTTGGTTGCATTCACAGGCAGCAGAGTTTTATGCAGAGGGTATCTCAAAGATTGTTAAAAGGTATGACAAGTGCTTGAATTTGTTTGGAGAATATGTAGAAAATTATAAAAAAAAATGTAGTTTTCAGATATAATAATACAATTCTTACATCTCAACTGCTTTAATTTTTATTTCAAAACAGAGGTTACTTTCTGGACTACCCTCATAGTATTATCAATACTGATGAAAGGAATGTTTCTTATATCTTTCTGGACCTTGAGTCAGTGAATTCTTTTTTTGTTACTCAAGTGGAAGAAATCATCAATGCTTTACCAGTAAATCAATAGCCAATGAAATTTATGAATTTTGCAACTAAGCCAAATTCCAAGTTCAATTTTAGTTGTGTAGTGGGTGAAGTTTTCGATGTCATATTAATACTGAAAAATAGTCACTGCACAGATGTATGCGATTTGAATGCTATTATTCATAAATACGCTGACAATTTTCTTTGTGAACCTTTGACACATATTTATAACTCTTGCATTGACAGTTGTATTTTCCCTTATTCATTTAAATATGCAAAAGTTATCCTCGTCTACAAAAAGGGCAGCAAAACAAGCATTTCAAATTACAGGCCTATTAGCATGATAGCCATAATATCCAAGGCTTTTGAAATAGGCAATTTGTCAAATATTTTGAAGGTAATTTTCCCTTTCTTAGAAATGGGCATGGATTTACACCTGGGCATACATAAAACTATTGATACAGTACTAGCATTTATTAAATGCATTGAAGGAAACAACCAAGCAGTTGGATGCTTTTTTGACTTGACAAAAGCCTTCAACACAATTTCCCATGACATTCTAATGTGTAAGTTTTGGTTCTGAAAGTGTCCTATTTATTGCTTCCTACTCAAGTGACAGATTTTAGTATGTAGTATCTGGGCAACCGAGTTTTGCTCGGCATTTTTTTAAAATTGTTTTTTCAGAGAAGATACTTGTTTAGATAAACTTGAAAAGTAAAACATTAACTTAGTCAGATTACCCTCCCCATTATGTAGGATTAATGCCCCTTAGGATTTAAAATGTTAACTAAATATAAATTTTCATTGCAATTTTTAGGGCCGTTTCCAAGACACAAGAGATATAGAGATACATAATAAATATTTCATAAGCGTCATCATTTCAGCCGTAAGATGTCTACTGCTCAGCATAGGCCTCCCCCATAGACATCCATCTACTTTGAGATTTTCCACTATGAAGTTGAGTTCTTTGATGCCTCCAACTCTAACTTCCAGGGCATTAAAACGCTGGTCAAGGTCCTTCATCTTTCTGCCGAGTTCTCACATGTCTTTCTTTATCCTGATCAGTGCTATATCTTCACATCAGACATACCCTTTTTCATCTTTTCCATTCTGGAGTTTAGATATTTCAATTCAGCTTCCATCTCTTTTTCCATGTGCCACATTCCTAAATTCATTTCATTTCACACTATGTCCATCTTGGTTAATATTTGATTCATGAACTGTCCATATTTCTTTTTGTCCCACTTCTGACACCAATTGTGACAATTTTACTCATTTAACTATTTCTTTATTTTTTTTATAAAAACACCAGAATTACACTATGCAAAAGCGCTGTTAATGAATACTACTGGAAGAAAAGCTAGTAGTAAAGTAATACACATTTCTATTTCAGTCATATTGAAAATTGTATAAACTGGTCATTGAAGAGGGAGTAGAGAAAGAAATGTGATTGTATAAAGAGAAATCTGAGTAGAAAATAGTGTGAATGTAATATGCTGCATTTCTATTCCAAACATATAGAAATTGTAATAACTATTTGTAGAACAGGGAATAGAGAAAGAAGTATTACTGTGTTTTGTGAAAGAAAAATGAGTAAAAAAGGCCGTGTGCGTGTTATACTTTGCATTTATATTTCAAAAGTATAGAAAATGTATGAATTGTTTGTAGAAGTGGGAGTAGAGAAGGGCATGTGGTAGAGAAAACCATGTGAGTATAATACATTGCATAGTAAAATGGATTGCATAAAAACCTCCATGAAAAAGCACTTAGATGTGCCAATGTTCATGACAATCAGTCAACGGGTTTATCATTGTCCATTTATATGTATAGATTGTATGAATTTTATGTTGAAGAGCAAGTAGAGAATAGTATGTAAATTGTTACGTAAAACAAAAGTGGGTAGAGAAAATAGTGTGAGTGTAATATGTTGCATATCTTTTTCAAACATATAGGAAATTATTAAGGCTTCACGGGTGATCAGCCGTGTGAGGTTTAAAAACATTAAGCTTTCGGCAATTGTAGACTCCATGGCCTTCATCAGAATGAAAAATGATGGTTCCAGGAGTCCAGGAGTAAGTACAAGTCGCCTGAGTTAACACAGGCTGATGGTAAAGTGGCCACGGTATCTATCCGTTTAGTACGGATTTACCCGTGTGGTGTAATTGGTGGTGTCTAATTTTACAAGTTTTGGTGTAAATGTCCTTAATGTCGGTTGATGGTGCAGATTGGTTTCCTATGTTGTCACTGGCGGTTTAGCTTTCCGCTCCCCATATATATACAGTGTTAGATGGGAGGGGGTTGCGTTGCCCTGGCCACTGAGTGGGTGACGATTTGTGATTGGGCCTGCTGTTTCGGGCTATGTTTGTCACCGGCCACAGTGTTATCTTGAGGGTCAGTACTTCGTCTGGAATCACTGTAGTTGCTGTTGTGGATGTGTTTGATGGCAAGCAGGGCTTAGTTAAGTCCGCGGTCCCTGTTGTAATTGTTTGGATTTAGTTTGATTTGGATGGCTTCCTTAATGACCCTGTCCCAGTATTTATCAATATGATCCAGAACTTTGATGTCTTCAAAGCTTATTTTATGGACATACTCTATTGCTTGCCGTGAAAGCTTTAAATCTTACATATAGGAAATTGTATGAATTCTATGTTTAAGGCCGAGTAGAGAAGGATATTGTGTTTGTGTTACATAAAAGAAAAGTGAGTAGAGAAAACCATGTGAAAGTAATATAGTATATAGTAAAATGGATAGCATAAAAACCTTCTCCATAAAAACTACATATATATGCTGAATTTCGTGGTGATTGGTCAAGTGGTTTTCAAGATTAATGGTTACATATATACAAACATCCATTTTGTATATTCATATACATGACATGAATTTTTTGTAAACGAGTGAGTAGAGAAAGATATGTGAATGTGATACCTAAAAGTGAGTGGAGAAAACAATATAATGCATAGCATTTCTATTTCAAACATACAGGAAATTGTATGACTTACTCGTAGAAGGGGGAATGAAATTTTTTCTATGTGTGTGGGTGTGAAATCGTGTTTTTTGTTCCCAGGAAGATTGTTTGTAGAAGAGTGAGTAGAGAAAGAGATGTTAACTTAAAAATGAGCAGAGGAAACAGTGTGAATATAATATGTAGCATTTCTATTTCAAATATACAAAAAATTGTATGCTTTATTTTTAGAAGAAGGAATAATTTGGGATATATTCTTCACCACTCTGTCCTCTGTGATCTGCAAGAGGAAATGGATCAAGACCACCTTTAAATATGCCCGGCCACTTCTAGTGCCCCATCCATCAGTGAAAAATATTGGAGAGCGAGAGGATTAATGACTTCATTGTCAGAAATCCAGCATTAGCTAACAACAACATAATTTTCTTTTTTCATATTTTTTTTTTCAAGAGAGACACCTATATAGATAAACCTAAAAAGCAAAAGCTTATCTGAATGCAAAATTTTACCCAAATCATCACAGCTGTTTCCAAGGATTGCTTTGCAGAAAAGAGAATAAAGTGGGTTTTTTTTTTTTTTTTTTTTTTTTTTTCTTCCCAGGTAAGACACCTAATAGACAAATGTGTAAAGCAAACCCTTATCTGAATAACAAATTTGATCCAAATTGTAAGAACCGTTTGCAAGATATTTGAAATATATACACAAGAAATGCTCTGTAAAAGAGGGGGTAAGAACACTTATTTTGTGTAAAATTGTATTTTTTTGTCAGGAAAGATACCTATATAGATAAACTTAAAAAACAAAACCTTATCTAAGTACAAAATTTGGTTTAAATCGTTAGAGCTGTTTCCAAGACATGAAATATATACAAGAATTGCTCGTTTAAAGATATGTGTAGATATATAAATGGTTGTAAATCTGACTCCAGGTGTGTTAAGTATGGGGTCTAATGGGGCTCTGTTGTTGGCCCAGTTCTCTTTTTAATTTATACGAATGATTTGAGAGGTAGAATTGGGTTGAATGGTAATTATTATTTATTTAAGCCAACAAGGTTACTGCTATTCCGATTGTAAGTCGCCTTTGGGGTATTTATCTCTGATATGAGATTCCCTTTGTGATCTACCGGGAAAAATACAAATCGGTTGGAGAATTCAATGTCATACTGGCAAGTTGTCACAGTAGCTTAATGGTTAGAGCAGCTGCACTTAAAGCGGAAGGGCCGTGGTTAAATTCCAGCTGTGGCATTGAATTTTTGAGTCCCAATTCTACTTCTCTAACATTGCCCATACATGGTTTGTGTGTTTAAAAACACCAGCAGTAAGTTTGTTGGCTTAAATAAATGATCTTCCTAATTCTGTACGAGATGACTTGATCGAAACTTATTTGTGCGCTGATGATTTAGTCCTGAATGCGTGCTATAAAAATGACAAAGTAGAAGGTGCATACATGAAAGTGAAACACAGTGTGAAGCTAAGAAATTAAGTATAGATCAAAGCAAAACTCTAAATATCCATTTTATTTAAGTCGTGTTTCTAACATTCTTAAGAGAAATAGGAAATTTTTTGGGATATTTATCGTGATAAAGATCTGGGCTGGAAATCACATATAGATTATATTGCTAATAAAACATCTAAAGGACCATTCATGTTACGCATTCTTTGACAATGTGTTGAAAAGAAAGTTTTTATTGAAGGTATAATATACACAGTGACAGTTCTGGAGAAACCATATGTATACCAATAAAGGATTATCTGCGGAACTGTGCCTACTACACATTGTAAACCATGCTTATTAAGCTGGGGTTGTATGTATGTGTTGAACTGCTTTATTTACATATCTGCACCAATTATCCTACTAGGGCCTCAAACCATTTATATTTAAGGAGGTGTATGTTCACCAAGAGACAAAATATCTATGAAACTGTATGTTTAAAATTATTTAATAGTTTGCCTGATAATTGAGCAACTCTTTCATTGGTCATTTCGAAAGGAAGATAAATGTTTTAATTTATAATCCTCTCTATGAGGTCCAGGAATTTTGTTTTAGTGGTTGGACATAAAATAACTTTTATTTATTGACGTTGCTATAGATCATTGGCAATAAAAATATGTAATATAGAGAATGAATAATAGCCACCTTGCTATATTAATGAAATATTAGATAACATAAAAAGGAAATGTGAAACAAAATCTCAAAGATGAAAAAGAGTTTAAATTATGAGAGTATTAATGAATGAATTGTAATATAAATGTGTATAAATATAGACAAATTGATTGGTTGAGAAACGAAGGGAAGTGAACAATGGATTGCGCTCGCCTACCACCTAGACGGCCCGGGTTCGATCCCAGGGGCCCGCATGTGGTATTCGTGGTGGACGAAGCGGCGTCAGGGCGGGTTTTCTCCGGGTGCTCCGGTTTCCCCCGCCATCTCATTCCACCGGTGCTCCATCTTCATTCCATGTATCATCAGTGTCACCGCCTGTGGTGCCATAGTAGTAAAAGCGGGCGTTAAGCACTACAACAACAACAACAATGGATTAGCGCTGTAAGAGCTTGGGAAAGCAACAGGCTTTCATGAGGCACTAAAGTAACTTTATACAAAGCAGACATACCTGTATACCAGCGCCGAAGATTCAAGAAAAGTGTGAAGTTTAATTTTGCAAGTGTTAGAGATATAGTTTTGTGAGGGAAAGGTAAAACATTTGCGGGTAAATAAGCTCCAAATGTAATTAATTAGTCCTCTGCATAGAATAGAAACATTTCCATTACGTTGAGAAGTACCTGACATACTCTCACACATAATTAAGTAGAATATCTTGAAAGATAAATAATAGTAATGCAATTATTATTCAATTTTATTGTGTCCATGTAGTGTCACATAATTTTCCAATAGTCAAATTTCATTTAGACAAATGCGTGTATAACAATAAATCCATGATTTCTTGAGATTTTGTTCCTAGGGGAACAATAGGTAAAAGAGAATTTATTTCCAGGCAATAAATATGTAATATTGGTATAGTTCATAGTGAAGAAATAGGTAAAGCTAATTGTTTGGCTTGAAAGGAATTAGTAGAAGCTGAAAAACTATTCTTAGACAAATAACGTGAAATATGATTATACTTTGAAACAGTATTATGTACCCAAAGAAATATTTAAAATAAAATATTAACTTGACTTCATTTATTTGATGTTAATCTTTTGTTAATTAGTACGTTATCAATTTATGGAGAGTAGTAGTTACTGTAAATTTCAATGTTCCAACTATGTTTATGTAATTGATAATTATTTTGTGTTGAAAGTTTTATAATGAAAATCAATGTTGATTTCTTGGCATGTCTGAGACAATTGAATATTATACACAAAACATGGTGTGGTCAAAGATATCATGAGAGAATGTTATCAGGTAAGACAGTATCCTAACGATATTGTCTTGGCAACAAACAAAATAATTTTTCAATCTCTCTTGCAATGTAGTTTTCAAGCAGAATGGACACCTTTTCTCGGAAGTGTTGTGATAAATGCAAATTGCTTGATCTAAACTATTGTTTCGTTGAGTTTAAAGTACTGTGTGCCCAAGACAAGAAGGCAAGTCTTAGGAATGTGTAGCGTAATCATTTTGTGCTTCCCGCACGGTGTTATGCCTAGTTTCCGAGTATGACAAGGATGCTAGGCTCGTTTAAAATACACAATGTTGTCACATAACTCACCCATAGCTACAAATATGCACTCTCATACACTCATTTCCTAGTAAACAGATCTGCTACCGGAGTAGATACACAGTTAAGCCCCCTCTGCCCTTCATTCCCCTCTAGCCTTCTTGTCATGGGCATACAGTAGATAGATGTTGTCTCTCAGTAACGTCTTGAGAGATTATAAAGTAAATTACTTCGGGTGTATCAGAGGAATTGAAACAGTAAGATAAGCAACAAGTTTATATGAAGACATTATTTGTGATAATTTGAATAAAATAAAAGGTGCAAATAAATACCAGTACATTTGAAAGGAGTTCAGTGAATGTCTTATTCTGTACTGCGAACCGAGATAATAGAAGGATCTACATAGCTCTACCAACTAATAGCCGAGGCAAGATAAAACGACGAACCACACCAAATGGCTTGCCCAACTGAGTGGCAATCATCTCCATAAAATACAGCATCAACTTGATTGTTAATTTAATAATTTGGAAGCACCAATTGTTTTGCTATAGTTGAATCATGTGTATATTTTTCTGAAAGAGAAAGATTTGTTTAAATTTCATTATGACTGTGTGGAAGAATCGTTTTGTAAATAAAGAACACACAATTGATACCTTAACTTGAGTTATTGTTCAAGAAACAATAACACAAATAACCCTGATACCCAAATTTGATGCCACAAGTCTCATACTCTAAACTTAGACGTCTACTGGGTGGCTCTGTTGGTTAGATGCTGGCCTACTGATCCCAAGGTCTCCGGTTCAAATCTGGCCCAGACTGATGGTTTTTAAGTGTGCTCAAAAACGACACCTCCATGTCAGTAGATTTACTGGCATGTAAAAGAACTTACTGCGGGAGAAAATTCTGGCACACAGGCAATGCTGATGTGATCCTGGCAATTGACAGCATTGTTAAACAACAAATTAATTATTTTTCAAAAGTTAGACAACAAAGTCACTACTATGACATAAACGGTTCACAGTGGAGTCAAACACACATGAATTAACGTATATCCTATAAATACTAAAGCATACATGGCTCCTCAACATGTGGCAAACTAAAGTAAAAGCAACTATTCCAAATACTATATGTAGATGATATTTATATGACAAACTATATATTGGATTTTCTGGAAATAGACTGTGGAGTTCTCTTGTTTTGGAAGGAATTTTCTATAATTCTGTATAGCTGGTAAACCATAAGAGCTAGACAAAAACACACAGGAAAAAAAAAAAAAAATAAAAAAAAATTTAAAAAAATAAATAAATAGGGCTCTCTAAGATGCAGTTTATTTCAAATGTCTTTCTCACATTGGTCATTTCCGAGACGTATGTTGTTATTGCCTTGAATGTTTGAATACCCTTGAGTTGCTTGTGATGATAAAGTGGAATTTGTGGGCCAGCTTCTGATATCTGATATCAGTTGAGCCTGCTCTGTGCTTTCAGCTAAATGTGTGATGAAGTTACATAGAAAGCAGGCTTCGATACCAATAGTCTGTTGGAGCAGGGTAAAGAAAGTCTTGTGAATGTAATAGATCAGACTGTTACTTTCCCACTTAGCAATAGTAGGCATATGAAGTATTGTACTCCACCCAAAAATGTTGTAACAAGATTTCACTAGAAATACATGTTTTAAGGGCTCCTGAATCCAAAAAATGTGATGACTTGCCCTATGCTCTGTTTTTAATTAGTGGGAAAACAAATAATCATTAAACTAATTATGACTGATGGTAATTAGCTGTGTCAAAGTTGTACATGTTTAGGTTTTGACCCAACTCTGTGTCTGTAATATATTGATTACCCATGGAGTCATAATTAGCAACGTTCACAGTCTTGCACTTCTCAAGAAAGTTTATTTTTCTATCTACTTCATTTTAATTGGGATACAAGTTTGGAGAAATAGTCACATTGTATATTTTGTTATAAGTACAAAGGGAACAGCGATAGTCAAACGTTAAAGAAATGGACGCTATAGGCTGGGCGTTAAACTTCCATACTCGTTCCATGCAATCGTGAGAAATGACTGAAAATCAACAGGACTTAAAAGAAATATTGAACAAATTGAGCCATGAATATCTTGGATTTTTGCTCCAAATTTTTTTTTTTAAAGAAATGCACTATATTTGTAGTGTTGGTTTGCCTATTGTTTAACATTTACATCTGTGTGTGTGCACACAGATCGTTTTCTAAAACAGCTTTTTCTTTTTTTCAATTCAGGAGGGCTAGAAACATGACACTTTTCAGTGAAATGCAATACTTTACCTGTTGATGGTAGAGATGGTACTTGGAGGCAGCTTAGTTGAAGCGATTCGATTAGTCAAACATTGCAACTGCAGTCAAATGTGCCTGTGGTATAGGAAGGGGAGGGCCCAAGTAAAATAATTGGTGTAATGGCACCCTTGGAAGCTGACAGGGTTACATTTGACTGCAGTTGCATAGATTTTACTTCCTTTTCTTAAAAAAAATAACACTAGCTTTATTAAAAAATGTAATATGTTTACATTTGGAGAGAGCTGCAATTATTTGGGTTAGCATAAGAAGAGCTTAGAAAGAAAGAGTCGATAAAGTATCTCAAAACTTAACAAATTTGTATATATCCTATAAGACACACTGCCAATTAAAGGGCTAGAAGAGGGGAAGAAAGAATAACTCCAAAGCTAAATCTCAGATAAATACCAAAGTTGGTATTCAAGTTCAGGATCTTCCAAGGATGCAGTATTGTTTTCAAGAAACGACCCCCCCCCCCCCCGAGCTTAAAGCATTCTTTGCACAAAAAATTTATTTTAAATTTTCTTGCAAATGTGTATTAATGGTTTTGATTGCATTATTATATGCATATTTTTGTGCAAAATGAAACAAAAAAAAAAATGTAAAAAAAAAAAAGCTTTCAATTCTAATTGCTGACAGAATTAAGAGGAAAATTCCTGCTGCAATTACGTGGTCTTTTTTTTGTTAATTATGCCCCATAATCAAAATAACCTTAGAAACTTAAAGCAAATTGAAATAATGAAACGAAATATCTTGGAGTACAAAAGTAACCTGGCATATACAATGATGGTGATAGGAGCCAACTTGGTTTCAAGTTGAGCATCTTCCAGGTATGTGATACGAAGATTTTCAGAGAAATCCCCCACCATAAATTACACTTATAGATGGAAAATATTTTGAAAATATTGTTATTAAAAATGATTGTAATGATATTGATTACATTACCATATGTTCAAGATATTTGTATGACAAATGAAATTTCTTTCTTGATTTTTCTGCGTTTGTCCTCGGAAGTGCTGTTCATTCTGAATGACTTTTGTGTAACTGGTAAATTGTAAGAGTACATCTCGTTAAACCACACAATTTATGTCAAGTACACTTTTGTTTGTGGAGTTAATCATGTCCGAGGTATTCTTTGTTATAGGTTTGCATTTTGATATACTCGTGCCTTCGTTATTCATTTCTCTATCTCTTTGCCATGGAGAACTCTATTTCAAAGCCGTCACATATCGACCAGTTCTTAAAAGATCGCTGAAGTCAACTGCATTCTCCTATTTCCACTGTATCTATAAGGAAGTTGTGACAAAGCATTTCTACAAATGTTTATCTCTTAACATGAGGTTGATAAGAATAAACGCTTGTAAGAAGGAATAGTTGAGTAGAGAAGTCATGTGAGTGCAACGCTTTAATTTGTCATATAAACTAAACCCCGGCGCGACAGCCCACAAGGGGCCAAGGACTACCGCCCAGCCGCTGCGTCCCCCACCTCTGCCCACTACAGGCGTCATTGGTGAGGTGCAGTATTGGAGGGTGGGACGTGGTCAGCGCCCCGAGCCCTCCCGGCCGGTTATGCGGTCTTCTAGACCTGGGGCCGCTACTTCTCTATCAAGTAGCTCCTCAATTGGTCCCCCCGGGACCTAACGAGGCTGAGTGCACCCCGTGCCAGACCTCCCAGAGGGGATAAAATCCCCATGCTGGTACCGGGGATCGAACCCGGGTCCTCCGCGCCAGAGGCAAGCGAATTTGTCATATAGTGACGCTATATCCCTCTTGAAACTCTCTAAAGGATAAATAGAATGGTTTATGTGCCTACCTTTGTGCTCAAGATTACGTGAATTGCGGATGTCGAATAGATTCCACTTCAGGGCACGTAATCCCATCTAGATGCTGTTAAATTTAGTAGTACGATCGCAATAACAAGAGACTCGGAGATTGATGTTTTCATTAATTATTGTTATTATACCATTCCCTTTGTTCAATGAAATCGCATGTTCAGGGAATCGGGGCATTTTATGGTGTCCCTGTGTGCTACCGGCTGCTACAGTGGTGTACAGTGGGATGCAGTACCACTTAACTTGGTTGGTAAATTAAATGGAGACTAATAAATCTATTTGAAGCGAGTTGCCGACTGTTTGACGTTGTAGAATTAAACTATCTGTAAATGTTATGACTAGAAAGTGTAACTGTTGAAGTATCATATACCTACATATGTCAAGTTGTGAAGAATTATGTGTATCTACTTTAGGGCTGAACGTATTTCCGTAATAACAATGCGTATAACCTAAGTGCAGTCTGTAGAACCAATATCCGACGATATACAGGGCGTCCTCCCAACATGGGACCGAGTTACAAGACGTTTATCTACATGCAAAGTATGTTGAAACGTACCGTACTTGACAAGAGGATTTTAGAATCTAGTTGTGCATTTAATTGTTGGTTTAAGAGACTTTTTGTAAACATTTTGGCAGTGGTATGACGATTTTGTATTCGGGTTACGTGTATGGTGCGTGCGTGCGTGCGTGCAGTGCCGGTGAAAATACCCAAGTTTACGTGACAATGCGTTAGTGTTTTGTTGTGCTAGAATGTGTATTTATGTAGTTTGCAGTTGTGAATAACAGAGCCATTATTCCGTAAAACTCGACTGACAGCCTCTCGGTCCACATTAGGTCGAGTTATCGGAATTGCACTGTAGTAGTAGGGAAATGCACGTTTTGAGGCCCAATGAACCGGGCGCATGTGTGTACGACGCGAACAACATAATTCAACAAGAAAAGTTGCATGTTCCAAGCATGGACATGATGTGGGTAGTTAGCCGAGTGCCCAGCTGAGAGAAACTGGTGCACGCAATTAGCTGACGTCATGTCGGTCGAACATATCGATTCGAAACGTCGCATGGTCGCAATGTAGGGCGTTGTACATCCTTCACACGATACCAAGAGAAATGTGCTGCACTCACATAGCTTTCTCCACTCACTATTCTTACACTTGGCTACTCTTCTATTTCGTGTTGATCTAGATGAACATTTCAACATGTGTATTTTTAGACGTGGCGAATGACGTTGCTAGATCTGCGCAAGTATCGTCGTGCAAATTGATGGTGGGGGTAACGTCTCTGTTTTCTTCCTTGAAATAAACAATACCCCGCTTATAATGTGGAAGTCACCCCTATGGTATCATAAAGTGAACTAGAACATAAACCACTGCGTAGCTATCAGCCATTCGCCACGTCTAAAAATACCTCTGTACAAATGGTTTTATTACACATTTCCTTGTCGGTACATTGGGAACAGGAAAACACAGTAGGCGATAGTAAAATATTTTAAGATTTGGTCCCTATGTGATGGCTTTGATGTTCCGTTGTATTTGCATGGCCAATACGAGGGGAAAAACAATGAATGAAGAACGACGTCCCATTTGAGGAAACTATAAGGATTGTAAAATGCAAATTAGTCAATCAATTAACAAGGAATATCTTCTCCAGCAAAAAAAAAAAAAAAAAAAAAAAAAAAAAAAAAAGTGTTTATGCAAAAGCCATTTAGAATGAAGAGGAGTTCAGAGGCTATTCCCAGGAAATTAAATATATAGATTTCGTATGTCATGAAAATATCTCAAACAAACGTTATTTTAATCAAAATCGTTATAGGTATTTTTGGGAAAATCAATATTTTCGAAAAATGTTCCATGTAAAGGGTACTTTGGGGGGGGGGGGTTAAGGATTGGCTTGAAAATCTTCGTATTGCACCCTTATAAGATGCTCAACTTAAATACCAAGTTTAGTATTTATCCGACTTCTCGTTTTTTAGTTATATTGTGCAGAAACACACATACTTTCTTCGACTCCCTGAGCCGTACGGTATGTATTTCCACGAGTCGCTTGAATGCTAAACGGACCAAAAATGCTCTTGCTGTTAGCCAAGTATGTGCTAATCTGAGCGCGGTCGTTGGGCGCTACGTACTGCAGATAATCGATCACAGCAAAACACTTCTCTACTTTAAAGAATAACTGCAAGACACGAGTTTTAGAAGTGCCACTCTTTTATCAACATCTGGCCTACGTCATGACTACGCTACCAAAGTTCCTACATTAACGTTGCTAAAATCTTGAGCTCTTATTCGCATCTGAAAGATTATTTCTACTATGTGACTTGCTAAATTGTAAAAAATCTATTCCCTTATATATTTTCAGAACTCTCATACTGAATTGTAACACTGGAACCTTGAGCAAATGAACAATAATAAGAACAATCCCTAGCGCTGCGTCACGAGTGGGGTGTAGTACTGGAGGTGGCACGTGGTCACTGGTTCGAGCCCTCCCGGCCAGTTGGGACCTAACGAGACTGACTGGGTCCTCCGCGCCAGAGTCAGCCGCGCTATCACTGCGCTTCGGAGGCAGGCGGTCGAGCAAATAAATTACTAGTTGACTAATTTCGCCAGAATGGCTAATTGCTTTAGCAACTCTGCCTTATAACTAATAATTGCTTTAAATTGCCTGGCTAATACCGAGCAATTCCGCCTGTGACTAACTGACATTTACACTACATTTTCTTCTTAAAATGTCTGTCTAATGGTCAATATAGGTGTAAAAATGTTATTTGAATGACATATGACAGAGAATACATTGGTGGTTGTGATAGGGAATATAAAAACCTTAAAGTGAAACAATTATTTAATAATGAGCTCTAAACATTTCGTGACTAACTGACCTACAGTTGACAAAAAATGCCAGTTAGTCACGAAAAGTTTAGCGCTCATTATTAAATAATTGTTTCACTTTTTAAGGTTTTTATATTCCCTATCACAACCGCCAATGTATTCTCTGTCATCATATGTCGTTAAAATAACATTTTTACACCTATATTGACCATTAGACATTTTAAAAAGAAAATGTAGTCTAAATGTCAGTCACACGCGGAATTGCTCTAGTACCTTCTTATCCCGTGGTAAAATTGTAAAACATGCTTCCTACATTTTAACACGTAAAAATTCTTTATTGCAATTATTTGTCTATTATGTTTTTGTTAATAAAATTATTAATGTTATCACTCAATAATTCCGGTATAAATCATTAAGCGAAAAATAGATTAAACGCTTTCTACTTTCTCTACAACGCACCTATTAGAAGGAATTGCACTCAACCGAAAAATTCGATATCGGTATTTCATCAGAAATGCGTGTTTTCAGGACCCCTGCAGTTAAAGCAGTTTCAGGAAAATATCCACATATCTGTGTGAGCGTGCGCGCGTGTGAATAATAGAACTCAAAAACGAGAACTTGCATTTAAGTTTCGCTTAAAACTACCGTTTACATGGAACATTTTTTGTTGTTTGTTTTCTGAGAATTAGTTCAAGATTTCCACGAAAATACCACGAATTTAAGATATTTACATTGCAAGTAGGGTTGATTGATATCTTGAATTACCTGAAAATAGCTCGTGAAGTCGTTCATTTGAAACAAAGTTTTTTAAATTTTGCATAACTGGTAAACTGTAAGATATAAAAAAACGTACTGCACAGTAAACGTAGATCTCTTAAAACACTCAATTTATTTCAAATACTTATTTTACGGCATCTGTTATTTCTAGATATCCATCGTTATTGGTTTGAAATTCGTAATGTGTTGTCATTTTAAAAGTGTTGTGGCTAGTCAGTTGTTTCTCGTGATATCATGGAGCGAGTGTGGAATTTGAAGAGCAGTACATACATAGCGATGCACGTTTTAAACATTTGATTATCGCCAGCTTCCTGTGTTCCCCGGGTGCCCACAACAATGTGTTTTGAAACTATTTCTGCAAATATTTATCTGTATTGCAACACCTCCGAACACTACACTACCCTCCTTGTATCGAGGCCTGGGGAGAGCTGCCGGGATAGGTGAGAAAGGTGATGGTGGAGCAGTTTGGGGAAACCTGCCCAGATTCCGTTTTGGCACCGTCGCAGGAGACACAGTACAATATAGTGCAGTGATTGCGAATAAGGAACCTAACTCAGGATTAATTGTGCAATTAAAATAAACATTGAGGGGCCTTTCAAGTGCAGAATTGCAGTTATAAATTGTGGAGGAGTTAGATTGAAAGCATTCCTCTACAGATGGAGAAAAGATCACATGTAAGTTGTGTTACACAAGTTTTGTTTTTGAGACACTGAAAATCTGCATTTTCATGTATTACAACAGGTTACGAAAATGTAAAGGTTAACCTTATGAATGGTACCTATAGGTCAATAATTCAGGTCACATATAATTCAATTTTTATTGTGTTACTTTTACGTATCTCACTGTGCAATTTCATGTCTGCCGTGTAACCCAGCAGATAATTTCAAATTAGCTGCTCATCTAGAGGTACACGTTTACTTTGTACGTCGTTTGATTGAGTGCGCAAAAGAGGCAGCTTTGTTTACGTTGTCGCTGCCCGGCACTTCGTGTGCACTAAACTTGAAGAGGCGGGTACGAAAATGCCTCGCCCTGGCATAAGTAAAGAGGGGAATGAATTCGCCCAGAGACTGACAAAAATATGATTTAGCATGTACTCGAATACATTTCCGCCTCGTATATATCGTGCCCAATACTTACTAAGGAAATACAGAACATCGAGTTTACAGATTCAATCCTTGCTGCGCGTTGTTAAGGATTTGTCTTGCTGCAGGTATGTTTGTAATTCTGACACACCTTAAAAGGGATAGAAATTATGAAAAATACAGTTGGCCATTAATAGCCTCAGAAACCCATTACTACACATTAAGGATACCCATCTGTGTAAAAAGGCTAAAAATTTCAAAAATTGTCAAAAATGGATTTTTGTTTTATCAAATAGTTTAAATCTTCTGCTTTATTTTGATATGCTTTTTATAGCCTTACGGCCGTTTTAACTATGTCACATGGCCGCCTAACTGATTGCCTGTAAGTGGTCATGTCCATTTAAATCCATACAGTTCCATTATCCTTGCTATGACTTCAAACTTAGTTTTTCCATGTTTTTATTTTTAACACTATTTGCCCTTTAAAATGCTCCACACGATGCAATTTTCAGTACTTATGCGTGAAATTTGGTGTATCTGCTTAGAAATAACATTAAAAAGAAATGATGAGATAATTTTTTCGTAACGTGAATAACTGCTGAGTAATTAAATATTAAAGTGTACATTTCGAAATTTAAATGAAAAAAATTATGAATTTAAACTTTAAAATGTATTTTTATCCAAACTAATAACAAGATTAAAAAATTATCTCATCAATTTGCTAACATTCTATTACAGGACATAACTGAAAATTATTAAGCTTTTCAAATCAAAATTGCATCATGGGGAACCATTTATACAAATATTTAAAAAATATAATAAAATATTAATGTTAGCAACTAATCTGACTAAATGTATGAAATTTAGCACAGTTACTCTTCACTATACAGTGATGTGTTAAAATTTCAAATCAATCCAAAGAAAACTTTAGATTTTCAAAATTTCACAGATGGGTATCCTTAAACATTTAAAGAGTTAATTATTATTTACATTGAAACTCTCAGGTCAGAACTATAAACTCATAACGAGAGTTGGGAACAGGAGCAAACTAGAGGTCCCGAGTTGGAATCTCGGCTAGAGTGGGTTATCCTGAGAGGACGAATGTGGACCTCTGGCTCACTCACTGTCCGATATGGCATATTACGTACACATTAGAACATGGTCAGAAATGTGAAGGCCAAGCGAGCTACGTTATGCATAAAAACATCAAGTTGGTTAGACGTTGGCCTGCTGATCATGTAAAAGAACTCCTGCGGGACAAAATTCCAGCACACCGGCGACGCATACCGCATTTGTCAGGACCCAGATAGTGCAGCATGACCCATAGATCTAACCATACAAAGTAACCAATCCAGCACAATGCAGATTATTCATACAGCTTGATGTTACTTAAGATAAACATTTGCAGAAATAGTTTAATTGCATATTTCTTAATAGGTACAGTGGAAATACGGAAACAGGCCTAAGCAATAAACGAATCTTTTAAAAAATGGTCGCTTTGTGATGACTGACATTCCGTTCTCTTAGCATGGCCAAGAAATTAAAAGAAATGAATAACTAGTTATTTGAGAAAAAGTGTACGTATTTTAAATGCAAAATAAAACAAGGAATACCTCGGAAATTCTTAACTCTACGACAAAGAAAACAATATTTGACAAAGTGTGTGCTTTAACGAGATCTACAAATCTTGTGGACCAATATTTTGTACAGTTCTGCCTGTCCAGCAGTTCATGCCTTAGAGGAATGAAGGGAAGGAGAGAGATATTCCACGTAGTGTAACTAGAGTTCTGTAAACTTCTTCGCAAACGTTGCCGCTGGTTATGTTGCCAACTCACCTCCAAAGTTATTCGCCCTAGGTTTACTCATTGCTAAATTCCCTTAATTTCAGTTGTAAAATTTTGCGCGTCACTAGCGGTATGTCTAAAGTAAAGAAAGGAGTGGATAAACCCTCGCCTAGGAGTGCTGTGAAATGTGCTAACATGTTGTGGTTCAGAATGACAGTTCTATGTATAAAACAGTTCTTTACAGGATGTTTCAATCAAATAAACCTAAAGGGGACTTTTAAAACGCGCGCATTTTTGTTTTCATGGAGCCACACCATATACACGTGTTTGGACTCATCCCACTGAACTAGCTTGGGCCAAGATAAAATAGTTAAAGAAATGTAACAGGTACTTCTTACAGGAATTGCAGGAGGACATGTCACTTGTGACTGAAACAGACTGGCAGCCTTTTACAAAAATACAGAAAAGATAGAAAATGATCAGTGGAAGAAAGACGTAGTAGTTGAAAGGATCGTTTATAATCTAAATAACATTTAAGTTGCACAATTCTGAGCGTCTTCTGTGCTTTAATCTATAGCTGCTTACCTGCCTACCTGCCTTCCTTCCTGCCTGCCTGCCTACCTACCCGCCTAGCTGCCTACCTGCCTTCCTGCCTGCCTGTCTGCCTTCCTGCCTGCCTGCCTAGCTGTCTACCTGCCTTCCTGCCTGCCTGCCTAGCTGCCTACCTGCCTACCTGCCTTCCTGCCTAGCTGCCTACCTGCCTTCCTGCCTGCCTGCCTACCTGCTTGCCATCCTGCCTGCCTGACTGTCTGCCTTCCTGCCTGCCTGCCTACCTACCCGCCTAGCTGCCTACCTGCCTTCCTGCCTGCCTGTCTGCCTTCCTGCCTGCCTGCCTAGCTGTCTACCTGCCTTCCTGCCTGCCTGCCTAGCTGCCTACCTGCCTTCCTGCCTAGCTGCCTACCTGCCTACCTGCCTTCCTGCCTAGCTGCCTACCTGCCTTCCTGCCTGCCTGCCTACCTGCTTGCCATCCTGCCTGCCTGACTGTCTGCCTTCCTGCCTGCCTACCTGCCTGCCTTCCTGCCTGCCTAGCTGCCTTCCTGCCTGCCTGCCTACCTGCTTGCCTTCCTACCTGCCTAGCTGCCTACCTGCCTTCATGCCTGCCTGCCTGTCTGCCTTCCTGCCTGCCTTACTATCTTCCTACCTGCCTTCCTACCTTCCTGCCTGCCTGTCTTCCTGCCTGCCTGCCTGTCTGCCTGTCTGCCTTCCTACCTGCCTAGCTGCCTACCTTCCTGCCTGCCTTCCTTCCTACCTGCCTACCTTCCTGCCTGCCTGTCTTCCTACCTGCCTACCTGCCTTCCTGCCTGCTTGCCTGCCTGTCTTCCTGCCTTCCTACCTGCCTACCTGCCTGCCTGCCTGTCTTCCTGCCTGTCTGCCTTCCTACCTGCCTAGCTGCCTACCTGCCAACCTACCTTCCTGCCTGCCTACCTGCCTAGCTGCCTACCTTCCTGCCTGCCTTCCTACCTGCCTAACTGCCTACCTGCCTGCCTTCCTACCTGCCTAGCTGCCTACGTTCCTGCCTACCTGCCTAGCTACCTACGTACCTTCCTGCCTGCCTAGCTGCCTACGTTCCTGCCTACCTGCCTGCCTGCCTTCCTACCTGCCTAGCTGCCTACCTGCCTTCCTACCTGCATAGCTGCCTACCTGCCTGCCTGCCTTCCTACCTGCCTAGCTGCCTACCTACCTGCCTGCCTGCCTTCCTACCTGCCTAGCTGCCTACCTGCCTTCCTACCTGCATAGCTGCCTACCTGCCTGCCTGCCTTCCTACCTGCCTAGCTGCCTACCTACCTTCCTGCCTGCCTACCTACCTGCCTTCCCACCTGCCTAGCTGCCTACGTTCCTGCCTACCTGCCTACCTACCTTCCTGCCTTCCTACCTGCCTAGCTGCCTACCTGCCTTCCTGCCTGCCTTCCTGCCTACCTGCCTAGCTGTCTTCCTTCCTACCTGCCTGCCTGCCTTCCTACCTTCCTGCGTGCCTGTCTTCCTGCCTGCCTGCCTGTCTGCCTTCCTACCTGC
The DNA here is from genome assembly GCA_030765045.1 of Tenodera sinensis. Taxonomy (NCBI): domain Eukaryota; kingdom Metazoa; phylum Arthropoda; class Insecta; order Mantodea; family Mantidae; genus Tenodera; species Tenodera sinensis. Next base: position 307,355,256 of record CM060962.1, read on the forward strand.
CTAGCTGCCTACCTTCCTAGCTGCCTACCTTCCTGCCTGCCTGTCTGCCTTCCTACCTACCCACCTACCTACCCACCCACCTACCTACACACCCACCTACCCACCCACCTACCTACCTAACTACCCACCCACCTACCCACCTACCCACCCACCCACCTACCTACCCACCTACCCACCCACCCACCTACCTACCCACCTACCTACCCACCTACCCACCCACCTACCTACCCACCTACCTACCCACCCACCCACCTACCTACCCACCTACCTACCCACCCACCTACCTACCCACCTACCTACCCACCCACCTACCCACCCACCCACCTACCTACCCACCTACCCACCCGCCTACCTACCCACCTACCCACCCGCCTACCTACCCACCTACCCACCCACCCGCCTACCCACCCACCTACCTACCCACCCACCTACCTACCCACCTACCTACCCACCCACCTACCTACCCACCTACCTGCCCACCCACCTACCCACCTACCTACCCACCTGCCCACCCACCCACCCACCTACCCACCCACCTACCCACCCACCTACCCACCCACCTACCCACCTACCTACCCACCCACCTATCCACCCACCTACCTACCCACCTACCTGCCCACCCACCTACCCACCTACCTACACACCTACCTACACACCCACCTACCCACCCACCTACCCACCCACCCACCCACCCACCTACCCACCCACCCACCCACCTACCCACCCACCTACCCACCCACCTACCCACCTACCTACCCACCCACCTATCCACCCACGTACCTACCCACCTACCCACCCACCCACCTACCTACCCACCTACCCACCCGCCCACCTACCCACCTACCTACCCACCTACCCACCTACCCACCTACCCACCCACCTACTCACCCACCTACCCATCCACCCATCCATCCACCCACCTACCCACCCACCTACCTACCCACCGGCCCACCTACCCACCCACCTACCTACCCACCCACCTACCCACCCACCTACCCACCCACCTACCTACCCAGCCACCTACCCACCCACCTACCTACCCACCCACCTACCTACCCACCCACCCACCTACCTACCCACCTACCTACCTACCCACCCACCTACCTACCTACCCACCCACCTACCGACCCACCTACCTACCTACCCAGCCACCTACCTACCCACCCACCCACCTACCTACCTACCTACCCAACTACCTACCCAACTACCTACCCACCCACCTACCCACCCACCTACCCACCCAACTACCTACCCACGTACCCAGCCACCTACCTACCCACCCACCCACCTACCCATCTACCTACCTACCTACCCACCTACCCACCCAATTACCTACACACATACCCACCTACCTACCCACCCACCTACCTACCCACCCACCTACCTACCCAGCCACCTACCTACCCACCCACCTACCTATCCAGCCACCTACCCACCCACCCACCTACCCACCTACCTACCCACCCACCTACCTACCTACCCACCCACCCACCTACCTACCCACACACCTACCTACCCACCCACCTACCCACCCACCTACCCACCCACCTACCTACCTACCCAGCCACCTACCTACCCACCCACCCACCTACCTACCCATCCACCCACCCACCTACCCACCCAACTACCTACCCACCTACCCACCCACCTACCTACCCACCGGCCCACCTACCCACCGGCCCACCTACCCACCCACCTACCTACCCAGCCACCTACCTACCTACCCACCCACCTACCTACCCAGCCACCTACCCAGCCACCTACCCACCTACATACCTACCCACCTACCTACCCACCCACCTACCTACCCACCCACCTACCCACCTACCTACCTACCTACCCACCTACCTACCCAGCCACCTACCTACCCACCTACCCACCCACCTACCTACGTACCCAGCCACCTACCAACCCACCCACCTACCCACCCACCTACCCACCCACCCACCCACCTACCCACCCACCTACCTACCCACCTACGTACCTACCTACCCACCTACCCACCGGCCCACCTACCCTCCCACCTACCTAACCACCTACCTACCCATCCACCTACCTACCCACCCACCCACCCACCTACCCACCTACCTACCTACCTACCTACCCAGCCACCTACCTACCTACCCACCTACCTACCCACCCACCTACCCACCTACCTACCCACCCACCCACCCACCTACCTACCTACCCAACTACCTACCCAACTACCTACCCAACTACCTACCCACCCACCTACCCACCCAACTACCTACCCACGTACCCAGCCACCTACCTACCCACCCACCCACCTACCCATCTACTTACCTACCTACCCACCTACCTACCCAACTACCTACCCACCCACCTACCTACCCACCCACCTACCCACCCAACTACCTACACACCTACCCACCTACCTACCCACCCACCTACCTACCCACCCACCTACCTACCCACCCACCTACCTACCCAGCCACCTACCTACCCACCCACCTACCTATCCAGCCACCTACCCACCCACCTACCCACCCACCTACCTACCTACCCACCCACCCACCTACCTACCCACACACCTACCTACCTACCCACCTACCTACCTACCCACCTACCTACCCAGCCACCTACCTACCTACCTACCTACCCACCTACCCACCCACCTACCTACCTACCCATCCACCCACCCACCTACCCACCCAACTACCTACCCACCCAACTACCTACCCACCTACCCACCCACCTACCTACCCACCGGCCCACCTACCCACCCACCTACCTACCCACCCACCCACCTACCTACCCAGCCACCTACCTACCCACCCACCCACCTACCTACCTACCCAGCCACCTACCCACCCACCTACCCACTTACCTACCTACCCACCCACCTACCTACCCACCCACCTACCCACCTACCTACCTACCCACCTACCTACCCAGCCACCTACCTACCTACCTACCCACCTACCTACCTACCTACCCAGCCACCTACCTACCCAGCCACCTACCTACCCACCCACCCACCTACCCACCCACCCACCCACCTACCCACCCACCCACCTATCCACCCACCTACGTACCCACCTACCTACCTACCTACCCACCTACCTATCTACCTACCTACCTACCGGCCCACCTACCCTCCCACCTACCTAACCACCTACCTACCTACCCACCCACCTACCTACCCACCCACCTACCTACCTACCCAGCCACCTACCTACCTACCCACCTACCTACCCAGCCACCTACCTACCTACCCACCTACCTACCCACCCACCTACCCACCTACCTACCCACCCACCCATCTACCTACCCACCTACCTACCTACCCACCTACATACCCACCCACCTACCCACCTACCTACCTACCTACCCAGCCACCTACCTAGCTACCTAAACACAGGAACAAAATCAATACGATGGACGCTAGGCTAAGGTTTATCTGCACGCCTCTCCTCGCCTCATTATCCTTGCTTCAGTTCCATCAACAGCAATCGCGTAAATAAAAACAATGACTGCTGGAAATGTTCCCAGAGTAACAGGTCACCGAACTCCTTATCTCTCCCTCTCTTCGGTATTTTGTGACGTACCTGCACTACAAGGGAGGTGGGAAGGTGCCTGTTGATTCTAGGCCCAGGCCCGGACATACGTACTCTCACCGATCGATAGAAGTTGGCAAGCCTGCCGCTGCAGTGAAACAAACAGACTGACAGTACACGCAGGGTCGTGCGCGGCGCGGTGCGGTGCGGTACAGTGCGGTATCTGCTGATGTGTTCATTGTGCTGCGGTAAGTAAGTGATCCTTTGATATTCAGTTAATAAGGAAGAGTTTGGGCGGTCATGTTGGTAAGAGTGAGCCTACACAAACTGATATAGGGTGTAGTCACGCTTTCGTGGTGGTCGCCATCTTAGATAATTAGACCGACGCTAGCGCCAAATTTACATATTTAGGGCAACTCCCACATTGTAGAAATATTGACAAACTGATGTCTTATATCCACATGACTTTCTGTATCTACTCTTCAACAAACTATTCTTACAAAAGTTTATTCTTTTGTTTACATCATGTTAATTGCGATAGACATGTGTAGAAAAGGTTTTGTTACATCTTTCCTTGTAGCTACAATGGGAATACTAAAATACAGTAGACTTTAGTGATAGTCAAATATTTCAACAGCTGGTCGGTATGTGATGGCTTTGACATTCAATTCTCTTTGCTTGACGAAGAGATAAAACACGAAAAACACTTCCCGTTTGAGGAAAGTATAACTTATTTGAAAATTCAAATCGATAACAATCTCGGAAGTGGTTCATTCAAAAACAAAACAACAAATGTAATTCACATAATTGCATACTTAAACGAGAGGTACATTTTTGTGTAGTAATAATTTGTCTATCTGTTGCGGTTTACAAGTTATGCAAAAGTCATTCGAACGAAGAGGACTTCAGGGTCTATTTCCAGAAAATACAAGATGTATGCTTCATTTGTTATGAAAATATGTAAAACATGTGGCATTTTAATCCAAATCGCTAGAGCTATTTTTGAGAAAATCAAAATGTTCAAAAAATGTTCCTATAGAAGTTGGTGAAATTAATATCAAGTTTGGTATTTAATGAATTTTTCATTTTTGAGTTTTGCTGTTCTCAGAAATACGCGGCTCCTTTCCTAAAAATGGCTTTTTTTTTTTTTTTTTTTTTTTTTTTTTTAATTCGGGAGTCTCAAAACATGTAGGTGTATCCTGTGAAATCTAGGTATCGGATTTTAGGGTGTGATCCAATACTTGTTTAAGTTGTTCAACTTGTTTAACTCATGTTAGTGCACATGTTGACTTTGAGATACATGATGTGTTACACTCTACAAGCGCTTATTCCTGTAGGTACATACCTATCTACCTTATGTTAATCCAGGTACACATTCGTAGAAGGAACTGTATTACATTTGTCCTTGTAGTCACAACTGAAATAGGCAAATACAGTTGGCTAAGTGATAGGTAATTTAAGAGCTGATCGCCATGTAACTGAAATTCCATTCTCTTTGCATGGCCAGAGAAAAAAGAACAGGAAACAAATAAGGATAAAAAGAATAGTGTATCCTTATTCGAGAAAAGTGACCTACTGGAAGATTCAACAAATAAAGAATATCTTGGGAATTGTTCAACTGCAGAAAAATGTGACAAGTTGTATAGGCAGGCTCCGTACCTCAGTCGGTACAGCACCTGCCTGTTGAGCAAGATGTTCCAGATTCGATTCCGGGCTGGGAGGGTGGAAAGTTTTCTTCCACTAGAATAATTCCCCATTCTCCCTAGAGTCTGGAAGTATGGATAGGAGTATGTCTGTGTGTGTGTCTGTATGACTGTGTGTATCTGTATGTGTGTCTGTATGTGTGTGTGTCTGTGTGTGACTGTATGTATGTGTGTATGTCTGTGTGTATATGTGTGTGTGTGACTATGTCTGTGTGTGTGTCTGTGTGTGTCTGTATGCCTGTGTGTGTCTGTATCTGCATGCGTGTCTGTGTGTGTATGTGTGTGACTATGTCTGTATGTGTGTGTGACTGTATGTCTGTGTGTGTGTCTGTATGACTGTGTGTATGTCTGTGTGTGTGTCTATATGACTGTGTGTATGTGTGTGTGTGGGTCTGTATGACTGTGTGTATGACTATGTGTATGTGTGTGTGTCTGTATGTATGTGTGTGTCTGTGTGTGACTGTATGTCTGTGTGTATGTGCGTGTCTGTATGTGTGTATCTGTGTCTGTATGTATGTGTGTGTATGTGTGTGACTGTATGTCTGTATGTGTATGTGTGTCTGTATGTGTGTATGTGTGACTTTATGTCTGTAGGTGTATGTGTGTGTCTGTATGTGAGTATGTGTATGTGTCTGTGTGTGTATGTGTGTGTCTGTATGTGTGTGTCTGTATGTGTGTATGTGTGTGTCTGTATGTGTGTGTGACTGCTATGTGTATGTGTGTGTGTCTGTATGTGTGTGAGACTGCATGTGTGTATGTATGTGTGTGTCTGTATGTGTGTATGTGTATATGTGTCAGTATGTGTGTGTCTGTATGTATGTGTGTATGTGTGTATGTGTATATGTCTCTGTATGTATGTGTGTGTCTGTATGTGTGTATGTGTATATGTGTCAGTATGTGTGTGTCTGTATGTATGTCTGTATGTGTATATGTCTCTGTATGTATGTGTGTGTCTGTATGTGTGTGACTGCATGTGTGTATGTGTGTGTCTGTATGTGTGTGTGACTGCATTTGTGTATGTGTGTGTCTGTATGTATATGTGTGTGTATGTATGTGTATATGTGTCTGTATGTGTTTGTGTCTGTATGTATATGTGTGTGTCTGTATGTGTATATGTGTCTGTATGTGTTTGTGTCTGTATGTATATGTGTGTGTCTGTATGTGTATATGTGTCTGTATGTGTTTGTGTCTGTATGTATATGTGTGTGTCTGTATGTGTATATGTGTCTGTATGTGTTTGTGTCTGTATGTATATGTGTGTGTCTGTATGTGTGTATGTGTCTGTATGTGTATATGTGTCTGTATGTGTTTGTGCTGTATGTATATGTGTGTGTCTGTATGTGTATATGTGTCTGTATGTGTTTGTGTCTGTATGTATATGTGTGTGTCTGTATGTGTATATGTGTCTGTATGTGTATATGTGTCTGTATGTGTTTGTGTCTGTATGTATATGTGTGTGTCTGTATGTGTATATGTGTCTGTATGTGTTTGTGTCTGTATGTATATGTGTGTGTGTCTGTATGTGTATATGTGTCTGTATGCGTGTGTGTCTGTATGTATATGTGTGTGTATGTATGTGTATATGTGTCTGTATGTGTTTGTGTCTGTATGTATATGTGTGTGTCTGTATGTGTATATGTGTCTGTATGTGTTTGTGTCTGTATGTATGTGTGTGTCTGTATGTGTATATGTGTCTGTATGCGTGTGTGTCTGTATGTGTTTGTGTCTGTATGTATATGTGTGTGTCTGTATGTGTATATGTGTCTGTATGTGTTTGTGTCTGTATGTATATGTGTGTGTCTGTATGTGTATATGTGTCTGTATGTGTTTGTGTCTGTATGTGTTTGTGTCTGTATGTATATGTGTCTGTATGTGTATGTGTGTCTGTATGTGTTTGTGTCTGTATGTGTTTGTGTCTGTATGTGTATGTGTCTGTATGTGTATATGTGTCTGTATGTGTTTGTGTCTGTATGTATATGTGTCTGTATGTGTATGTGTGTCTGTATGTGTTTGTGTCTGTATGTGTTTGTGTCTGTATGTATATGTGTCTGTATGTGTATATGTGTCTGTATGTGTTTGTGTCTGTATGTGTTTGTGTCTATGTATATGTGTCTGTATGTAAATGTGTGTCTGTGTGTATGTGGTCGGTCTGGGTGGCTTCATTTGGTTAGACGCTGGCCAACTGTTCCCAAGGTCTCGGGTTCAAACCCGGCCCAGGCCGATGGTTTTTAAGTGTGCTTAAAAACGACAGCTCCATGTCAGTAGATTTACTGGCATATAAAAGAACTCCTGCGGGACAAAATTCCGGCACACCGGCGACGCTGATGTGATCCTGGCAATTGACAGCGTCGTTAAACAACAAAAATATTTTTTTTGTGTGTATGTGTCTGTGTGTGTCTGTATATGTGTGTGACTGCATGTGTGTGTATGTGTGTGTATGTGTGTGTATGTGTGTCTGTATGTGTTTGTGTATGTATATGTGTGTGTCTGTGTCTGTATGTGTGTATGTGTCTCTGTATGTGTATATGTGTCTGTATGTGTTTGTGTCTGTATGTATATGTGTGTGTCTGTATGTGTATATGTGTCTGTATGTGTTTGTGTCTGTATGTATATGTGTGTGTCTGTATGTGTATATGTGTCTGTATGTGTTTGTGTCTGTATGTATATGTGTGTGTCTGTATGTGTGTATGTGTCTGTATGTGTATATGTGTCTGTATGTGTTTGTGCTGTATGTATATGTGTGTGTCTGTATGTGTATATGTGTCTGTATGTGTTTGTGTCTGTATGTATATGTGTGTGTCTGTATGTGTATATGTGTCTGTATGTGTATATGTGTCTGTATGTGTTTGTGTCTGTATGTATATGTGTGTGTCTGTATGTGTATATGTGTCTGTATGTGTTTGTGTCTGTATGTATATGTGTGTGTGTCTGTATGTGTATATGTGTCTGTATGCGTGTGTGTCTGTATGTATATGTGTGTGTATGTATGTGTATATGTGTCTGTATGTGTTTGTGTCTGTATGTATATGTGTGTGTCTGTATGTGTATATGTGTCTGTATGTGTTTGTGTCTGTATGTATGTGTGTGTCTGTATGTGTATATGTGTCTGTATGCGTGTGTGTCTGTATGTGTTTGTGTCTGTATGTATATGTGTGTGTCTGTATGTGTATATGTGTCTGTATGTGTTTGTGTCTGTATGTATATGTGTGTGTCTGTATGTGTATATGTGTCTGTATGTGTTTGTGTCTGTATGTGTTTGTGTCTGTATGTATATGTGTCTGTATGTGTATGTGTGTCTGTATGTGTTTGTGTCTGTATGTGTTTGTGTCTGTATGTGTATGTGTCTGTATGTGTATATGTGTCTGTATGTGTTTGTGTCTGTATGTGTTTGTGTCTGTATGTATATGTGTCTGTATGTGTATGTGTGTCTGTATGTGTTTGTGTCTGTATGTGTTTGTGTCTGTATGTATATGTGTCTGTATGTGTATATGTGTCTGTATGTGTATGTGTGTCTGTATGTGTTTGTGTCTGTATGTGTTTGTGTCTGTATGTGTTTGTGTCTGTATGTATATGTGTCTGTATGTATATGTGTCTGTATGTGTATGTGTGTCTGTATGTGTTTGTGTCTGTATGTGTTTGTGTCTGTATGTATATGTGTCTGTATGTGTATATGTGTCTGTATGTGTTTGTGTCTGTATGTGTTTGTGTCTGTATGTATATGTGTCTGTATGTATATGTGTCTGTATGTAAATGTGTGTCTGTGTGTATGTGGTCGGTCTGGGTGGCTCATTTGGTTAGACGCTGGCCAACTGTTCCCAAGGTCTCGGGTTCAAACCCGGCCCAGGCCGATGGTTTTTAAGTGTGCTTAAAAACGACAGCTCCATGTCAGTAGATTTACTGGCATGTAAAAGAACTGCGGGACAAAATTCCGGCACACCGGCGACGCTGATGTGATCCTGGCAATTGACAGCGTCGTTAAACAACAAAAATATTTTTTTGTGTGTGTATGTGTCTGTGTGTGTCTGTATATGTGTGTGACTGCATGTGTATGTGTCTGTGTGTGTATATGTGTCTGTATGTGTTTGTGTCTGTATGTGTGTATGTATATGTGTGTCTGTGTCTGTATGTGTGTATGTGTATATGTGTCTGTATATGTATGTGTCTGTATGTCTGTATCTGTGTGTGTGTCTGTCTGTCTCTCTGTCTGCCCGTCTGTGACTCTCAGTCTGTGGACAGCATAACACAAAAACGAAAAGTCAGTTGGAAGCAAAAGTTGGTATTGATGCATCTTTCAAGGATGCAACACGAAGATTTTGATGGAAATTCATCCACCCTAAACTACCCTTTTCATGGAAAATTTGAATTTTCTCGAAAATGGCTCTAACGATTTTGATTAAAATACTACATGTTTAAGATATTTTTATGTGAAATGAAATGTATATTTTGAATTTTCTGTAGTCCTGTTTACGCTGGATGACTTTTGCATAACTGGTAAACCGTAAGAGATAAGACGAAATCTTATTGAAAGCTTTAAAATATTTGACTATCGCTCAAAGCCTACTGTACTCCCATATTCCCCTTGTACCTACAAGGAAATAAGCAATATGATAATTTGTACAAATGTTTGTGAACTAAAACAAAGAAGATATAGGAATAAGAGTCCGTAAAATGGTTAGTACAAGAGTGGAGAAAATCCTTTGAGTGCAACATCAGATTTTTCAATTATACCCTACGCACACGCGCACACACTCACGCGCATGCACGCACTAGGACCTGTTCTAAAGATGCTTTTCTTTAATATCAGAGGTCCCAAAATGTGTAGGTATTTGTGGTGAAATGTTGTATGTACTTGCCCTAATACGTAAGAAAGATTGGCTATGAGGCGTTGTGAAGTGAAGTGAATCGCCTCGCCTCGCCTCGCCTCGCCTCGCCTCGCCTCGCCTCGCCTCGCCTCGCCTCGCCTCGCCTCGCCTCGCCTCGCCTCGCTTCCAGCAGATCAATATGTGGGAGGGGTTCTTCCGCAGGAGCGTTTGGCAATTACCTCAACGATGTAACAAGAAGGATTTTCGAGTAAACCTTCCCACTCCAAACTAGTCTTTACATGGAGAAATGTTCCTTAGCTTTCATTTTGTCATAAAGATTTTGGTTTTGAAAGCTTATAGTTTCTTAGAGTTCCCAAACACAGGCATGGACATTTCCCCTGTTGTTTTAGTGTCATCTCGAAATGTGCCATTTATTTCATTCTATGTGCAAGGAAATGGGTGGGGAAGATACGCTCATGTGATTAGTTGAGGTGCACATATCCCGTAACATTCACATGACTTTCTCTGCCCATTCGTCAACAACTATTCTTTAAAAGGTCATTACTGCATGTTAATCGAGAATAACATTCGTAGAAAATGTATTACATATTATCTTCTAGGTACACTGGGAATAGGGAATATAGTCTTAAGCGATAGGCAACTCATTTAAGAGCTGGTCGCTCTGTGATACTTTGAAATTCGATTCTCCTTAGCCAATACACAAGAAAGAACAAAGGACAATTTCCTATTTAAAAAAAGTGTATTTGTTGAAAATGCAAACCAATAACAAGGACTGTCTCCGAAATTGTTAATTCTACACACAGCAAAAATGTACATTTGTGTGTTTAAGATTTAGCATGCGAGGAGTGTAGTTGTGTGTTAGCGCATGCGTTAGTGGGGTTCCACATTAGCAGCCAGGTTAATCTCGCAAGGTGCTGTAGGCACGAACTAAGTGACCTGCTCTTGTCGGTTTACAGTCAGTTATGTAGATATACATTTCATCGCATTAGCAGAGTTTTAAAGCCTTTGGGCTTCGTTCGAAAATGTTAATATATAACTTTGTTATGAAAGCCGTTTATAAGGATTTCAAGCAGATATACTTCAGCTCCACGCATACAGTGGCGTTTTCATTTGGATAGGTGGACAAAGTGGTAAAAACATGACATGTCGCTTTATTGACTGTTTCGTAACATCCTGTAGCGGATGCCGTTGTTTGCTTTTCTGTTACCATGGTCACTGAGAAAGGAAATGTTTTATCTGATATTGTATGCACCGGGCCTAGTTCGGTAGCGTTCCGCACCATTTAGGACTGCTAATTGTAAAATACATATGGTGTGTAAGCACACTTATACAAACTATTATTACTAATGCTTATTCTTCACTTATCCACTTAAGAGAAATATTTGTAGAAATGGTTCTATTGCATATTAGGTGAAATAGCCGCCGGTTTATCCCCACAACCTGTAGACTGATGAGGTTGCATTTGTGTTTCGACTTACTACGCTTAAACAAAGGGTTCAACTCTTAAGATACTATTAACAACAACAAATAATCAACATAAATAAAAGACGGGGAAGACACTATGCAAACTCACTTTTAACAGTCACAAGTACTGCAGGAAGAAAAGCGAGTAGAGGAAGCCGTGTGAATGTAATACGTTGCATTTGTATGATTGTTTATACAAGAGGGAAGAGAGGAGAAAGCGTGACTGTGTTTCATAAAAGAGAGCGTGTAGAGAAGAACATTTGAATGTGTTACGGAAAAGAAAAGTACGTAGAGAAAATCTTGTGAGTGTAATACGTTGCATTTCTATTACAATCATAGAAAATTGCATGAATTTTATGTTGAAGGGCGAGGAGGGAAAGAAATGTCATCCTGTTTCGTAATAATAATAATAATAATAATAATAATAATAATAATAATAATAATAATAATAATAATAATAATAATAATAATAATAATAATAATAAAATAAAATAAAATAAAAAAAAAAGCGCGTAGAGAAAAACGTGCATTTCTATTTGTCATAGAAAATTGTGTGAATAAAATTGTAGGTTGAAGTAAAAGTAAGCGAGTTGAGAAAACCGTCTGAATGTAATTCGTTGTAGAGTAAAATGGGTAGCATAGAAAGCTTCTCCACCCTTGTGGTCGGCATATTAGAGGACACACGTACTACCTGTTGTGCAGGGGTTCCCGGCATATTAGCGGACATACGTACTAACTGTTGTGCAAGGGTTTCCGGCATATTAGCGGACACACGTACTACCTGTTGTGCAAGGGTTCCCGGCATATTAGCGGACACACGTACTAACTGTTGTGCAAGGGTTTCCGGCATATTAGCGGACATACGTACTAACTGTTGTGCAAGGGTTTCCGGCATATTAGCGGACATACGTACTAACTGTTGTGCAAGGGTTTCCGGCATATTAGCGGACATACGTACTAACTGTTGTGCAAGGGTTTCCGGCATATTAGCGGACACGCCTACTACCTGTTGTGCAAGGGTTTCCGGCATATTAGCGGACATATGTACTAACTCTTGTGCAAGGGTTCCTGGCATATTAGCGGACATATGTACTCACTGTTGTGCAAAGGTTTCCGGCATATTAGCGGACATACGTACTAACTGTTGTGCAAAGGTTTCCGGCATATTAGCGGACATACGTACTAACTGTTGTGCAAAGGTTTCCGGCATATTAGCGGACATACGTACTAACTGTTGTGCAAGGGTTCCCGGCATATTAGCGGACACACATACTAGCTGTTGTGTAAGGGTTCCCAGCATATTAGCGGACATACGTACTAACTGTTGTGCAAGGTTCCCGGCATATTAGCGGACACACGTACTACCTGTTGTGTAAGGGTTCCCGGCATATTAGCGGACACACGTACTACCTGTTGTGTAAGGGTTCCCGGTATATTAGCGGACACACGTACTACCTGTTGTGCAAGGGTTCCCGGCATATTAGCGGACACACGTACTAGCTGTTGTGCAAGGGTTCCCGGCATATTAGCGGACACACGTACTAGCTGTTGTGCAAGGTTCCCGGCATATTAGCGGACACACGTACTAGCTGTTGTGCAAGGTTCCCGGCATATTAGCGGACACACGTACTACCTGTTGTGTAAGGGTTCCCGGCATATTAGCGGACACGTACTAACTGTTGTGCAAGGGTTCCCGGTATATTAGCGGACACACGTACTACCTGTTGTGTAAGGGTTCCCGGCATATTAGCGGACACACGTACTAGCTGTTGTGCAAGGGTTCCCGGCATATTAGCGGACACACGTACTAGCTGTTGTGCAAGGTTCCCGGCATATTAGCGGACACACGTACTAGCTGTTGTGCAAGGTTCCCGGCATATTAGCGGACACACGTACTACCTGTTGTGTAAGGGTTCCCGGCATATTAGCGGACACACGTACTAGCTGTTGTGTAAGGTTCCCGGCATATTAGCGGACACACGTACTAGCTGTTGTGTAAGGTTCCCGGCATATTAGCGGACACACGTACTAGCTGTTGTGCAAGGTTCCCGGCATATTAGCGGACACACGTACTACCTGTTGTGTAAGGGTTCCCGGCATATTAGCGGACACACGTACTACCTGTTGTGTAAGGGTTACCGGCATATTAGCGGACACACGTACTAGCTGTTGTGTAAGGGTTCCCGGCATATTAGCGGACACACGTACTACCTGTTGTGCAAGGGTTCCCATCATCATCACCATTATCATCACCATCATCACCATCAGCATCATCATCGCCATCATCACCATCATCATCACCATCATCACCATCATGATCATCACCATCATCATCACCATCACCATCATCACCATCACCATCATCACCATCATCACTATCACCATCATCATCACTATCACCATAACTATCACCATCATCACCATCACCATCATCACTATCATCACCATCACCATCAGCATCATCACCATCACCATCACCATCACTATCACCATAACTATCACCATCATCACCATCGTCACTATCACCATCATCATCACCATCATCATCACCATCATGATCATTACCATCATCACCATCATCATCACCATCATGATCATTACCATCATCACCATCATCACTATCACCATCATCACCATCACCATCACTATTACCATAACTATCACCATCATCACTATCACCATCATCATCACCATCATCATCACCATCACCATCACCATCACTATCACCATCACCACCATCATCATCACTATCACCATAACTATCACCATCATCACCATCACCACCATCATCACTATCACCATCACCACCATCACCACCATCATCACTATCACCATAACTATCACCATCATCACCATCATCAGTATCACCATCATCACCATCACCACCATCATCACCATCATCACTATCACCATCATCACCATCACCAGCATCATCACTATCACCATAACTATCGCCATCATCACTATCACCATCATCACCAACACCATCATCACCATCATCACTATCACCATCACTATCACCATCACCATCATCACCAACACCATCATCACCATCATCACTATCACCATCATCACCATCACTATCACCATCACCATAACAATCACCATCATCGCCATCATCACCATCACTATCACCATCACCATGACCATCATCACCATCACCGCCATCATCATTACCATCACCATCATCACCATCACCATCATTACCATCACCACCACCACCATCACCATCACCACCATCACCACCATCATTATATATACTTTTAGATGGATTATCATTAGGCTTAGTAGTCAAACTACTTGATGAAAAACTAGCGACACCAGATCGTGAAGGCGGCATAACCGGCCGGTAGGGCTCGGCGGCTGACCACGTCCCACCCTCCAGTACTGCGCCCCACTCACGACACCTATAGTAGGCAGAGGTGGGGGACGCAGCGGTTGGGAGGTAGGCCTTGGTCCATCAGTACTGTTGCGCTAGGGGGGAACGGTATGTTTATATAATGAGTTGGAAGTTACTGCTTTTGTATTTGCAAATCCGTTGATGACGTTAATTTCCAATTTGAAAGGCTTGAATTGTTTGTTAGGTAAGTTTTGCAATAGCTGCCGTACGGTTCGCAAGGATGCATGGACATGGACTGATAGTAAGATAAGGTTTCTTAACAATGGCTTCTACAGGTTATAGAAATTAAAATGTAGTGGATAGAGAAATTCATGTGAATGTGACACACGCCTATTTTTACTTTGGGTGAAAGTTACCCGCAAATCCGCACATGACCTGCCTTCTCGTATGCATTGTTGATCAACCAAGCACTGAATAGCAGGGACCAAGCTTCACAATAAACAGTAAAGCTAGTTACAGTTTAAGTTTTAATATTGTCTGTATGTTACTCGTGTGTGAAACATCTCTTACATTGTATTTAACCATGTGGCACTAATAATTGCTTAATCTTTAGTGAAGCATAATTTATAATGTAAATTTACTATCCACTGCAATGTGCTTAAACAAAAAACAATGGAATGCAGTTAAGTAAGCATTCGAGCGATGTACACTGATGTCGGAAGAAAGTAAACAGTTGATGCAATGTTGCCAGTTCTAACAGAGTTAAAAAGCAACAAATTGTGGATTTTTAAAGCTTAATTTACACAACCGTTGATTCGATTGAAATACACAGAAGGAATAGGTCGTTTATTCAATTTTCTAAGAATATAGCCATAAATTAAGAACCTCTAATTAATAATAATCCAGCCAGTTGATGATACTTTTTTTTAAAGTATTTTTTCCTAGAAAAGTACAAACTTGTCAGCCTTTTGGCATAAGAGTTTTTTGTTATTCACAATACGAGAAACTTGCTGTTAAAGTCTGGCGGATTATTTCACTTCCATCGTGTGCTCGTTTAAATATACAAGATTAAGTAATTGTTCACTGGAGCTTAAAAAGCCAACAGTAGAATGTCAGATAAACCGAATAGTTTTATATAAATGCATTTTTAAAAGTGTTTGAATAGAGTATATTTGAATGATGATATCTATATTAATGAAGACTTTTTGAAGCAAAGTACTTGTGTAAGTTGGCAACTATCTTGCAATCACGGCGACCATTAACAGTGAATCTACGGACTGTGTTACAAGCAACTCCACTTTTCTTAATCTCGGAACAATATCTAGCGGCTAGCCAAAAATATGTGATTTGTAAGTAAGATACTTAACCTTTTCCAGAAATGTTGTGCTCCGTCCGTAAGACACATCTAGATGTGCAGTTTTAACTGTCTTTGTTTCCGCTTATTTCTCAGTCATGTTTTTGATTACTTATTTCACGATTTTAATTAAAACAGCATATTTTACGTAAAAGTGTAAATTTAACAGTTGTCCGTGATTGGCTAAATGCTTGAGAAGTCGTGGGCTGTCAATTCCCTAAATGCAGAAGATGGTACATTTGTCCCAAATACCTCAGCTCCTTGCTACACTCACTTTCTCAGACTGTAACCTTGTGACCTTGCAAAAATTGTGTTTAACAAAATCAATGAAACACTGTGTCAAATTTCTAAACATCTTTCTGGCGAAGAAACTTACTCCGGAGCAGGGTTGCCAACATTTAAAAGTAAAATTATCGTACCAGCCAGTCAAAATTATAGATTTGAATTCAAAATTATCGTACACCATAAAGCAAATGCTACAACAATAAAAATATCAGTATAATACTTATGAAAATATAAGAGTAATGATATTTATTATATCCACTGATAAGATTGATGACCTCAACAAATATTACAACTTTAGCACTTATGTTTCTCGCACTATTCATCTGAAAGTTCAGCTTCCTCAACCGTTGCAGCATTGCACCAATTTGTTGTTGAGATAAACCTTAACATCTTCTCGGTGACTTGCAGATTTTAAGATTTACCACGTTCTTTCATAAGTTGGGACGACAAAATGGGTTCATTTACCGTATTTAGTGCCAATCTATTTCTAACTCTGGTTTTTTATAACCCAGTTTAGGGGAGAAAAAAAAAAAAAAAAAAAACTCTTTCACAAGAAGTGCTTGTGTAGGGCAAGGAAACCACTGATAATGCAAAGGCCGCTAGTTCTTTGAAATCAGTATTTCCACCAAGGTGACATGTGTTTAACAGCACTCCAGAAACTGTCAGGTTCAGGCATGTTCTTTATTCCACACGGAATAGCACGAATTCCGAGTTTTCTACATTGATCGTCAATTTTCTGAACAGTGCCTTCTTCATTGAGATTATCAGACCTGGGCACACTGGCAATAAGAGGATAAAGGGTAGCTGGCGTAGTGGCTATGGGGTGGAGACAGACAATGAGGACAAAAGTGGTGCTATTTGTAAGCAGTTTCACTTCGCTGGAGTGACAAACCAGTGAAAATGATATTTCGCCGATATCGAACTATCATACATTCAAATTATCGTACACCCCCATAATTATCGTACGGGTTGACAACCATCGTACAAACATTAAAATTATCGTATGCCCCCATAATTATCGTACGGGTTGACAACCATCGTACAAACATTAAAATTATCGTATGCCCCCATAATTATCGTACGGGTTGACAACCATCGTACAAACATTAAAATTATCGTACACCCCCATAATTATCGTACGGGTTGACAACCATCGTACAAACATTAAAATTATCGTATGCCCCCATAATTATCGTACGGGTTGACAACCATCGTACAAACATTAAAATTATCGTATGCCCCCATAATTATCGTACGGGTTGACAACCATCGTACAAACATTAAAATTATCGTATGCCCCCATAATTATCGTACGGGTTGACAGCCATCGTACAAACATTAAAATTATCGTATGCCCCCATAATTATCGTACGGGTTGACAACCATCGTACAAACATTAAAATTATCGTATGCCCCCATAATTATCGTACGGGTTGACAACCATCGTACAAACATTAAAATTATCGTATGCCCCCATAATTATCGTACGGGTTGACAACCATCGTACAAACATTAAAATTATCGTATGCCCCCATAATTATCGTACGGGTTGACAACCATCGTACAAACATTAAAATTATCGTATGCCCCCATAATTATCGTACGAGTTGGCAACCCTGCTTCGGAGGAATTCACCGAAGAACTGTAGTGCTTTTCTGTGACGTCATGCGACGTCGATAGAGCATTTTCACTATACACTGATAGACGCAGGAGGTTTACACAGGAACCTTATAACAACCTTCAAGAGTTCTGTCAAACTATTTATCATATTTGCGGATATTCCATTTTGATTAATTTGATGCTTATTTTCATCATTTTAGTGCTTAGCTGCTTGCTTATTTTACTATTTTATTGTGCTCAGAAATCCGGGCTTTAGTGTAAGTAAGTTGGATACAAAGAATAACTTGAGATGGGATATGTAGCGTCGCATACAACAAGATGAAGATCGACCGACCGACCGACCGACCGACCGACGGTTGGAGGTTACCATGCTATGGATTTTATTTTAATGGCTGGAATGTTGACCCCAATTGGAAATCCGAAGCGCGGTTTCAACTTGAGTGTATGCGCACGGTCACTTGAAAATATTGATTTGACTCTGGTGCTAATTGCGAAGTGGTGTTGATGAATGTTGTATACGAACTCTGGACATTCTCCTCTCTGCCCTTGGCCACTTATTTTCATATCAGTTCTGTAAAGTGCGTGCTCCTTCTGCACTCGACCAAGCTTGGCACAGACAGGTCACACAATAATGCAACTACAATAGGCTGGTGGTTACTTAGGAACAAGCAAGCTATGGACCAATAACCCAGTCAGATTTAGCGTGTAGTGTCCTAGGAGCGCTTTCAAGTGTAGTTTAGTCTACACATTCGTGACTAGTGTAATGCACTATGCTGCAGTGTGGAAAGGCAGCGCCCACATGTCCCATGTCTTCTTGTATCTTCAAAGAGCAGGAACGGAATTGTTTGACGAGCCAGGGGAATTATTTAATGAGAGGGGGAAATCCGAACCCTGGCTCTGTGTTACTTAGAATAAGCAAGGCTGTGTGCGCTACTTCCCGGTAACGCGGAGGTCAGTCAACTGCATTAACGAGAACTTGTGTTTATTCATCAGTATTCTTTCGCCATTTTTACTGTATGTATTCTTTGTCTTCACGGTGTTCTGAGAGTTTTAACTAACTCTTCAACTGTCTTGTGCAATAGTTTTAAATGCCTCCAAAGAAACACAATGCTATTGGACAAGTACAACCTAAGTCTAAATGTTGGCGGCGCCGTGGCCGAGCGGTTACCACGCTCGCCTACCACCTAGGCGGCCCGGGTTTGATCCCAGGGACCCGCATGTGGAATTCGTGGTGGACGAAGCGGCGTCAGGGCGGGTTTTCTCCGGGTGCTCCGGTTTCCCCCGCCATCTCATTCCACCGGTGCTCCATCTTCATTCCATGTGTCATCAGTGTCACCG